>OX371223.1:32668543-33268543 GCA_947310385.1 Nephrotoma appendiculata
TTCGCGTTAAATGAATACCTTCTCCACTTAATGCCACTTCTTCGATTGATTTTCTCTTTTGGGAAAATTTCGATGAGTAAATCTACACTCGCGAGCGACTAAACCGACTCAAACCTCTGCGCGTACAAAGTGAGCTATTTTTTAAATGGCTTAACCAATGTTAGTAAACAGCTTAGTATTTTATCTGTACTAGGACACCTTTATCATTAAAATCTATACAGCACTTTTCGGATTAAAGCAATCGAAGCAAAATGCAATGAAACGGTGAAAACAATTGTCGTGTTGTAATCCCCGTATAATACCACGTTGACCGATATCTGCCATCAGTCACTTGTCAGACGGTGACCTGAACAAATCTATACCAGAAAAAGCGGCACAAGTTGTTACTTTATTGCAAGAAGGACGTAATCAAGAATAAGTCGCTCGTTAGCTAAACATGAGCCAATCTGTTGTCTCAAAAGTTTCCAGACGGTTTCAGGAAACAGGTACCTTCAATGAAGACCACCTACCAAGCCAACCTCACTCCAAGACGGCTAGCGAGAGGTTCAAAATTGACAACACGTCATTGCAAAGATCGACTGAAATTTGCTCGCGAACACATCGATTGGAGCACCGAGCAATGCGGAGGTCCGTTCTATACACTGACGAGTGCAGAATATGTCTACATGATAATGATAGGAGAGGCCGGTACCGGTGTCCAGGAGAGCGATTTTTAAAGTGCTCTTTGCTGAAACAGTCTCGTTTGGCGGTGGTTCGTGCATGGTGTGGACTGGCATATCGCCGCTTGAGGGAAAAGCAAATTTTGTTTTCGCACCTGGTTTAGGCCGTAGACGAGATCTGACTGCTGAAAAAAATATTGAGGACGTTCTTTTTATGATCCAAAAGAAGTTCTCTACACAGGATATATAGAGGAATATTTCATATTGATGCATGACAATGCCCGGTGTCACACAGCTCGCTACACTCGCCAGTGCATAGATTAGGTTGGACTCGAGACGATAAAGTGGCCAGCTCTCAGTCCAGACATGAACATTTATGGGACGAGTGGAGTGCGATCCCCCAAGTCTTCGTCAAAACCTTATAATAACCGCATGCGAACCATTGCAGACCCGGTGTCCAGGAGAGCGATTTTCGCAGAGCTGTTTTGCTCAAACAGTCTCGTTTGGCGGCCGTTGGTGCATGGTGTGGACTGGCATATCGCCGCTTGAGGGAAAAATAAATTTTGTTTTCGCACCTGATTTAGGCCTTAGAGGAGGTCTGTCTGCTGAAAGAAGTATTGAGGACGTTTTTTTGGATCATGTAGTCCTCTACACAGGATATATAGGGGAATAATTCATATTGATGCATGACAATGCTCGGTGTCACACAGCTCAAACCACTCTTCAGTGCATATAAATGACATTGGACTCGAGACGATAAAGTGGCCAGCGCTCAGTCCAGACAAGAACATTTATGGGATGGACTAAAATGGAGGGTCCGAGTCAAAAATGCGATACCGTCTAACATCAGTGTCCTCAAGATTGAGGTTAATGAGCAGTGGAGTGCGATCCACCAAGTCTTTGCCAAAACCTTATAATAACCGCATGCAAACCATTGCACATATGCAACGGGGGCAATACTAAGTACTAAGCAATAAAAAAGTTTTTGTTTTGCTTGAATTTTTTGTTGTAATTTAAATTTAAATATTCCCAATATTTTTTTTCATAATCATCAATTTTGGTTGTGTTTTCATTCAAAATTCATTATAAAAAGTACTGAACCAATTTTTTGGCAATAGCGTAATTTTAAATTAAAAATATCAGGCTTTCAAAAAAATTATGTTTTGTTAAAATCGGTTAATCCGTTTTAAAAAAAATCGCCCTTCTATGAGCGCTAATGGTTTGAGTCGATTTAATTGCTCGCGAGTGCAGTTGATAATGGATTTTGTTGTAACCATTGACATTTCGGTTGCTTCTTTTCTGCAACTCGTAGTTCACCTGTTATGATCAAATCTTGCCCGCAGTTTCTTGAGTAATTGGATCTTGCAGAAGTTCATTGATAATGTTATACTCTGTAAAAAGGAAATTACTCGACTGGCAACTATGACACTGTTGGCATCATGATTAGTGAAATCGGCGCCCATTGTAATTTGGATCAGAAAATCATGTTACGTATAGATGAACCCACTTGCTGATGTCAAAGTCTCTTTCTGGGTTTTGTCAGTAAGATCAAAAACCTTCAAAACACAAATCTCAAATTTCCTTTGGAAGTCCGGTAAATTTGTAAACTTGATGACAACTCGCATTGAGTTGTATTACTGCCTTTGGTTGGATACTTCTTGTCGTTTTGTGTAATAATAATTTACGCAGCATAATAATCCATCTCATTGTAGTTTAGCTGACTGTGTACATTATTGTAAGTTCAGAGATCCATTTTCTCTCTTAGAATTACAAAGTTAACCCAATCTTTACAATTTACTCTTGAGTTACATCTCATTTTCATTGTATTACTGCCTTTTGTGGTATTGCTCCTTCCTTAAAGGTTTTCGGTCATTTTCCTTTTCACACTATAGCTGCTTATTCATACTTTGTGATTGGCTCATTTTTTGGTAACAAAAATTTAATACCATGTATGGTAGGTGAGATGCTAATCTCGCTGTTTAATTTCGCTTTTGTCAAATAGAACATTTTGTCCTTTTGGAAAATGGGTCGGCACCGAGTTGCGAGTTCCAACACAGCGTCATAGTCGTGTTTATGAACATCAACGATTGTTATCGATCAAGAAAATTCAATTATGAATTCTAGTGGAATTGGATCGTATCTGCATGGCTACGATAGAGGGCTTTCATTTCATTAGGCTTTAATTTTCAATATTTTGAAAATTTTGCATAATTAGCGATATTTAGAATTTCTACACCTAATTTTGCTTCTTAATTAACGAACGAATAGGCTTCTAATCTGTTGCTGTACAACTCAATACAAATCATTGGATGGATTACTTTAATATGTTTCTGAAAACGTGCCAGCGATATCCATTGCAAATTATTCAAACGACACTCCACCGTTGTAGTGCTTCGTTCGTCCTTTTATTCGAGTTTATGGTCTCTTACTTTGCGTTTGTACTATACACAATCCGTACAAAAATTTTCTCTCTATTTAGTTTTTCAGCCGGAACCATATGGCATCAATTGAAATAATTTGTATCTGATTATTCAGCCGAAACGAAACCAGCCGGTACCACATATGGATATGTTCTAGATATTGCTTAAACAACCAGAAACAATGCAATGACAGTCGAAACCATTAAGTGCTTGCGCAATGAGCACAATGGATTTAGGATGGTTATGTCACATAAGCTTTCAACCAGAATCATAACAACGTCAGGAACCGGAACTATAGCAAATAGTTGTCAATATCATTGATATAGCGTTTACAAAATCATAATTGTGCGTTCAAGCTAATTATCCTTCAATCAACACTAATCCTACCACCCTTTTTCTAGACATGATGACGATATTAAGAGCACATTGACTAATACGTCTAGTGATCTAACTGCGAACATCTAACTTTCTAACTAGAGGATGGCTGTATGATATCCCCAGAACAACTTATATATGTTCAATTGATGATCCGGGCATAATGTTATGATTTTTTGTAATGGTCTTACTGTAATTTCAGCAAAAATTGGTCACGTTTGGGTTATCACATTAGGGACGTCTAGGTCTAAGTAATAGTAATAGTATAGTAGTAGTATTAGCAGTTTCAAAACATTTTACTTTTGAGCAGAACTTTTCACAACATTCCGGTGGCATCCAGCATGTTCACCACAGGTACGTGATGAAGTGAACAAATAATTGTGTGATTTAAAATACAGAGCCAAGCGATTATTGAGCTATAGAGACAAAAAATTTCAATTAAAGGGATAAAATTTGAAACTAAAATATTAAAAACTTCCTTTTTTAAATTTTCGCACTTGAAAATTCGTTGAACTCCACTCAATTGTTCCCTAGTTATTTTACGACATCCATCGGTAACTTTTTTAAATTTCTTTCAAAATGATATATTAAACGACCCCAGGACTATTTGAGAAATATTAGCCTCCAGCTCTGGAGCTGAAGGAGGCGAAACCACGCCTATGATTTTAATGACAAAAGTCGTCCCCCAGCAAAAGTTAGTTAGGGTGTAAGGTCTTTTTTCGCAAAATTGAATATTTTGAAAGTTTATCCTAATTTAATTTTAAATCAAAAACTCTGTTTATAAAAAAAAAATAAAGCTTTAATTTAAGGTTGAGTGGTTCTGAGAAAACAAATTTCTGTTTTAGTATCGATATTTAAATTCCCCCTAAAATATATGCAACTGGTTTGTTTCTTTAATAAAATTAAGTACCAAAATTTCGTATAATTTACTTACTAAACTTTAATTATATGGTCTAAATGTGTAAATTAATTAAAAAATTTATTTTTCATTATTGCTGATGTTGCATGTTATAATAAAGTACATAACCACTTATCTTGGACACAATTTTTATTTCGTGATTTGCCATCTAGTGACAAAAAATTATCTAAAATAGTCGGCATTGCGGCGTTAAAACAAATAAACATTTTTCGATATTTTTAAACTAAATTTTACATGTTCTACGTCATTTCAAGACTTATCTTGATAATCATGTATTAATCCTTCAATTATACCATTTAACATCTTCCTAAATAACGAATTAGGTCAATTAGTAATTTTTTGTATTTAAAAATTGATTTTTTGTACACATCGTTTTTGAAAATTTGAGTACCATACCAGCCTTAAAGCTTAAGTGAAAAGGACAATAATTTTATTACCAACTATTGATATATCATAATAAAGGGTGTCCCATCTGTTGTTTTTTTAACCTCAGAAAAATATTAATTGTGCTGTGTTAACCCCAAATTTATTTTTTGGCAAATGAAAAGTCAAAACTATGCCATTTTTAGTCATGTGTTCGTTTACAACACAACAACGCATTTTAGTTATCGTAAACTAATTACGAAAACGGTTCTGTAAAAAAAAAAAACATTTCGTAAATAACGTGAAGATGTTGGTCAACTTGGAAGTCCTGGAATTCTCAAAATTCTTAAACATTCTGAAGAAACTGGATCAGTTGCAGCAAGTAGAGTATATGAACACCATCATCCAGTTCGTCCTCATGAAACAGTAACAGCTGTAAGTGAAAATGTTGTTAACCACTTTACATTCGTACAAAATTAAAATGAGCCAGCTGACCATCAGCAATGTCTTCGTTCTGTTTTTCATCAAAAATCATCCTTTCAGATGATGTTCGCTGATATTCATCTCAATACGGATACGTTAATAAACCGAACTCGCATTATAGGGACTAAAAATCTTCATGTTATTCATGAACAACCAATTCATATAAAGTTACGTTTGGTTTGAATAGTGTGCTGGTGGTATCATTCTACCTTATTTTTTCGAAAATGAACGTGCAGATGCAGTAACAGTGAATAGTGAGCCCTGTCGTGGTATATTAACTAAATTTTTGTGGTCAAAATTTAATAAAATTTATATAGATGATATTTGGTTTCAACAGGACGATGCCACAAGTTCAACGATCGCCCTATTACAAGGAATTCTTATGTCAATTGACCACCATGATCATGCGGGTTGACACGATTAGGTTATTTTCGTTGGGGTTTTCTGAAAATTAAACTTTATAGCATTGATCCACAAACAATTCAAGATCTTAAGAACAACATTCGAGCTGAAATTGAGGCCAATGAACTGTTTTTATTGGAAAAAGTCATCAAAAATTTTGATGTTCGAATGCACGCGTGTAAGAGGAGCCGTGGTGAGTCACATGAACGATGTTGTATTCCATACAAAAATGGCATAGGACCGACTTTCATCGATAAAACAATTTGAATTTTCAACATATATTATGTTTTTTTAATATAAAAAAAACTGTCAGATGGAACACCCTTTATTTATAAGGTTCAAAATTAATAATAATCTTAATATAAATTTTCGACATGTTCGATGACGAAAGGGATTGGTATCTTTTGAATTTATTTGATGAATCTGATGCAATTATTGGTATACGCGGTATCAAAACAGTATGCGCAGTGCCAAAATCCACGCATGGAAGCTATACTGTGAAACCATACAGGAGTCTTCTGAGGTTTCTGGGCTGCATAAAATACTAACAACCATCTCAAGCTATCTTTAACGGCTGGATACACGACCACAACTAACGAGACATCTTTGAAGCTACTGCTGGAGATCAAAACTGCTCCGAAATTTCCAGCTTTGTCATTAATACATATGCTAATAATATTGCTATACCTAGAAGAAACTTGTAGAAACTCCTTCTCCTCCCTCTCTCTAGTTTAAATGGTATCCATCTTCCCTTAATCATCAATAAATAAAACCTGCGCTAAGAATGTAAAGACTCTCAAAATAGCCGAAAATAAATCAATCAACTCAAATTTTTCAAATACATACATAAAAATTGTGACTCTCGTCATACTATGGTTGGAAACCGAACCCGGGACCCTCAGAAATAACAGAGCAAGTGCTCTATTTACCCTGCTATTAAGGGTGACTTTGGCTGCGGGCCAATAGTCGAGTAAAAGTCAATTTTAAGCAAATTTTTCGGTAAATTCATTTATTTTTCAAAGACTCTATGGCAAACTGATCGAAAAATCTGTTCTTAATCCGATTTTTACCATAGTAAACGATTTTCCCGACTATTGGCCCGCAGCCTTAAGCGCGATTTACATGATGAAAAAATGTTGGCCAGCAAAAAAACAAAAGTTTGGTATATTAAAATTTTCGTGTGTATGACAAGAAAAGAATACCATCGTGCAAAAATTTTGCTGTGCGTTTTTGTCTTTTTTTTTAGCAAATGCTGCCATAAAATAAAAATACTGCCATAAAATATAATCGACCCAAGTATATTTTATGGCAACAAATATTATTTATGGCAGTTTATATTTCTTTCTCTATTCAACTAATGCGAAAAATTTATATTGTGCGCTGCTCTAAACACACAACAATTTTTCATCATCTAAATCGCGCTTAACTCAAACACATTTATAATTTCGAGATACAAAAAAAATTGAAACAAAATTTAAAAAAATCTTGACAGGTGGAACCAAAATGTTCTTGTTTTTTATGTAGGTGTGATAAATGAGTGCGTTTTATGGCCCAAACGTTTTCTCAAACTAAAACAAAACAAACTACTGCGTTATTTGGTATGCACGTTTATACACAACCGCCAGCGTTTATTGTTTGGCACTTGCTGCGCTGCTATACAAGTTTTTCATTATTTATTCAAATTGGTGCCGGTTAGTTGTCAACTGAGAAATTTAAGTGTATATGTCCGCTTGGTGTAATGATCTAACAATTTTACAATTTTAATGATACTGCATAATAATGATGATGCAATAGATCAATAAAATCAACCATAAAATTTGCGTTTATTGCTACAAATAAAACTATAATTTTTGACATTGGACTTTTATTTAATTGTTCACATCATACATCTACACGTGAACACAGTTCACTAATTACATGGTGTCAACGCCATGTAACTGCTCAACACTGCCTACTTCAGAAATTTAAATAATTTGATTTTGAAATTTTACTGTTAATTTTCTTGGTATTCATTGAAAAATTTCAGAAAATGTTAAAGCGAAAATTATTTTAGTTGAATTTAAAAATGCATTTTGCATCAATCTGTAACTCTTACGGAAAACATCAGCAGCTTAGAGCAATTCTCATTTTTAGTTAGATTGTTTGGTTCTTCAATTTCTTTTACAAAATTCCAAAAAAAAAAATATCAAAAATTTTAAAAACTCACGTTACGTGATAAAAAGGGCCAAAAACC
The DNA here is from genome assembly GCA_947310385.1 of Nephrotoma appendiculata. Classification (NCBI taxonomy): domain Eukaryota; kingdom Metazoa; phylum Arthropoda; class Insecta; order Diptera; family Tipulidae; genus Nephrotoma; species Nephrotoma appendiculata. The sequence goes on from OX371223.1 coordinate 32,676,398, forward strand.
GAAAGACCCAACAAAAGAATGAGCTAGCAATTAGGCGGCTGAAAAGCGTTCCTCAGTAAATATGTATAAAAAGGGTTTGGCTAATTGAAATCCCTCAACTCACCGAAGCAAACATTTTAACGAAAAGTGTGTTAGCATGGACGAATTGAGCATTCATAACAGTGTTAATCAAACTAGATCGATTTTATGGTGCTCCACAAACTAAAAAACAAATAGAGTGAAATGAACACATCCTTCACATGCGTATCGTACCATATTTTAAAAGTTGGTGTAAGAAGGATGGGGCCTCATACTGTCAACTTTAAAATTTACAACGTTGGAATATGCTCTGATGTATAGGATCACCAATAGTTCTCTTTTGACACGTTACGTTCAATGTTTTATATCTAGACTTTCATCTCGTCAGTTTGTATAACAACATAATACAAGAAGCTTACAAGAAAGGGTCGGCTAATCAAATGTTGATCCTAACATCCAGATCACATAAAAACTGCATAATGAGTTTGGTTTAGAAAATGATCGAATATACAGCACATGATTCATTGAAGAATGTAAGAATTGTATCTCTCACCTACATTAAAAAAAAATCCAAAACACGGTTCTCCTCTGTAGTCGCTACTATATTAGACACACGGGTAGAAGTCTGGAACAACGAACACAGGGGCCATAAAAATGATTGCCACCTAAGACGGAGTAACGGGTCAGGCATGGCGCTGTCAACACACTCGGTTAAATTTCGTCACAAATTCGACTTTGACCACCTTAAAACATTGGGCTTAGAATGTAAAGCCTCTATTCGCTGCCATAAGGCAAAACGTTAGACTATAAAGCAAAGAAAAATGGCGGCCACTTTTCGCTCTATTTAGTCTTTCTGATTTTGCTTAATTTACTTTTTAATTTTTGTTGGCTATGGTGTTTTTTTATGTTTTAGACGCTGATATATTGCTATTACAATGCTATGTACTCATCGTAACATGTAGTATCATTGACTATAATCAGGGGTGGGTCTATTATGAAATTTTCGACAATTTCCATTTTGAGATCGAAAATTTGCACAGTGTGTTGACATTTTTTCTGTTTTCTTGTCAATTATCATGTTTTCAGTGGAATTTGACTTCAAAAATGACGTACTTACGGAAATAAACATTTTAAATAATTTTTCCCGAAGGAATGGTGTCAGATCCCCCCCCCCCTAAGTTCTCGAAACGTTTAAATTATTAGATCAATTCAAATTGATTCAAATAAATTATGTACGTCATGGTCAACCCATTTCAAAATCTACTTAATGTCCCTTGAAATCCCTTCCTGAAAGTACTGATGTTGAGGTAACTTTTTCCTCTTATTAGATAAATTTAATTTTTTCCACTTTGTAGTTGTCACAATTTGGATATTTCTTTTCGAAAACATAATAATTTCGAAAAAATACTCAAACTAAACAAAACTGTTAATAAGTTTATTTTGAAATTGTCAACGCCACCTGCATAAAACAGAAACACTATCAGATCAAAAACAACCAGCTTCACCTGCCTCCGATAAGTCAAATGAAAAGATTAGTTTTAAATTGTATTGAATATCGAGCTTCTGTACGCAATGTTATACGAAATTTTCATGGACAACAGTGTACTAAAATATGTTTCCACCCATTGAAAATGCACCTGCAACAACCTGAAATACTTCTCGCTGGCCAGGACCAACTTTTAATGAGTTTAGAGTGGGTTCATTGCCCAAGTGTATGCGTTGAATTTACGGAATTGAAATATGTTCCAATTTAAGTTTATTAACCAGTGCAGTAGTAAACAACTTAAATCATTTGTCAGGTCCTGTCTACCGTGATTAATTTTAATTAATTTTATTTTATGGAATTCTCGACCATGGTTTGCAAAAATAAATGTGTACAATTTGCAAACGTTTCTTCGGAGTGAGTCTATTCATGATGAATTGACAATCGTGAAAACAATCGTGAACTGTCAAATCGGCTGTCACAGAAAACAGTGTTGCCAATTTAAAGTTCTCCGCCTCTAAAAAACATAGTATTCCATAAACTGTTAAAGTCATTTAAATATGAAATGTTTTCAGTTTTTTAACAAAACTTTATGAAAAACCCTCCTGTAGCACTATTCTGGTAATTCCCCGGGAATAGGGAACTGGGGAAAGAATTTATATGTAATTTCTGTTCAAATATTTTTTTTCGCCCTACTAGCTTTTTACCTCATAATGTCGGAAAAAAAATACTTGAACAGAAATTACATATAGGGGTAGATACTCGATTTGCTAGCAAGCAAGCAATTTGCCAGCCAAAATCCTGGCTACTCAATCAATTTTACCAAGAAAACTTGAATTTCAAATTATATTTTACACAATTTTTGTTTATTTTTGCAACTGCACAGTAAAACAACACAAAAATTTGCTGTTTATTTTTTGAAGCCGCAAAATTTACTGTACAGTCACAAAAAAAAACAAAAACTTTTGAAAAACTTAATTTGAAATTCGAATTTCCTTGGTAAAATTGATTGAGTAGCCAGGATTTTGGCTAGCAAATTACTTGCTTGCTAGCCGACCGAGTATCTACCCCATAAATTTGTTCTCCATTTCCAGTGCCACTGTAGGCTGTAACTACTCTGCATTTATGTTTTTCTAATACTGTTATAAAACTGAAAATATTTCAGATTGAAATGACTTTAACAATTTTTGTAGACTGACGCCGGTTATAATTCTAATATTGCTTGTGTATATAGATTATGGTCCTAGCTACCATAAAAACATAAACTCAGGGTAGTTCGGGGGGTTTTTCTAAAAACAATTTTGAAATGACTTTAAACATTTATGGAGTGCTACCGACGCAGTCAATTTTTGTTTGTTTTGCCAGGTATTTATGTAGGTGCATGACTTAATTTTTTGTCCATCGTTTTTTATGTCCTTGCGTCATCTCTCTGGTAACATACGAATGCCGTCGCGAAAGCAACTGGCAGGTTTCGATAGATAAAGTCATCGACGTATTTACAGCATTTGGAACTGTTTATGCACTAAGGGGTGCTGCATTGACCGGAACAAATGGTACTCGTATAGGGACAAGTCTAGTGAATATGCCGTGTACAGGAGACCTTCCCATCCCAAGTTCAAGTCTTCTGAGTCACGCAAGCAACGCGAGGTCGGGCATTGCCATGCAGCCTCAGTATGACTTGCCTGCTTCCTTGTTCAGTAAATGATTGTCCTTTTCTGATCGAGTTCTTCGCTCAGTTTGTTCAATTGTCAGCTGTAGCGGTTTGCAGTCACCATCTGATCAGTTTTCAAGAGTTCGTAATAAAGCACACCCATCATGTCCCGCTAGATACACAGGAGAATCTTCTTTAATTAGATGTTCTGTTTCGGCGTCGATGTACTGCCGGGGTTACCCGTCACAATTGTACACAAAAAGTCCTTTTTTGTTCCCGGGCAAGCAGTGAAAGGCTCGAGTTCATATGTTGACCATAGTTGTGTTTGGTCAACACATGTGGGTCCCACCTTCCAAGTTCTTGAATTTTTCCGATTTGGCGAAAATTGTAAACGCTTGGAAATCACGGCGACTCCTAGCTGAGCTGCAAGCTCTTGTTGCGTTTGCGTTGAGTATTCATCCAGTAGAGCTCGCAATTCTGCATCTTCAAACTTTCGAGTCTGTCCAGGGGCGGCTGGTTAATAACGAAATCACCACTTCTAAAAGGTTTGCAATAATAATAATTACACGTTTCATAAGACACCATTTTGACACAAAGAAAAAATTAACTTTTTCTGCTGAGAATTATTGATTTGCTTAAAAATTACGTAATTTTTCTGTTAATTTTAAAAAAATAACAGTAGAAAAATGTTCCTTTTCTAAAAAATTTCTGCCATCTTATACAGCATCAATGTCCACTTCGAATATAGTCAGCGCTACATTAGTTAAAATTTAAAAATTTCAACTCTAATCGGAATCGAGTTTATCAAGATGTATGTGTACGAGACCCAATAAAATATCGATACTTATCTGTTGCTGTATAAGATAGCGGAAGTTTGACACCGGAAAATAAGAGATTACGCTACTCGCTGCAAGTGGCAGCACTATCAAAAAAGATAATTTTTGTTATATAATTACCAGTGGAATTTTTTTATTAATTTTGTATCTCTAATATCACTAATGAAACCATTGAAACATCTCCGGGATGTAAACGAAATAAAACGTTCTCAAACAAGTTCGAAGTAAAGGAACTCGGTAATTGAAATCTTGAAATTTAACAATATTCTATCTTTTCGCCATTTTTTAACGAATTACGATGATATTTGGATAATAGTATTAATCAGGGATTTTAGAGTAAGTTTTAGACACAATTCTAGAATCTGTTCATGCCGAACTAAACTTGGCCATTTCATAACCAATCCTTATGAAGATTGGTGTCTAGATTGATTTTTGATTGAAATATAAATTTTACATGAAGAAATGTTATTTGTACATTCTACACTAACTAACTAACAAGAGTTTGTAGGTGAGGAGGAAGGCAACGAGGAAAGAATTACGACGAAAGAATCGAAGTGTGGAAAGGCGGTTATACAGTATACTTATCGGCTCCATCGAAAATCATAACGCTGTCGCTTAATTCGCAACTACGACGGAATTCTTTGTGCAATGCCGTCTGTTATAAACATTTTCGAAATAAATAATGTATTCACCTTCATTACTCAAGTTCAACATCTGTTTCTTAACAAAACGGTGCCGTACAGATACGGCGTCACACGAATTGGCTCTGTGCTTATTCGAATTTTGTGAACATGTGAGGCAGAAGTGAAGCTCTTTGGAGCGTAATGGTACCATCAACAGAGAAATCGTAGAACTTTTCCGATTCATTACAGAAACACTAATTTTCGGTATTGTTTACATTCTCTACATTTTCGACGTGACTTTTTAATTGTTTATACGAGTATTTGACTTAACTGAGTTTTTTTTTAAGTGCAATGTTATAAAAATATTTTTGGAACGATTACAAGTTTAAATATAGCCTAAAGACTTCAGTGTTCATAACAAAAAAGAAATATTTTTTTTATTAAGTGATTTACCTTTTCTAACTAAGTGATTAAACGAAATCAGTTGGATCAATAAACCAATCAACCAAATGAAGCAAAGGCATAAAAATCACGGATTGGATACGAAACCACGCGAAATCGGACCTGCCTCGGACTAAATAAAAAATTGTCCTGTGCTCTAATTGAAGAGTTGTAGTTTTGATGATTTATGTTGTAAAAACTAAATCACTTCAATCAAAGCACAGTACGATAATGCGACAAGATTAACACTCACATGCGGTTTGTAGCATAATAAAATAATTTAATTAATGATATAAATTACCATCACATATTATTATTACCCCCCACCCCCCGCTTATTTTATATCGTATAGTAGTTTATAGTTTTTATACCAAGCCTGAGATTCACATAACACTTTATATTACAATTTATTGAACCCTTTAGTGTTGTTGTTTCATTTTGCTTGTTTTTATTTACATTTTCATTTGCAATTCCACACTTTCTGTAAACATTTTCCGCCTTTTTCCTTTTAACAGGAAGTTTTTTAATTTTATTTTTTTCTGTTAACTTTATTTTTGTTTGCCAGCAATTGAAGATATTTTCTTTTATATCCATAATGTGCTTCTTATATTACGACCATATATAGCTTTACAATTTTATTTCGGAACAGAAATCCTTTTTTACAGTTAAAAATTTACAATGTAACGGGATAATAGAATCCCGAAGCGGATAACAAATCTCTATTATTTAAAATTGATAATAAAAATGAAAATGAAAAACGAAAGAGTGAATTATGTGTAACTATAGTATAGCGCAACAGCAATGGAACATAAATTTTCTTTTTATTGGAGCAGGAGTGGCGCAACAGTTAGTTTTCCTTTTATGTACTTTGCTGTACTATGTTTTCAAATCCTGCTAAATTTTAAATTAACCCAAGGGGGATGTTTTTGTTGTTGTATTTCTATTTTATACTTTCTAGGATATTTTATTTTTTTTTATTTACTTTGAAATTATTATTGGATTTTTATTAGTCCCGTGGTGTCTCAGAGCATTGCAGCAATTGATTTGATGTTTTAAAAGCATAACGCATTATTTGCTGTAGATCTATAAATTTATAGATAGAGTTATGTATACGCTTATGTAGTGGAATTTTCACTTACACAATTAATAAAACGCTTTTGATATACGGATGCATATACGAGTACAAATTAATTAATCCCACACAATCAATAAAAGCGATACTTAGATTCTTTGTATAAGAAGCTTCTAATGACCAAATTAACCGAATTTTCATGTAATACAGTGTGCCTTAGAAGTTTAAACTTCATCATTAACAATTATTTATTTATTTATGCAAAATTTGGAAATTTAAAACTATTTTTAATCAATTAGACGACACCATCGATTATGACATCATAAAACTGTGTAGCAGGACAAAATATTTATCTGAATCAATTGTTTGGTTGTTTGTAAAATCCTTTCTGTCCTAAAATTGTTGTAAAATGTGGTATTGCATGATTCGTTTTCATTGCTCTTCCACTGTATTACTTAAAAATGGCTAAACTCCATACAATATCGCTCTCAATGCCAATGGTTTCTTAATAATATTATTATTAAAAGTTGGCTGGAACCAAACAGGTCTCGTATTCAACGTCCCACTGGGTCATTGTGTAAACCAAGGATTCTATCACAATTCACAAATGCGATCTATAGTTAAGAAACCGGAACCAAGCTACCTCCAAAGCTGGATAAAGACCGACTCGTTGTCAATGGAGTTTAGAAAGGTTGTGACCGGCCAGATTAGCAACCAAAACTCTTAGCTGATCCTTCTTCAAAGATAAAGCGTACTTTGTCCACCTCAGGCTAGGTTCACAAATAAGGTACTTTGCTGTTCAGCAGGTAGAGGAAGTAAGGCAATTATGCTTAGCTTGGTAATGAATGTAATTTTTAATAGCTTTCTTACCATTGTTAAAGGTTACGCTAAAGCATCAGCTATCATATTTCACTCAATATCACAATGAGCCGGAACCCACAAAACCTTAATACTATTGCTAAAACAAAGAAGGCTAATAAAATGTTACAATCCCTGACCAATTTGGAGGAAAGATTTACTTTCTCTACATAGAATAGTACCACCGCCTAAAATAGCAAGTAGGTGCTATCAGCTTGGCTTGGAATACCGTAGACGTTGACTTCCGTATGATCGTAAATCATATGAAGGACCGTAGATCCCAAAATACGCACCAAATTCAGAATGAGATAGCGAAAACTTGCGATGCATACACCCAGTTATCGAAAAGCAGTGCAACAAGCCGTGCGTATCATGAAAGGCTCCAGTGAGGGCAGAAACAAGATTGTCTGCAATGCCAGTTTTGTGGTCGAAGACATAGCACTGGCAATACTGGCAAGCCATACCTAGTAGACTACCCTATTGAGTGGGAGTACAAATAAATAACGGCCAATAATATATCTGTGAATAATTCATTTCAAAGCTTTAAGGAAAGTTGAAGAAATACTAATAGAACGATATGCCTTGATGTCGGTACAATCCGACTTACAAACTTTCGGAAATGAAAACAAATCCACTCTTGTTGCAAGATTGCGAAACAGTTGCAAAAGCAGTTATCCCGAATGAGAGGAAACTCATGTTGTTATTCTGCAAGAAAAACTTCATCTGGACCACTTGATTTATAAAGTGGGAAGAAGAATAAACTCCAACTCTAAAGATCAAGAGTGACAAGCCTATACAGACCTACTCACAATCCGACGAATTAACATGATTATTTAATATCTCGGAAGCAAGATGAAGAGAAAACAGTAATTCGCCAATTTCGTTATTGGAAGATATCCGTATGCGATCAGTAAGTCGAAGTACATCGAGTCTGCAAGAAACGTTTTTAACCAGAGACCTCTTTAGTCTGGCGATTCCAGAAAGACAATTAATTTCCTTGCAGAAGCAATCCAAGAAGTCATGTGGAAGGATCTTAGATTATTTTTATAATCTTTGCGAGCTGCTAAAATCCCAATCAACCTGATGATTAGATCCTAGCTCTATTTTTGAGTATCATAGCAGTTTTCCTAAGCTACTAAGATCAGAACGCCAAAAAGGCTTGCTCTGAGTTATTTTCTTGGTAATAAGAGGACAAGATTTTTCGAAAGCTATTGTGATTGAGTCCATCATAGATGAAGCTAGCAATTCAATGTCATCACTCAAACTTATCTAACTAAGCCAATGAAACCATCAGAGATACCAGTTCGAGGGAGAATAACTCCCAGTTGGTTAGCTCCTTTATTACAGTAAGGTTTAATAGTAAAAGTTTTAAGATTTATGTTATTAAAAGAGATGCACCTATGGCCTAAATATTCGAGGTACCCGATAACGTGTTGATGAGCATTAGCATCACAACCTACCACTAAAAGTAATTGGTTTATTTAATTGGTTTAACTAGATCATAAGTTAGATATACTGATGCTACTACCAGTGATTAGTATGATTACGACTGCTCAAGAGTGACGAGTACACCTGCAACTACTGTTGAGTTGCAAAATGCAAGCTCTAACCTTAACGTCTCACCCTCTATAGAAGATTCTGCCGACGATTGGAACAATGGCCACTCATAAGCCTCTAACTGAATAAACCACGGAATGCGAGTTAGTAAAATAAAATAATCAATGTTTTTTGGAATCTATAAGTCCATAACAGGACTTCTAAGGTTCAGTACAATAAAAATAATAAAAACATATCAAAACCCCTTCTTTCTAAACATTTTTGATCTTCTACGCTGGCGCTACATCCCAAGAAAAGATTTGGTCGCCTGAACAATACTCTACCAAATAATTCAATCTACAACAAGAGGAGTCCAAGCACGTTAGCTAAGAGTTTTAAAATCCTATTCAACGTCATTTATCCATCGAGTCCGTCTTCATTGGTGCCGAGCCGATTCCAAGACATGTTTTATGGTACGGTTTTGGCCATCTTATCCTTGTCGATTCAATTGTTCCAATTATATTGATGTCATCCATATCATTTCTAAATTAGGAGTTCAAACGAGTTTTGTGCATTTCTCCTCCCTTAATTGGACCTAGCATCATACGAACTAATTTACGCTGAAAATGGCCAGTTTTTGGCTATGCCAAATTTGTGAGCGTCAAAGCGTGGCTACCAAAAGTAAATAATGGTCTTTGAGATACTTAATTTTATTTTGCGCGATATATTGCGAGACCTAAAAATTGCAATATTAGAATTTGAGCCTACTTGCTGCACTCTTTATCTTATTTCGAAAGCCTCTAAAAGATTGTCTTCGAATATCACGTTGGTTTTAGTGCCATCAATTATATTTTGCACATCGTTTTTAATATTGAGGAAATGCCTAAATGTGACAAGACACTCCATAATGTGTTCTTCTGGATGCTATCATATACAGAAATGTTCTTCTCGTCGCATTTTTCCAACACAACCTTCAGAGGAAAAGTTTGATCGTTTGTTGACCTGCCTGGACAAGACCTGTAGTGTTATCCGCTCAAAATGCGCGCTATAAATTAATAACTTGTCAGCAAATACGACGGCCGTTGGCAGATTCGTTGCGAACACGTGCTACTGTAATGATGGAAGTCGGTAGCTTTTTCTTTTACTGAACGGTATCTGTCTCTGAAACTTGCATCATCGATTTTAAGCAGTTGTTGATTGTGCTATTCACATTTCATCGTTCTACATAGTCGGTTGGAATGTTTCCTCGTGTATGTAGTGCTATACGGGTGCTGTATTGGTTGGAAAGGTATCGTCAGCCATGCACTTCCAGCCTTGTAAGATATTTTTTTAACTAGATTTTTAGTTGAAGCATTTTTTATCGCCAAATTTATTATTTTCCTCTGCTCTTCTGAAGACTGGAGTAGTGGATGGATGTCCATTGTTTCCAAAATGCTAACTTCGAAGTTGGTCCAGGTAACTTGATTGTGCAATGAGTCAGTATTTCAACGTGAGATTCTTTGGATATGATTATTATACATAGAGAGAAGCAGCCGCAGATTTTAAATTTTGTTTTTTAACCAAATATTAAAAGACCACCAAAACCACAAATCCGAACAGTAAACAACAGAATAACCTAACAACGCATTTAAATGGAGTATTGGCAAGATTTACTCCTTTCCAGAATTCGATGTCCTAGCTATAGTTTCACAGCATTGAAGCCTAATTGGAAACGCATCTGGGATAAAGAATGACGAAACTAAATTTGATAAAGTAATCGGAGTATTAGATGAACAATATCTGAAAATAGTGAGCAGTATTCTTGAAAATCCTCCAGTTACGAATAAATATGTCGTTATTCGTGACAATAATAAATCTTTTACTTTGGTTTTTATCAATTGTAATGGTGTATTGTGATTGTTCCGTATATTGGTCTATTTCAGCACTCTCGAATTAATTACACAACCGTAGGAAATTCTTCCATTTGCGTCAATCTGTATGACAACGACCATGATAATCGACACCTACTTATACACAATCAACTTCCCAACCACCCCATACATTTTTCTTTCCTTTAACGCTGGATCGCGGATAAATAGACCAATATACGGAACAATCACAATACACCATTACAATTGATAAAAACCAAAGTAAAATATAAAAAATTCGTGAATACGAAAAGTTAATTGTTAAAATAGAATATAGATGGAAATGTGAAAGAATCAAAAATTTCGTACGCTACGCAGTAATTCGCTAGTAGTACAACTACATGGTATGGTCTATATATATAGAAAATATTTCAATGTAATAAACAACATCAGTCGTCGCGACCTGATGAGAAGACTGATTTTTTCAAATCATTAATCTCGTCTGTTCGAAACTGATTGTTGTGATTCTTACACATTAGCCATCTATAAGTCAAAAAAAAAAAAAAAAAAAAATTCAATAAAAAATAATAAATCATTTCGCGGAAGCGGAAGCTGTGTGCATTCAACGCTTCAAGTATATGATATTAGCTGAATAATTTTCATGTAAGTGATTTTTTTTGTGCTCACCGTATCCTCTAGGCTACAATGCCTACCTCGAGTTATGCAAGATATATTAGCCGCTAATAAAAAAAGTTTAGATTCTGTAGAAATAACAGGATTGACACAGTCACTCGACCTTATTGGCAAAAGAAGATGAGCTACCAAAAAGAGCTAGCATCTACTCTTGAACTTGACGGATCTACTATTGAAGGACAACAATTTGAAACAGAGTTGTTTAGAGAACTCGCGAGCTTGTTGAAGTTTAAACGAAAGTCGGCTGCCCATAACTGGACAAGAACCCAAGAACCTTAACAAAAGTATTATTGGGATTGAAATTGCCTTTAGAGATAATTCATATTCGACAGCTGACGAATTTGCTTACGGCGAGAGATTAAGGGTTATTGAAATGTTATCATGTGTTTGCGAATTGAGGAACAGAGACCATTTGGTACTTTTATAATTAAGTTCACGTACATTTTTATCTTTATTCGCCTGAATGTGCTCTATGTTTTCTAATTGTGCTTCAGCGCAACTTGTATAGGAGAATAATTTCCGATGAATATTTACAGAGCATACCCAATAAAATTCCTTATGACTTTTTACTTACCGAAAAGTATGAAAAAAAAAAACTTGACAAAAATTTTTTTTTTTTTTCTCAAGTTTTTTTTTCATACTTTTCTGTAAGTAAAAAGTCATTAGGAATTCTATTGTGTATGCTCTGTTATAGTGTATATGTTACGGTTAAAATCGGTAAATGTCCGAAATTTTAATTTTTTAAATTCGTTTACGAAATGTTTGTTAACATTTTCCCCCGCACCGCCGTACTTTAATTTATTCCCCATCAGAGGGCTAAGCGTCGATTACTAGAGTGTCAGAAACTTGCTTAGCTGCGTAGGATGCTTGTAATCACTTTCCCACCACATTTGTGATGAAAACCGCACAAGACTCAAAAATAAAAATAATTATTAAAACAACAAATCCATGATTATTAATTTATTAAAATGTAATACCCACTATACCAATTATAATAATTTGTACATTTTACAAATAAATTCCCGTTTTACCTATTTTTCATATGCCGGATTAAATTAAGAAAAAAAAACCAAACCATAATTTCCGCAACAACTTTCTCCATTAAACGAATGTACGACAAATAGAAAAAATCAAGACGTCTAACAATAATTTTTATCAAAAAAAAATAAAAATTATTACAAAAAAATATTTTAAATTCCTTAGGGAAATTTTCAAATTGAGACAAAAAAAAATCTTCGTCTTGTTCGTTTATTTATTATTAGGTACTCATAAAACAGATACATAATCTCCCATATAATGTTTGATAAATTGAAAAAAGACGATGACGACGACGACGAGAGAAAATGCGGATAAAAAATTGAATCTGATTTGGTTTTAATTACTTATGAAAAGAGGATTAATGAATATATACGAGTATGTATGTAGGTATGTATGTATGAATGTAAGACATTATGATATAAAGATACAAGACCTAAATTATTTTATGTTCAAAAACGATTATAATTTTTGTTTAATAATTAGTTTGTTCTTATGCGATGTACTGTAGAAATATAATTAACCTGTAGACGTCTTAAGGTGAAAATTTTATTTGATAGTTAAAAGAGGCCTTTACAGAGGACACACAACAAGTTCGCATATCTATAGATTGACGACATTGAACAACATTTACTACAGCCGTTTTGGAAGTAGCATACTCAGTAAGCTCTTTGAAGAGGATTTCGTGGATACACCAGAGTCCAGCAAAGAGAATCTTAGGTGTCTCTGACACGAATAAGGGGGAACTTTTGTTTGTGTGGTATGCGTTTATTATTGCTTCGGTGATATCATTGGCGATTTGGATGCCGTTTGTATTTGAGGTATTTCGATATTATATATCTAATACACAAGTGGTCGAACTATAATCGGAAATGATGCCGATCATGGTGATGTTACCATTATGACCAATTTCTAATTTTCAACTTAAGCTTCACAAATGATAAGCCTTATTCAAATTTTTGTTGAGATTCTGGCAATGCCCTGTAAAATCAACGTTGAACTTATTAATATTCTAGTTAGGCTGACGCATACCAATAGTTGAAATAAATCGCTTACTATGGTAAAATTCGGTTCCACTACAGTTTTTTCGCTTAATTGTCCATAAAGGTTTTGAAAAATAAAAATTACCGAAAAATTTGCTTGATTCTTACCCGATTATTAATACGTACGCTGCCTTATATGTGTACCTGACGACAATTTTTTTGTCTAAATTTCCGACGAACTATATTAATGGTTAGTTCACACCAGATATGCCTGATAGTTGTCTCTAATTGATTGATTGATTGATTAGAATGTACCGCCAAGACTAAGCAGAGATCCCGGATACGCCGGGCCTACCGTACACCCCTTTTACATATAACACGATGAAGGGATAGGAAAGGTTGTTAGATATGATAGACTTGACCCGGTTACAGACACCTAAGTAGTCAATAGTTAGTAAAGCACTAGACGGCACAATTATTTTGTTTTTCGAGATGTAAATAATCAACAATCAACATCCTAAAAATTAATTGATTAATTAGTATAAATGTCCTGAAATGAAATTTCATTATTATGAGTGATTAAATTGTATATACCAATTACCATACATATCAATTTACTACAACGCGACGCCATGAATGGTAAATTTCCTGAAATAAAACGTCATTTTTGGGGTAGATACTCGATTGGCCAGCAAGCAAGCAATTTTCCAGCCAAAATCCCGACCACTCAACCAACTCCACCAAGGAAACCTGAATCTCAAATTAAGTTTTTCAAAAGTTTTTTGTTTTTCTTGCGATTGTACAGTAAATTTTGCGGCTTCAAAAAATGAACAGCAAATTTTTGTGTGGTTTTACTGTGCAGTTTCAAAAATAAACAAAAATTGTATATTTTGAAATTCAAGTTTTCTTGGTAAAACCGATGGAGCAGCCAGGACCCCGGCCGGCAAACCACCTGCCCGCCAGCCAATCGAGCATCTACATCATTATGAGTTAGACATTCATTATTTTGTACGATATATTTAAATTATTCTTGAATAGAATAAATGTAATGTAATGATTATTATGACTAAATTAATTATAATTTAGTTGTCGTAAAACAAATAAAATAAAGTAAAATAAAATAAAGAAAATCGAATCCAAATATTGTAGCATCCCCTCTTCAACGGATAACCTTATCATCCCTAATCTAATATAAATATGTTTATTTATAAAAATAAAAGTGAAACAAGACATCTGGTTTCAAAAATAGCTAATCTGGAATCTATAAGGTAATATATCAATAATGAATGTGTCACAGGACAGGTTAATAACCCCCAATACCTAAACAAATTAGCAGATTACAATTTATTACCAACTAGAATTAAATAAAACTATTAAGCTAATCAGGAATCTGTAAGATGACAGAATTAGTAATAAGTAGCTAGTTAGTAGAAAATAATCTAATTAAAGAAGTGCATTGATCCCAAAATACAAAAACCATCTAAGTATATCAATATTTGTCTGAAAAAATAAGTTAACCCATAAAGTTTTCCTCAACCGACACTTCAATGTAATTTAATCTATTAAAATAATATTACTAAACCAATTGTCGTGAGTCCGAGGGCGAAGTCCGAGATTCATACCTCCTCGCGGTGCTCTCTGGGTAACGCTAAATGAATCAGGCGGTGTAGTGGAGACGAACAGACTAAATCCTGTTTATAGTCATGGACACTACATGTCAAGGCGGGTTATTGGCGCCTCAAAACCAATACCAAATCAGCGTCTGTTCTCCAGGTTAGGTGCGGCTGAAGCGGGCGTCTGTCTTGTATCAAGCGGCTCGCTATATAAATGTGTTCAAGGTAGGACTGGATGCCTTAAGATTCTCACCAGTACGTGACCCACACACGTAACAAGCGGGTTGAGCGGCAGGCCAACAACCTTCCCTCATAAAAACCATTTAAGTTATGAACCCTGAACAAAGGCCTCGGATTACCATATCGGATTCATTACAAACTCGACCTCGGGAATTGTACACGGACAACGCTTTAAAAATGGGAACATGGAACGTGCTTAGCCTCTTAAGACCTGGAGATCTCCAGAACCTTTCGAACCAAGCCAAAAGTTACACATTAGACGTACTTGCACTACAAGAGCTTAGATGGTCTGGGAGTGGGATCCATGACACCACCAATGGTTACACTCTTCATTACAGCGGCCATCAGAACGGAGGAGAATTTGGAGTTGGCTTCCTCATCCATCGGCGCTTGAAGCACCATATCATCGATTTCCGCCCTATCAACATGCGGATATGCACGGTCAGACTTCGCACTAAGAAATTTAACATCACGATCGTTAATGTGCATGCACCCACCGAAGATAAATCAGATGACATCAAAGATCTCTTCTTTGTCGAGCTCGAGGGAGTCATCAACAACATACCGCACCACGACATTAAAATCATCGTGGGCGACTTTAATGCAAAAATCGGTAGGAGTGCAGAAAATACATCGCACATCGGTCCCAACAGCCTGCATCTAACTAGTAGCAACAACGGCCAACGCGTCACCGACCTGAATAACGTACAACTTAGTTGTATCAAGTACGTTTTTCCCACATAAGAGAATCCACAAAGTAACGTGGAGATCGAACGATGGAAGAACTGAAAACCAAATCGATCACGTCATGGTGTCCAAGAGACACTCCACCAGCATATCTGACGTTAGATCCTACAGAGGTGCAGACATGGACAGCGATCACATGCTTGTCATATTTAAGTATAAGTGCAAACTGTCATCAACCTTCAATAGACAAGCACAAAAAACCGTTCGATGGAATGTCGATGCTCTAAAAGACCAAGCGTCACTGCAGAGTTACCAATCAGCTGTCACTAACTATTTAGAGCGGCCCAGCGACAACGAAGGAGCTCCTCCTAATATCCAGGAGCAGTGGCACGCTATACAGTCAGCCATAACCACCGCGGCGCAAAACACTATCGGCAGAAGACCGCCGAGATCGCGCAATGATTGGTTCGATGATCAATGCCGCCTGGTCGTCGAAAATAAACGAAAGCTTCGTGAAAAATGGTTGGCTCGCAACACGAGAAGCACTCAGGCAGAATATCTACGCGCAAGGAAAGCCACGATTAAATTCCTTCGACAAAAGAAACGCGATCATATGAGGTCATGCATCGAAAACATCAGCTTCCAAGCGGAAGTAGGAAATTCAAGGGACTGTTTTGCTAATGCCAGGAATCTCACTAAAGACTTCCACCCAAGAAGTACAGCCATAAAAGACGGGAATGGAGAATTGAGAACAAACGTGGCTGATGTTCTCTCATAGTATGGCAAACCTACTTTCAAAGTCTGCTAAACCGGAATGACGAAGTGACCCCCATTAGAGCAATAGCTCCTCCAGGTGATTAGGTCTTCGTCGAATATCCCACAGCAGAGGAAGTAGACGCAGCTATTAGTCGATTGAAAAACGGGAAGGCACCCGGTCTCGATGGAATCCCCGCAGAATTAATCAAACTCGGAGGCGCTACTCTTGCAACAAGTTTATACGATCTCGTCGTTTGTATTTGGGACTAAAAAGAGTTGCCGGAGAATTGGAAGACCGCACTCATATGTCCGTTGCATAAAAAAGGCGACCGTCTTAAATGTGAAAACTTTCGTGCCATAGCTCTATTGAACACTGCTTACAAAGTGTTGGCTAATGTTGTACTTGCCAGACTCATCCCTTTCGTCGAAAACATCATTGGCGACTATCAGTGTGGTTTTCGTCCCAACCGATCGACCACTGACCAGTGTTTCACCATGAGGATGATCTTGAAAAAATGTTGGGAGTACAACATAACCATACATCAATTATATATAGACTTCCGGAAGGCATATGACAGTATAAACCGCGACAACCTTTGGGCCGCGCTCATATGCCTAGGTATCCCAGAGAAACTTGTTTCTCTGTGTAAATTAACAACGTCTGGATCTGCATGTAGAATTGTAATTGAAGGATCTGTGTCAGACTCCTTTCAAATAACATCTGGTGTTCGACAGGGAGATGCACTCGCGCCTGTGCTGTTCAATTTGGCGCTTGAGTACGTAGTGAGGAAAAGCAACATCGAAACTTCGCGCTGTATATTTAATAAATCAGGCCAAATTCTTGGATATGCAGATGATATCGTGCTTCTTGGCCGAAGACCTAGCGATATCAAAGACAGTTTCATACCGCTCAATCGCTGCGCAAGAAGACTTGGTTTGGAGATGAACAGTACCAAAACGAAATTTTTAACAACACCCAGGAACATCTCTATGGCAAATCTCGAAATTGGCGACCATAATTTTGATAGCGTCGAAAATTTTAAATACCTCGGGTCACTCATAACATCATCAAACGACATGCAGGCAGAAATAAAAGCCCGAATCGCTGCCGGACAACGAGTTTTCTACGCCCAATCAAAATTATTGCGATCGAAACACCTATCGCAGTCGTGCAAGCTCGCACTTTATAAAGCACTGATAAGACCTGTGCTGACTTTCGGAAGCGAGAGCTGGACCATGACCTCTAACGACTGTAGATTATTATCTACCTTCGAAAGGAAGGTCATCCGTTCAATTTTTGGTCCTATTAAAGTTGCGAACAATGAATATCGGATTCGCATGAACCACGAAATAAAGCAACTTCTCGGAGGTAGCGATATTATCGGCTTCATCAAATCTAATCGAGTGAGATGGCTCGGCCACGTTGCAAGATCTCCACAACAACGAATGGTTTACAAATTGTTCCATCAACAACCAGCCGGAGTACGTCGTAGAGGAAGACCCCGACTGCGCTGGCGTGACGACGTCGAACAAGACCTACTCGTATTAGGATGTCGAAATTGGAGGACGAGAGCGATGGACCGAGAAGGATGGAGGACCATAGTGCGGGCGGCAAAATCCCTTCATGGGATGTAAATGCTAGAGAGAGAGAGAGAAATTGTCGTGAGTCAAATTAAATCTTAAATACACAATTAAATTAAATTACAATAAGAAAAATTACAATTAAACTGAAATTAGAATTCGACCTATAATTAAAAATTTGTTATCTGGTTAGTAGTGGAATTCTATTATATTTCTAGCGATGGCAATTGTCACTTCAATGCAGTTCTTGAAGCAAACTAACTTCGATCTGAAACCACCAATTATATCACAATGAACATTAACGTAAGTTGTCAATATGTAATAAAAATTAAAATTCCAATTCAAGTGCTGCAGTGTGCTTTGCTTGTGGCCAAGAAAATCTTGTGTTTGCATTTTGCAAATTTAAAAAGCAAATTTGTGATAGATGTGGTAAAAGAGATCATACTAAGGCGGTTTGTGATGCGATAAAAAATATAATGGTGCGCGGTACGATATTGGAGAAAAAAAACCGCAGACAGAATTTTTTTACAGCTTTTTAACGTCAATGAAGTCAATGACAATGATCCTTTCTTTTGGGATGTGTTAATAAATAATAATCCAGTGGAGATGGAGATGGAGATGGATTCTGGCGCGTCAATGACGGCAATTTCTGAGGAATTTTTTAATAAGCATTTTTCTTCAGAAAATTTAGCGAAACCAAAGAAACAATTGAAAAGTTATGATGGAGTAAGCCATAAGTACAATCGGTTATTTTGTTGGAAAGATTAAATTCGAAGATGTTGTTATACGAAAATATTGTGGGGGTGATGCGTCGTGATTTGCTAAAAAAAATTAAACATGACGTTTACAAAGGCTAAATCTATAAATTCTAAAATTAATAACGTTGTACTAACAAAGGGCAGTCCGTTTTCGGATAAATTAGGACTTTATAAATATGAAACCATAAAATCAGAATTGAAGGATGATCCCAAACCAGTTTTCTGTAAGCCACGACAGGTGGCGTTCAGGGAAAAAGTTAATGCAGAATTGGATCGTTTGCAGAATGAGGGAATTATATCTCCAGTGACACCACCGAATGGGGAACTCCTTTAGTGCCCGTTCTTAAGAAGAATGGTGATATCCGAGTGTGTATGCAGATTATCGAATAACAGTAAATAAATGCTTGAAGGATGTAAAATACCTAATTCCACATATTGATGATTTGTTTGCAGCATTAGAATGTGGTGGAATTGAATGAGGAGACGAAACATTTATTATCGTGGAGTACTACCAAAGGAGTTTTGTAGTGAATCGCTTACCTTTTGTTACCAACCCCGCTAGTTCGATTTTTCAGAAAATTATGGAGAACACTCTTCTCGGAGTGAAAGGAACTGTAGTATTATTGGACGATATTTTGGTAACCGGTCAGCCAGATGAGGAACATTTAGTCAATTTAGAAACCATTTTTAAGCATGTTAGCGATGCTGGTGTCAAGTTAAGAAAAGAAAAATGTTTGTTTTTCCAGTCTGAGGTTCACTATTTTGGTTATGTTATCGATGCTTCAAAGTAGTGAGAACCACAAAGATGAGAACTTCACAAAGATAAGGACAAAATTCAGGCTACAGTCAATGCGCCAAATCCACAAGATATTACCCAAACCAGAGCTTTCATAGGATTGGTAAATTATTATAGTACTATGTTTATCCAAACTTAGCCAACATTTTAAATCCAATATATAAGTTACTCCAGAAGAATAACACATTTGTACGGAATTCGACTTGTCAAAGGTCATTTGATCAGATTAAAAAGATAATGACTTCCGATAAATTTTTTGTTCATTTTAACCCAGTATTGCTAGTGAAGTTAATAACAGATGCTTTATCGTAGGGAGTGGGTTTAGTATTGATGTATTTCCTGATGGAGTGGAGAAACCAATAGCCTACGCGTCGCGTACTATAATAACTATGCGATGATTCACACGGAAGCCCTTGCAATTTATTTTGGGGTAAAGAAATTCTTAATTTATCTGATTTACCGATAAAATATTTTTTTAGGAAATTGATTAAATTAGATAATCCGACATTTGAAAGTAAAGAAATGAATTGTGTTAATCCTCAAAACAGTTCTTGAACTTGTTATGTTTTTCCTACTACCAGTAGAATACAAAACCTGGGGAGATTCTTCATCGAGTCTTTGCTTCACCGACAGAACCAAATTTATGAACGAGGCCGCAGTCTCAATGACATCATCAATGCAAAATAATACAGCAACACGCATTCGTTTACCTCGTCGTATTAAAGTAAAATTCTGGTGCCGACATTTTTTCCTTTCGATACATATGTTTTCGGTAGAATAACGTTATTTTGAAATGACATTTTTCGAAGTAATATTTTATACTTCTAAAATACCGTTATTCCATCGAGAACTGTGGGGCGGTACAGAATAAATTTGACTCTATATACAAAATCTAGTCAGAAACTAAAAAAATACAACAAAATAAACTGGTTAAAGTACTCACCGCGAGTAACGGTTTAAACAACCAGACAGTCTGCGTCGAGTTTTCGAACGGTAAATCATATACAACACAAAAACTTTGTTCGTCGAAAACACAGTAATACACTAATATAAAACTCACACACACACAATAAATTTTAATTTTTTCATTATTAATTAGCTTAATTAATTAAAAAGCACTACACAAAACACTACACACAAAACACAATCACTCACTACATTTTAAACACTATGCACTGAAATATTTTACGACGTGCATTGCAAGCGGCTCAACGAAAACTCATGCGTGATAGTTGTCTCTAATGTTCATAAACCAAAATTTTATGCCATCTATGTATGACTGATAAGAACTAAACATTAATTTAGTTAGTCGAAAATTTAGACAAAAAAAAATTTATTTTAAACCTATTTACAATTCTTCATTATATATTTTACAATCTCCAATCATACAACCTCGTCTATCTCCCATGCTAACATGCAGGGAACCATTCTAGCTTATATACTATGCTTATTGAAGTTGGATCGGTGCTGCGAGAACTGCACTTCACCACAAACTCGTAGTCATTGAATTGTGATTACATATTATCATGGAGTAAGGGGGGAGGAAGGAGAAAAGAAACCATGCATTAACTATTTCAAATGATAGAAATGTCCAAAGTAATACCAGAGATAAACAAAAGTAACACCCTAATCCGATACCTGTATACTTATAAGAATCTATAGAAGACCTTTACGAAGTTTTTTTTTAGTGTTGATATTATTCCTTAGTACAGCCGAATGTTAATCGGTTGCATCTTTTCAATTCACAGTGGAGCCACCCGTGGCTATTATACGTTTGACTAAAAGTTTCTTAACTTATTAAATCTATACAAGTAAGGGTGTAGTTCCTTTCAAGATCTTGATTCTTATGGGTTGAGTAAATTCAATGTATACAGTTTGACAGTTCATATTTAGGTGAAGTATTTGACGTATTGAAAAACTTGGGTTTTGATCAGAACCTTAAGGTCGTATAAACGTTGACCGTAAGGTTGTTATGAGTGGCAAGGAATGGTTCGAACGCATCAATGAGATTCTCGTAACGAAAGAGTTAAATGAGGTTAACCAACTGAATTATTGGTAGAATAATGAAATCCAGTATGATAGGAAACGGATTTACCGGTTTAATCAAATAAGTAGTAGTTGGGTTAGCAGACAGAATCTTTCTCATCCCAGAAGTCTCGAAGACCTCTTCCATTTTATGCCAGAAGAGTCTTCAAGCACAGAAATAAATGTAGAGAAGTAAAGCTGCATTCAAAATGTTCACGCATATGTATTTTCATAGTAAAATATGACATTTTAAGTTAACCAAATACAACATTACAGTTGTAATTTATACGAAAAAATAGAAAGAATAAGTAAAGTGGACGAGGAATGACAAACCTATGTATATTCGAAGAGTAGGAAAATCTAAGTCTATTATTTAAGTGACAAATGTTGGTTCTTGCCCGATATTGCAAACTAAGAGGTTAATTTTTACTTTGGTTTTTATCAATTGTAATTGTGTATTGTGATTGTTCCGTATATTGGTCTGTTTCAGCACTCTCGAATTAATTACACAACCGTAGGAAATTCTTCCATTTGCGTCAATCTGTATGACAACGACCATGATAATCGACACCTACTTATACACAATCAACTTCCCAACCACCCCATACATTTTTCTTTCCTTTAACGCTGGATCGCGGATAAATTGGAATTTTTTTTTTTTTTTTGATTTATAGATGGCTAATGTGTAAGAATCACAACATCAGTTTCGAACAGATGAGGCTAATGGTTTGAAAAAATCAGTCTTCTCATCAGGTCGCGACTACTGAGGTTGTTTATTACATTGAAATATTTTCTATATATAGAGAGCAATACCATGTAGTTGTACTACTAGCGAATTACTGCGTAGCGTACGAAATTTTGATTCTTTCACATTTCCATCTATGTTTGAAACTGATGTTGTGATTCTTACACATTAGCCATCTATAAGTCAAAAAAAAAAAAAAAATCAAATAAGAGGTTATAATATTTGTCAAGTACTCAAAAATAATCCCTTTGAATTACCTCTTTTATGGATACCCACCCGTTTTCGCGGCTCCACCTTTTTAATACCCCATCTAAAAGTTTTGATAAAAGTGATGATTGAATTTGTTTGGTCATCATTTGGGCAAGATTGGTCACTATAAGTTTTTATTGTTTGGTCACTTGAAACTTAAAAAAATTTCCCGAGTAGCACCTCATTGCAAGAAAATCATACCGTTTTTACGAAATTTGATTCGTTAGGTAATCGTTAGGTCAGGATTGGTCACCACATGTTGGTCACCAATAGATTAGTTTTTATTGCGAAAAAACAAAATCAAAATTGTATTAATTCAATAAAATCAGGTTCGTCGCTTATTTGCGAATTTCATTTTACAGAATTAATAAAAAATCCAATTGGAATATACCATTTAGTGGTGGAAGACATATAATCAATTCAATTTTTTGTTCTTCACTCGTTGACGATTATGGTCACTAGTTGTTTTAGTTTGGTCACCCCTGCATAATGATTTATTACAAAAATACGTTAATAACTCATAACTTTCACACGATTTGAAGTGTTCGGTGTTGGAAACTTCACCAATACTAATAATTTTGTAAATCCAATGATCGGAATCTATTGGTCGAATGTGATTTCGCAAACACTTAGTTCCAGGCGGCCTTAGCGTTGCAAAACTGTGGGAGCAAGAACATGTTTAAATTACTTTTCTAAGGAATCCAGAATCCAATTTTCCACAGCTTTACTGAGCCTATGATTCTATGTCCTTTCGTTGTAGCCGTTGATCTTGTTATTATTTACCCCCAAGTCTTCCCTGGACTTTGCCAGTCTGAGAATCAGAGCTGCTTTCGTGTGACATACGTTGATTTATATTATTCAGAGTATCTTGCTGTGGTTGATCCCCATACTGGTGGCGTGAATTCAAAAAATTAAGAAAGAAGCTGTCCATTCTCTATAAAAGTTTTGGGGCTATCTCTATGTGGCAGCTAACGTCTGGGTAGATTCTCAACTACAGATCCAAAGGTAATGAAAAAGCCAATATGATTGCAAAACTGCAGGGTTGTAAATATCAATTTATATTCAGTTATACATACATCCTCAATCATATGTAACTGAATATGAATTCATGGAAGAGATGTATCTCGAATGTTTCATGTGAATATGTGAGAAAATAGCAGGTAGAATTTGTTGAAGTGCTTATGGGTTACAGTGTATACTTTGTTATTTTGGCATAATTTTCACTTCTATTTAATTTAATTTTTGTTTTAAACTGAATGTCGTATGGTAAATCTAAAATCATTCATGAAATACACAGAATAGAGTTTTATAAGAAAGAAATAAAATCTCTTATACTTTTTGGTCAAGGGTAGTTGGAATTAGCAAAAAATAAGTTTTTCAAGGGTGGCCTATTGATAGCGAACTGCTGCCAGCTTTATATCGAAGCGAAATATAACATTTGTACATTCATAATATTATCATAGTATATAATAATAATACAATCAAGTATATATAACAACAATATACATACAAAATAAATAATAATATAAACATACAGGGGTATACCACACCTTAACATATAGTTTTGCTGCGTTGAACACGCCGGAAGTCCTATTTTTGGAAAATCCGCGGTTTTCTTATTGTATCGAGTAGTATTTGATTGTGCTGTTTTGTGTGCCTTACGGTAAAATTTGTGCATAACGTATTTTCGTAAATAATTTTGGATTTCTGACGTGATTAGAAGAAATCCACAGATCGATTTATACATTGTTTTAAGTTCTCTTCCAGAATTGGTCCTATTGAATGGCTATATCTAATAAATGATTAGATATAGTGCGTTATGTACACATAATCTGTGGACGTAGATTACAAATATTGCTGTTTTTTCATCACATTGCTTATACTTGTTGTATAGGGAGTCTCTATTGAAATTTGATCTGACGTTTTTATTGTAATAAAGGGTGTATATACATGGAGATTATGTATTGAACAGACTATCCGATAAATGGCCGTCTGCGGTGACTGATGGCAATCGTAGGTCCTTTTGACAAACTTTTCGATCACATTTTGGCATAGTGCCGGCTCAATTCCGGCGTCGAATTTCGTCTTTCAATTTAGGTTTTGTTTTTGGGTTATTATGTCTTCGTGATCTATTTCAGAAATTTGAGGCCAGAAGAAATGGTTTATAATCTTATAGTAACGAACGCCTTTGATGACAGCCGCATTGCCAGCAGCATTCTCGAAGAAAAACGGTTCAATCACCCCGTCTACTCGCTTCAAATGTTGTGTCAACTGAATATTGTAAGCATACAAATGCAGATCTTTAATCAATTTGCTGTAAACTGCTTCGTGAAAGTCTCAATCGTAGAGAACCATGGCGAACCGAGGTCTAAGGAACGGTATAAGCAACACTCTCACTAACTGCTTCAGTGTGTTCATTAGACCGAGCTGCACGAACACAGCCTGGTCTCTTCTGGGTTGAACTCGCCCAATGACAGCTGCAAAAAGGCTGTATTACTGACACAAAAAAATGGCGCTAAATACTAAATAGGGGTCTGAAGGAGACACCCTTATTAGCCAGATTTGGCAATAAAAATTCTCTTAATTCAATTTTATTTTCACATGGTAAATTTGAAAAAAATTGTATGAGTGAATATCTGGAAATCCCATGACTTATTGATGAAATCACAATAAACTGGATGTTTATTTCATTGTTCCTACTCCCCATTGAGCAGAACCTCTCGTAGAAACCATTATTTCAACCCTAATTTAAAAAGATAATTTTAAAAAAAATTGTGTATATGAGTGCTTTCTGGAAATCCCACTTAATTGAAATCACTTAAACGTATCGTACTGAATATACTTATCAAGTTTCATGATTACGCCTCCTCCCCGTCAGCTAGAATCATCCGTAGAAAATCCTTATTTCAGTAGCTGTATTTTCAGTACAACCAATTTAAACGATTTCATTAATAAAATATGGGATTTCAAAGATCACCCCCAACCCCCTTTTTTAAATTTAACTTGTGAAAATATGGTTGAATTAAGGGTTTCTGGCAAATCTGGCTGAGATAGAGGCACAGTGAATCCTAGTCTTATCAAGTTATATACATCTAGTTTAGGCAATATGACTAAAAAAATCGATATTCTCTAACATAGTCAATCTACTTGAACAGATTCTGTACATAACGCACTTAATTGTTTAGCTATAGCTATTCTATAGGACCAATTCTGACTAATTCTGGAGGAGAACTAAATTGTCTTTAGAATGCACAGCTTAGTACACTAAACTAAAGTTAAACATATACATGCTTCAATGTTTAAACAAATCTATACGATTTCTGGTATGATAATTACGTCAAAAATCTCACATTATCTCCCAAAATACGTTATGTACTAATTTTACCGTTAGACGCACATAATTGAGTACCTAATAACTCAACAAAATAGTGATTGATACGTTTTGCTCGGTAATTTCCATGCTCATGATTTGTACCTCAAGTCGAATTTTTCGGCAAAATTATGAACTAAACTTTTTGAAGTGACTTTACGCTAGTCGCCGCCAGGTTAGAAACGAAAAGTCTCGTCGCAAGGTAACTTTTCAATTTAGTTGTCAAATGTCATTATTTGGTATTTATGCTGTGTGTCTCAGGACGATTTTTTTGTCTAAATTTCCAACTAACTAAATTGATGATTAGTTCATACCAATCGTTCAAAGATGGCACAAAACAAACCGCATCTGATGTTTAATTAAAATCTTATAAATAAACTAAAATTTTAAATTCTACGAAACATTTCTAATCCGTAATTGATAAATCGGGACTAAGACTGTGAGCCTGAAAGCGATTTTTTCGACTAAATTGCCCACTAAACTAAATTAATGGCTGATTCATATCATTCTTTCAAAGGTGGCACTAGTATCTTTTAAATATGCTATGCCTCCGATTGTAAACTAAATTGTGACTAAATTATGACTTTTCATTCGTCATATTGCTTTCAACAACATCGATTTTTGTTATTTAAAATCAAGGATATAGCAAAAATAAAACAAATATGGATATGGAAATCGCTTCATTCATGAATGAATTATAATACACGATAAAAAATATAAAAACAAAAAATGAAAATGACAACTAAATAGTCAAGCAACCTCAGTAGGAGTCTAAATGATAAAACCTGGTGGCTAATAGCATAACTACTCATTAATTTAGTTTAGTCGAAAAAATCGCTCTCAGGCACACAGTCTAAGTTTGCAGTTTAGAACTAAATATCGGGTAGATTTTGGTTTATAAATATTAGAGACAACTAACAATACCTGGGTAAACTAACGATCAATTTAGTTAGTGGGAAATTTAGACGTAAAAATCGGCGTCAGGCACAAAGCATTAATGCAAATGTGTTATTGTGTACAAAATTGCCCAAATTTTTACGTGACATTTTTTTTATTTTTAAACATTTCAACAACTTCCGCATCATCTTCCATTATTTTAATTAAATTTAAAATTTCCTTTATCCACGAAAGTCATCAATTTAGTATTTCGAATAGTCAGGCACAGCTTGTTTTGTTGATGTTACTGCCACCTTTGAATGTTTATTGTGAATGACTGAGCAATTTAGTTTAGTTCGTAATTTAGTCGGAAAAATCGACGTGAGACACACAGAGTACAATTTGTGCTTAGATTTATGGCTTTGTGAGATTTTCTTACTGTTTTACTGCATGTTCACTTACATTTTACTTAAAACGCCTTTTACACATAGAAATTTACAATTACACACAGCACCACAATTAGGGGAACAAAGAAAAAAGTTGAAAATGGTGTTTAAAATCAAATAGACCTTGATTTATGAATGTCTAAGTTAGTTGATAGAATAAACATCAACACCACTCGAACCCCTTCTAAAGCATTACGGGTTTGAGTTGCAGTTTGAGGACTGTTTCTTAAAGTTTCAAGGATAATGAAACGGTCATCTCTGGACCCAGCACAACGTTTTCGGCTTTGGCCTCGTCTTCTCTCGCAAGAACCCATTTGTCTGTATCATTGAACAGACCGATAAATGATAGGCGTGGACACACCGAACCTTCTGGCCGCTTGGCAGTGTGTGTAGCCATTCTCGATCATTCTTACAGCCCTGCGACATCAGTGAATTACATGTCTCTCACTTTACCACTAAAAGAGTTAGATATTATGTTAATTGTTAATAATTTAAATTTGGAATTAAAATATTGAAAAGCACAGCCGTAACATTAAAGATTATAAATTAGAAAAACAAAACTAACAAAAAATGTTCTATGTTCTTTTGTTTGTTCTTAATAAATCGAGTGTTACTTAGTATTTGCAAGTTCAATTAAACATCAAAAACACTTTAATGCCACAACGCATTAACTTTAAAAAATTAGAATAATTAAAAGCGCACCACAAAAATGTATTTCAATGACAACGGTAAAGTGTGTTATAAGCTTCTTTACATACTACCAATATAATAATAATTACAATTAAATTCTTATTATAAAATAATTATTCCAACTTTTATGTTTTTACGACAAAGCCACATATCCCTCATCCCTGCTACGAATCTCTTATATCGAACGAGTTTGTGTCAATGTTATTGAAAGACAAAAGTGTGAGAAGTTAAAATAACAAATAAAATAAAACGAAAACGAATTTAATTAATATTTTCACTTTTACTTTTCATTTCCATGTATATATTTTACAAAAGACACGGAAAATTGATGATGAATCGCAAAAGAAGGAAGCGGTGAGGGCGGGCGGATGACAAAAAAAATCTTAAAAAACACAAAAATTTTATCTTAAACTTGTTAAGTATTTTTTGTTGTTTAACTTTTCCCGATCATCAAACGGATGATGATGGACTGAATTTTTCGTGCTTTTTATTTTTTTGTGTACATAAATAAAATTGTTTTAGTTACCTATTCGTTACCATATCCCTCACCATTACATTACTACATAGAGGTTTACAGGTTGAACCTGAACGAAATATTTTTGTAGCCAGCATAATGCAAATATTTCAATCACGCAACGACACTCATCGACATCAAATTGGGGATGAAAATTGATTTTTTTTCAATCTTGTTTGTCTTAATTCATAGTTGAAGAAATATTGACTTGTCATAAGATTTGAGACAGTTTTGTTTAAAGTGAGATTTTTCGGTGTCTTCTTTAATGTTACCTATAGATTGAAGCGTTAAATTAAATACCTCAACCCCTCATCTAATATACACATTTTAAATTTCAAGTTCATAATTAAAATAAAAAGATTTGTATGGCTTTCGTAAGAATGTTGCTGTATAGTAGACGGAGTAAAGAAGTCGGATGTCGATAATTTTATAATTTCATGAAGTAAAATTATTTAAATTTGGTTTTTTATCATTTGAACGAGATCAATAAAATATGTTAGGGATCTTTTGGTGCTGTGCCGATAGCAAAGATGTGTTATTTTGGGTTTTTGTTTATAACATTTTTTTTTTTGTGTGTGTGTCATTAAATATGAATCAAATTTAAATTGGCAACTTTTTATTTAACAGATTAATTTTTAATTAGGATTTTAAAAATTCGATTTTGCAACAAGCGGTGTAAAATGAATCCTAGCACATGGTTCATTACCCTAGGTAATAAGTCCCAGTAGTTAGTAGAGTAAAATACCCGGCTTGAGAAAAATTTTGATTAGTAAATAATTAGTAATAAAAAATAATAAAATCTTAGCTATATAGTGAAATAATATTATCTGGTGAATAGTGAAATTACCCAAAAGTACCAGCAGAGTCTCTCCATACAAACGGTGTAGATAGTTGATATCATTGACAGAATCAATACGATGGATTTTTGTGTAGCTATGTTTCCTGGCCAAAATGTGGTTGTCGTGAACCCACAGAAATTGAAGATTATATTTGAGTTTAAGTTTTTTGCCTCGCCGTATAGTTTTGATTGCAAAGACGACAAATGATGAGAAACAACTAGCTTTCGGTCATTGTTGCATTCGGAAGTAGACAATGAATTCAGTTCCGACGAAAACAAATTATTTTTTACGCGAAACTTTTTTATAATATAAATTATTTTCAAGGTGAATTCGGTTTTTGTGATCTAGATCGGCTTCATTTCTATTAATTTTGTATTCATAGTATCCGTGTTTTGACTGTATACTATTAAACCTAGTATTAAATAAATTGTTTTCTTGCGTTACCATATTAATTTTAGTATTCATTTCTTCAAATTTTCCTGAGAGAAACTGTTGAAAATTTTCTATGTTAATTACGCGATCCCTAAGGTCCATTAAAATTCGCATTATGTCAGCCAAACTAGCATGTTTCTGTTTTTCATCCGGTTAATCATTCGCAGGAGAATTAGAAGATTTTTTACCTAGGCAGGATTCACACTTCCAAACAGTATTGCCTTGTTGTATACTTTTGATAAATTCATCCCCAATATTGGCACACCTCGCACATGAATATCTAATTTGCACTGGCCACATTGCACACCTCGGCTTCGAGTGGAAGATTGGGTTACATTCTCGCTACATATAGCAAATTTGGGCATGTTTATATATTTTCTCCGTCACTTAAATTATTGAGCACGAAAAAATGACAATACAAATTGATAAACTTTTAATCAGCTTTATATTGTTTATAAATGAACTTTTATTATTTATCACAATAAAATGTATAGTTGTATCTGACGTTGCTATTTTAAATTAATTCAATTTAGTATTATTCAGATTCAATAAATATATACTTTAATATCACACAAATTGATTGAATAGGTCCGTACATTTAACGAATGGATAAAGAATGAGCTTTGAGAGCTGTTTTAAGTTGGCGGTGAAAGCGACTAACGATAGCGTCTGCTTGTGAATTTTAGACAGTAGTCCATACTCGATGTGAGTATAATACCTGTGACAGACTAGGGATTAACAAAACGAGATTAGTTAAACTCGTTTAGCTATTCGATCATAAATCCTCTTGCGTTGACATACTACAGTTTAGCTAATCGCGGTTCAAATGTAAAATACTATAGTTCCAACGCGATTGCACGATGTCAATATTATAACAAATGACATTACATTTGAATTTATTAGTTATTTATTTCATTGAATAAATCAATTAATTATTTAATAATAAACATCGTAAATATCCATTTACAATCAATTTTTATGTAATATTTAAATAACGAATGAACTCATCATTTTCAGTTTTAGAATAAACAGGGTTTATTGCAATTCACAAGTATATTTCTTGTTTGTTTAATTTTACTACTATTTGAATCAAATGCACACAAACAATGAAATGTCATAAGAGTTAAAATCTCCGACGTGTAATGGCGCTACTTGTAGTCTCTACCACTAATCTCATAAATATGATAAATCTTCAAAAATTTTGAAGATTAGTTGACTAAACCAGTTTAGTCACTAAACCTCAAACCAAATCGAGATTAGTTAATCTTCTACTTGACACACTAGCGCTTAACTCGAAAAAATCACTAACCGCGTTTTATTAATCTATATAATAGCCTGTACAGACTGAGGATTAGTTAAACTGGTTTAGCAAAATTAAATCCTGTATCCTATAAAAAACAGAATCTTGCTAGTAGATTTTTTAATTTTTCGTAGAATGTCGAACTGTGGCACTATTCTGGTTTTTCCTGGGAATAGGGAATTGGGAAAAATATTTTCATAGCATTTTTGTCTAAATTATATTTTTCTAGCCTACTGTTGGATTTAGTTTGGTGTAAATATTTTCGAAACAAAGTTGATTGGGAAACTTTTGTTCCACAAAATTTTTGTAGGGAGAAATAATTCCCAATATATCTTTGTTTCAAAAATTTTTACACCCAATTAATTCCAACAGTAGGCCAGAAAAATATAATTTAGACAAAAATGCTATGAAAATATTTTTACCAATTCCCTATTCCCAGGGAAAACCAGAATAGTGCCACTGGATTGAATTTTATTTCTTAGAGTACTTGACCGAATTTTGCTAAACCATTTTTAATAATCCTAAGTCTATACAGGCTGTAAGAGTTGTATAACCTCAGTGAATAGCTTGGATTCAAACTGTGTGCCTTAACAGATTGGTATGTTGAATGGTACGCCGAATGTCGGAAATGTCTTTGATGCAGTAGACTTTTGGCCACCATGTAAAACAATCAACGCTGGTTAATATGTATGTAAATCCATTAGATCTGACATTTAGGAAAACACGCAAAATCGTACCGTTGCAACCTAGCAAAATTAGGCCTCAAGCAAAATATTTACATGTAATTCATTTTTCACCAACAATAATATTTTAATTTTACATGTTAGAAGAACAAAAACATTAATTTGTTGGATCAGAACTATATGGTTTTGGAGTAGCCAGACTCATAAATCACTATTTGCAAAATATGAACAAAATCATTCATTTTATTAAAATATTACACTTATTTTGTCTTTTGTGAATTAAAATAATTTTAAGAAACATTTTTATTTTTCATATATGTAATAAAATTCGGGGCTAACTTCACACAAGAGTTAGAGTAATATAATTATGTTAGTGTTGCCGGAAATAACTTCACATACGTACTAAAATTCAGTTACTTAAAGTAGTCTTCGTTATTATATCTTAATGGAAGTTAAAAGTTTAGGTTTTGGTCATCGGTGGCACTGTGATTTTCGAGTAGTTCCTATTCTAGCCTTTACTAGTGCAAAGTTTAAGGACGATGTAATTTGCAAAGGCAACAATGGCTCATATATAGCCGCTTTGTGAAGAAACATTATGTTATAATGCAAGTTAAGATTTTCGGTATTGGTTAACGGTTTCTCTCGATTTTCAAGTAAGCCTGGTCCAAGCCTTTAAGAGCGTAAAGTTTCGGGACGATGTATTTGGTCAGACTGATGGCAAATACGAAAAATTCAACTTTCATTAAGATGTAATGTTTTTTCTCAAACCATTTATGGGACATTCTCACCGTGACGTACCAATTACCTCTTCCCCTGAAACTTTGTACTCATAAACACTAGCACTAAAATTTCTTGAAAAACGTGAAACCGATGACCTGTGCCGAACATTTTAGAAACGGTCTATCGATTTCTCAACACGAATGTGTATTGTACCTAATTGATCGCCACTCGTGCCAAATGAGAAATTAGGCTGATTGTGGGAATTCACCTAAATTTAAAAAAACTTTTCAGGAAAAAAGTGCAAAGAAATTAGTCTGAGATAGGTATTTCTATTAAAAACCTCTTGGCCAATAAAATTTGAAATTAATTTTCAGTTATAGGATAGGCATTCGTAAATCACCTACCCGCCCTAAATCACCACATAAGGTATTACTCAAATCAGCATATTTCCTGTAAACGTCATAGAATTTTCCTGAAACTAATATAAGTGACTCCAACGAATCCAATTATATATGAAAAGGATTTTCCAAATGTGGTCCACACACATTTAGGGATATTTCCTATGCTTTATTGGTGGTAATTTCAAATTTGGGTTGTTGGAAACCATTGGGACACGTAGCAACAGTACCACATCTCTTTAAAATTGATATTATTTATCATATTTTTACTGAAAGCCTGGTACAGTTGCAAAATCGTGGAAGATTGCCGAATGCGCTGTTCGCCCACAATCATAAAGAGTTGTCACAATTCCTGACGATGCGATTGCAAATGCAATATTTTTTCTTGATCGTATGGTTGGCAAAATAAATTAAATAAGAAGAAAAGTTTTGCCTGTGCCTCCAGGTGCGTCTAGAAAATAAAATCCGCCATTT
Organism: Nephrotoma appendiculata; assembly: GCA_947310385.1. Classification (NCBI taxonomy): domain Eukaryota; kingdom Metazoa; phylum Arthropoda; class Insecta; order Diptera; family Tipulidae; genus Nephrotoma; species Nephrotoma appendiculata. The sequence continues at coordinate 32,709,666 of OX371223.1, forward strand.
AGCTTGTGATTGCGTGCTGTCATAGGTTATTCGTTGTTCTGGAACTATCAAAGAGTATTTCTCGTATATGTGTGCCTCATTATGTATTTGCCTCATTATGTGGGTTTTTTTTTATTAGATTTCCGGATTTTGATTGATTGCGCGCAAACGATTTAGGAAATCCTCATTCATTTTTTGCCAAAGATCTTTTGGATTGAATGTGTCTCAAAGTGCAACGTTTTCAAGAAGAGTTAACTCTTGTGAAGCTTCACGTTAAGCGGCACACACTTAACCGTTTACTATTCGGAATTCTTGGAAGAATATCGGTCCACGTACCTTATTTATCAAAAACCGCAAGTAATTGTTTTCTGCATGGTTTTGATGGATGTCACTCGTGGATTGTAAATGATAAAATTGACATTATTGGTAAAACTAACAAAAACTATCATATCGCTTTCTTTGTTAACATATTTGCAACCCAAAGATTATCGAATCCAATTAATTGTCGACGATAGAGTGAGTAACCGTCATTTGTCAGTAATAGCCTCGGCAAGTAAATCTCTTGGATATCGTTTTGCGTGATCCCATCATACATGCATGGTGAATAGTATGACCATTTTTCCCAATTAAGAACTGCATCACATTACTGAATGTACCCTTCGGAACGAAATTAATTTTTATTTGGTTTTTTTTCTTTTTCGTTTCCTCATCTGTCTGTGAATTTTTCAATTTGATGTTGAAATGATATCCGATGAATTTCTGAGGCTCGCTGAACATCACCATTTCTACGATGATAAATTATATCACGCGGGTTAAATTCTTCACCAACTATAACGATCGGCACTTCATCAATTGTTGGAGCATTGTACTGCCTTTCTTGTTGGCCAACAGGTGTTTTGTCTACCCTAACTACCAACTTTGTAGACATCAGCTGGTATTTATTCAATGGAAGTTCTGAGCAATCGAATTAATTCGTTGAGTTGATCGAATAAAGTTTGTAACGCAGCAAGCATTTATCGTTCAGTGCCGATGATTTGTTCATTACTGTTCCACATGAAATAAATTAGAATAAATTAAACGGTAACGATGTCATTTGGAAACATGAATTGTACTTGCGTATGTTTGTCCAGAAATGTTTCGATTGGCATGTGTCACTGATACCAACATTGATAATTGTTCGGGTGATGAATGTAATTCTGGCAATTTTTCTTTGCCATGCAGCACATTCCTAGTGTGTCAACTTTTTTACAATAGCCACACTTGGATGAAGATCGTAATCATAATTACTATCGTAATGGGATACGCCAAGATTTAAATCAGCGCGCAGTTGTCATCTGAATCAAGCAATGCATAGTCGAACTGTTTCTAGTCCAGCTTCTCGTTGCTAGACTATTTCAGACGAACTAGTTTGAGCAGTGTGTATACTCGGTTTGACCGGTTTTCAATCTTGCTTCCTGTTGCTTGTCAAAAAAACTCGACCCACTTGTTATGTCACGCATGAACTAAACATTTTTTTTCGCGTACCGTATTATGACTTGTGTGGTTAGGTAAACCCTCGATGCGATTTTATTTATGATTTATCCACTAAATGTCAATCAAATTTCAATTAACTTTTGATCTTTGTTCATGAAAGAATATTTTATAAAACAAAAAAATGTGTTTAGGTTGTAGGTTAGGTTTAGGTAAGGTGTTGTAATATAAATATAATTTATGTTAAAATAAAAAGCAATAATATTTATTCTAAAGTTATTAAATGCGCGAGTAGATCAACTCTGTTCTTCATTCGCATTTGCGAACAGCTTACAAAACTACTACTGCGGTGCAACGTCCACAAATCTCTTCTTCTCCTTAAACGAAAATTACCGGATATTTTCGAAATAAAAGTAACGATTCCTTGGCACCGGTCATATCATGCAGGGCTGCAAAAGATGGTTTGGATATTTCTTTATTCTGTACATCACATGATCTAAGATCGTTACTTGCATCGAAAGAATTTCGAGACATTCCAAAAACCTCAAATATAGTTCGGAAATTAGTTTTAAATTACGGTCAAAATATTTCCGATGTATATAATCTCTCAGACATGAAAAAGAAAGATTGTGGTTTTAATTTGACGTTCGATGAGTAGACATCAATAAACAACAGTTTTGGAGCCTTGGATTAATCTGAAAATTGTATTCAGATCTTTGAAGATAAGCTAACGAAATTTGGTATTTGTCTGCCTTAAATAAGTCTTAATTTTTTTATTTTAAATGCTGCGCTTATTGCAGCAGCCAATTTTTCATTTATATCAGGTATTAAGATGTGTTCCCAGATGAACCTTCACTTTGTATTTCTATTCCAATTCCAACCTCAGCGTATTTAGGTACCGTACCGAATAATTGAAGATTTTGATGTTGACGGAAAGTTTGAAGATACATATTATGTTAAAGTCACAAGATCTTGATTCCTTCGTTCTTTAATGCAACGTAATAAAACTTCTAACAACTCTGTTGAAATATTATCAATATTTGACGTAATGTATCAAATAGGAATTTTAAAATTGCATCAGCTGTAATCATATTTGCATCACGTCTACCCAAAGCTTCACGAGCGAGTTTAAACGGTTCAGATACATTGAAAATATTTGATAATATAGGAATATATACGTCATTAAGTAATGTTACTGAACCCAAATCATTCAATGCCTTTCGAATTGAGTCAACGATTGTAAGAGATGTTTCAATCATGGTCACTATGCTATTCCACCTGGTTTTGCAATCCAACAGTAAACTAAATTCTATTCCATGCTTTTTCTTAACATGTTCTTGTAAAATTGAGTTCCTCTTTGGTGAAATTTTAAAAATTTTTACAAGGCAGCCTTAAAATTGTCACTATCAGATTCAGAAAATTCCTCAATGTTCAAGCTCTATGTATTTTCATTAGTCTTACTTTGATCAATGCCATAATTTTCAAATTATTTAAAGATCACATCTACAACAGCTAATGTATGCCATGATTGTGACATAATTGGTGGGTATATGCTGACAATGTTCCACATTTTACCATCACGGCAGCGCCATCGGTGGTTGATGCAACTACGTCTGATGAATTTATACCAGAATCGGATACTCTTCCTGTTAATTTTACAATGGATCCGAGCACAACAAAGAAAAACATAACAAATAAAATGAATATATTTATATTTAAAAAGCGCCGGTTCTGTAAAGTGGTCCACTCATCGAACGTGAGCTTAAATTTTCCACATCAATCTTTATGATATTTTATTTTTGTTACTATATCACATTTTGCGATTGCATAATAATCGTGAATTAGTTTCATTACTTTAGATTTACTTTTTGGTAAATTAAATTGCCTATCACGAAGTGCTTGACGAATAAATTCGCTTTTGGTTATACCATGGGTTGAAAATCCATCAACCACCGCAAGGTTTGCCACTATATTTCTCCCATGGACTGCCCTTTAGTTAAAAATCGCATTTAAGTTTGATTCGCACATTTCGTCAAAACTTTTCCAACGTTGCTGGGCCTGCCACTTGATCATTAACATTTCTTTTCAAGTTCAATATAAAATCATGAACAAATTGCAAACGCCTCATTAAACCGCTAGTTGACGATTCCTTGCAACTTAATAGTTTATTGACACATTTGAAACATTTTGCGTTGGCCCCATTTTTCTTTTATGAAGTATATCCACACGGAGTCTGTCTTGTTCATTAATTTGAAACTTGTTTATTAATTTTATTGTACAGGTCTACTCCACCAACAATTAAATGATAAAAGTTAATAAAAATATGTTCCATATGACACAATTTATAAAAAAAATTTACGTTCAACTCATTAAACAGAGAAACAATGAAATATTTTATTGATTGTATAACGTTTTTTTATGTATTGGGCAAAATGAGTATAAGGCTATGTATGAATTGATTAAAATGTGTTGAAAAAAACCGAGAATTTTTCATATTTTTCCCAGGAAACGGGACACGAAAATTTAATTTAATTTCCCGGGAATTCCAGCTCGGGAAACCCTCTAATCTAGATGATATACATATTAAGTGTGGATATGCAATTTCTTAAGAAAATCTTATTTCCTTCGGACATAAAAGATTAGTAAGTATGTATTTATTTAACTACGCCAATTCCACCGAAAAAGTTTTTTTTAATAAAAAGTAAACGGGATTAGAAAATTATTCAAATATTTCAATATTTCGCCTAAATGTCATTTCTATTTAATTTTTACAAATAGACACTTTCGTTTATTTTTGTTGGTTTATGTCGCGTACATGACATCGGTAGCAAATATTTCCATGCTCGCTAACGAACTCAAAACCAATCAAATTATTTGAAATGCTTTGTGCCACGCCTACTAGTTCCGAACTCGAGTTGAAATTGTTTTATCTTTGTTGTTGTTTTAATACATTTTGTGTGTCTCCATAGAATTTTTTCCGAACTAACTCACTATGTCATGAACGCACTATTAGGACTAGTTTAGTTCTAATTGCAAAAGCGTAACTCCGTGAAAAAATTGTGAAGATCTTGCGGAATAAATTGTAATAAATTCAGTAAATCCAATTATTTTTCTTTGGGCATTGGATTACATCTGTGGCAATTCACAAAAACCACTTATCCTTTTTTTAAGCAAATTTTCAGGAGATCAAGGGCAAGATCGTACATCAAGATCGAAAAATTTAAAAGGATTCAAAAATATTTTCAAACATACACTCATAATCAATTTTGTGACGAATTTAATTTAATTAATTTAAATCGAATATGCGATTTGTAACTCGTTTGTAGCTCGTTTGGTACTCCACAGAACTATTTACACACATGATGTATCTGAAACGGAACAATCAAGTAAAATAGCTTTATCTTTAAATGTGGTAATTTTCTAAAAATAAAGCAATATTCCAAGCACCCTAACAATCGTATATCTTTCGATATTATTTTCGTTCCACATTCAGTTTTGCGTTTTAGGTTTTTATATTTTTTTTAAAGAGCAGTGCGAAATCGTAGAAGATAGAATTATGCATTTCAATGAGATTAATTTTTCAATATTTTTAATTTCCGCACATTCGCATCATTTGGGCCTGATCGTGTGCATGAAATATTTCCATTTGTACGTTTTTTTTTCATCTTCCATAACTTTTTAATCGGAGACTCCTTCGATAAATGAACGTGACCTGGCCTAAATTGGCCTGTGATATTTATTTTTTTGTTTGTTCTAAAAAAATACTGCATCATACCGCATACATTGTTGTTTCTATTTTGTAACCAACATGTGTCTTTCAAAATTACTACGTGTTGCTGGTTTTCCGCAGACATGAGATATTTGTATATGCATGAGCTTATTTTATTTGCTCTTCAACCACTCATTGTCTCATGCCAAACCAATTAAATTAAAGATCCAAAAGCTTCGTTTGTAAAATGCTATGTTTGATCTCAAATAAGGAGTTCGTCAGCTAATTTCATTTGCAAAGCAAATTTGTCATATTTTTTGGCAGGTATCGAGTTGTGGGCGTTTGAACTTAAATTTAAAAATTAACCTCTGAATACATCTCGTACATTTTTTCACAAATCTAATCCAATCGGAAGATACATTTTTTGTACATAAGATCTAGAGTACCGTGATTCGCACATAGGGTAACAGTTAATATGATTTATTACTTCCTGTTACTGGTTGGATGTTATTTTCGGTTTATTTATCCATGATACTCTGTCATCAGCAACCCCTCTGCCTTCTAGTAGTTTTTTATATAGCTGTTCGTTTTTTCTAGTTTTAAAGATTTTGTAAAAAACGTCAATCTTCTAATGTATGTATGAACTGATCAATATTCAGAAAAGCATTGCGTTAGCATTTCATCGTGTTTTGTATTTTTCACGTTTTGTTATTTTCCGTTTTTAGCCCTTGGTGTATTCTCGTTTTGATTCTCATTTTGAATGATTGACGTTGCTGGCTGATTTTCGGGATCTTATTTCATCACACATTGTATCAGAATCGGTAGGACCAATCGGTTGGACTAGATGGGATGATTCGCGTCGCTGAACGAACTATCTGTTTTAATAGTTCTTCTTTTGCAGATTTATCAACGTCAGATACCTCTGAGCTAAATATGTCGGGTGATAATAGTTCCACCCCTGTTTTGTAATAATTTTTCTTTTTGGCTAATTTTATCGGATCAATGTCGAAGTAATGTAAGATTTGATACAAGCTAAGTTAGTCATTTTCATAAACACAATTTAACTATTAAAAATATTTAATATTCATACCTTGAGAGCGTATTTTCTAATTTTACTTTTAACATATGATGCTCCGAATTAAATGTACGAACATTTTCAACTATCACATGAAATACAGATGATTTCAACAGGTGGTTCTATCAACTCACAATCGCTTTGATTGGGTGTTTGAAATAATTAATGAATCAAGTGAAAAGAATTCTATATGAAACACAAACTTGCATCCAAAACGACATGGTATTTCCGCGGAATAAATCTGATTGGGAATTCCCTTTTTTTTAGCTTTTTGTAAAATTTAATAACAACAGAAATGTTGAGCCTTAATAAATTATAATGAAATCTCAAAAAATGGATAAGATATATTTGCATATATGCAGTGCAGATGAGCTAAAAATGTATGCCAAAATTAACTCTTTTATTGACACTGAACCTCGGCAGCGAGAACTTGGCATATTTTGTAATTGGTGTGGTGGTTCTCAAGAACTCGCAGATATCTGGTATTGAAGCTTCATATGTCTTGATGGATGAACAAATAAGTCAAGTGGGTGGACATTCCAGATCTTGGAATAATTTTTTCAAGTAATCTAATCAATAAAATCATTGAACGTATTGTTGGATTTTATTAAAAAATATATAGCGGATAATTTCACGGTTTCTAGACGTTAAGATCTCTTTATGTTACCTATGTCAGGCCAATTTTGGAGTATGCCGCGGTTATAATGCATCCATTCTAACGGATTCATGCTGATAGAATTGAAAGCATTCAAAAACAATGGAGTTGCTTGCCCGGAGTTGCTTGGAAAGTTTAGCCACGTCAGAGAAATTCAAGACTGCGCTATGGATGATTCATGATATATATAAACTTCATAGAACTTTAGCAAACGAAACGGCACATGACGTCATCTTCATTTTTAAATCTAGATTGTGTTTAGACTGCAATATCAAATGTCAATATTAGTTATTTGTGTTTTATAACCTGGATCACACAATAGTAATATACAAATTTTAACATTTTAAAGTCCATTATAACGAGAGTTTAACCAAAACATACTCACGATAAAAAGTTAGCACATCACACTAGGTAACGGTTCTTCCAATCTAGGAGTCTAAACACAAACCGCCCGAATTATTCCAATTTACTTCCAAACTTATAGAATCAAATAGTGGCATAAAAATACAGTAAGAACTACACAATTTTTCACACCCGCACCTCTTTCTATTTCGCCCCAATTTAAAGATTTTAAACTACATATATGTTCGTACAAAAATAAATATAAATTTTAAATGTATTATGTGGTTCTAGGCGACAACAACAAATATTGAGACGAAAATTTTTAACTTTTATATTTTATACAAAATTTTTACAATTTCGTTTAAAATAATTTAATTTGGAAACTACAAAAAAAAATTAATAATTAATATTTTCATCAGTTTATTGAAAAAATAATTACAAAACACAAGAACAACAACAAAAATAATGTTAGAATTTAATTATTATAAAATACAAGCATCAACCTTCCTGTTTACTTTATCGATCTTGCACATAAGTGTATCATGATGATAGATGTCTAGTGTGTAGCATAGTTGTAAACATAGTTTACCTAAAGAGAAATTGATATTTTGTAGATATGACAGAATATACACAAAAAATATGTAAATAATATAACGTACTACATATTACTATATGTCAACTTATACTCGTCAAATATATATGTAGTATAGAGGATTGAATCGATATATTTAAATAAAATTATTTTTGTTCTATTTGTTTAATTTTAGTAATACACCAAATTTGGACGCCGAAATGCAAACAACCGAGGCAGGTGGAGTTCAAAATGGTAATCATAACTATAATCAACCGCCACCACCGCAGCAGCAGCAGCCGCAGCAACAAAAACAAATCCAACCGGTACAAATAAATTCACCAAATAGTCAGCAGTACAATCATCAGCATCAGCAGACTTCAGAAACATATCCGCAAGGAAGATTGGAGGCTGCCAAAAAGTGGATGATTGGATGGCGTGGCTCAAGGCGTTTGGTGCTGGTTATTGTTGCTATTGCGCTGCTGCTGGATAACATGTTACTTACGGTTGTGGGTAAGTCACAAAAAAATTAATTTTATTATGTTGCATATAGATACAAAATTATTCTTTTTTAATTTTGTGAGAAACCAATTAACCGTATCGTGTGAATTTCAATTAAGTATGAAAGTAATTGGTATCAACTATACTGAAGATGATATTTTGAGTCTTACTAATGGTCCAATTCACAGAAAAACACAATTGTACGAAAAACAATTCTCCTAAGCGCCCAATTTGCCAAAAACGATTGTAACCGATAATACTCTCCATTGTCAAAATGAAACTGATCATAATTGATTAAAATCTGCTATAGATGATTTTCTCGCTATTTACATAGAATGATAATGCAGATAGTGTCCTTGCTATCCTAATTGTTGAGGTTTGCACGTGTATTTCACTCACTTCAATTTTCCCAAAATCCCAACATACAACTTTACTTTTAAAATTTTCCAGCGATAAAAACCATCGATGAACCAATTCAAATGAGACCATTTTCTGACATAACAATTAACATTTCTTGGGTTTTTCTAAGTCCAAAAAAAATATTTGTTGTGCGGTGGCAACCCGAAAGATTTTTGACAAATGAAAGTCAAAACTATTCCAATTTAAGTCATGTGTTCGGTTACAACACAACAACACGTTGTGGTTATCCAAACTTATTACGAAAATGGTCAGTCTGTAAAAAAACATCTCGATCACCTATCTTCGGAATAGTACCTTTGAACTGAGCCAAAACCGAAAAAACCACGTCAAAGTCGATCAAAAGTCAAGGTAATGTTGACTGTTTCCTTTGATTATCAAGGTGTTGTTCACTCGGAATTCTTGCCGATAGGTCAGATGATAAATAAAGAATATTATCGTTAGGCCAAGTTTTTGGAAAGAAAACTCATGCATTTTGCACCACGACAACGCATCACATCATCATCTATCATTGTGAAGGAATTTGTGGCCAAAAAATCAACAAATATCATTGAGCAACCATCGTATTCACCTGATATGGCATTACTTTTTTTATTTTCAAAACTCAAAGTTTTTGCTAAACAAATCATGAAAATATGGCGGCCATGTTGTAGATTGACATTTACTGAAGTTGTTTTGCAATAAATCAGAATATGTGTGTACATAATAGGCAGAATAATAAATATTGACTTCAAATAAGTGCCCTTGGGCATAATGTCGCAATAAATAGAACAAAAATTGAGGTCCTGAATAGCACTCCATATCTACGATTTTTTTATATAAAAGTAGATGTGATGGGAAGCCCAGGGCCTTAAGTTTACGCTTATTGATGTTGTGGTCTGTCATGATAACATCAACCTCTTTTCCTGAATCCAAGGCATTCAGAGTAAAAAATGTGAATCTTATTACATTGTTATGTAATTACCAGCGGAATGTTTTTTATTCATTATGTATCACTATTTTCACTAAATAAAACATCTAAACGGAATAAAATATTAAAAGTGATCCTTAAAATGTCAAATTGATTGATCTCCGAAGTAAAGGAACTCGGAATATGAAATCTTGAAATTTAAAAATATTCCGTCTTTCCGGCATTTCTTCCACTAGTAACCAATACTTTCGGTTGTTTTTCTAACAGCTTAGGTCATACTGTAAAAAATACTGTAATGAAACTGATTTTTGTACCATAAATTGAAAATGATCGTAAGGAAAAAATAAAATCAAAACAATTCAATAAATTATCATCAACTTTTGATGAGTAGACATGCCTACGGGCCAGAAGATACCTGTACCTTTATAATTCCGATTTGGAATTCATAAATTTGGGTCTAATCCGCATACACGGAAGTTGTGATTCATATAAAATGAGGTAACTAATTGATCAACGACTTAACAAATTTGGATTGGTTTTGAAAAATGATTATGAACCATGGGCTCTATCTTGGCGTTACAGACATTTTATATAAAAAAATGACCCCGATTAGTGGAAGCAACAATAGAAACAAATGAATTCGACGAATCTGATTATGACAGCCAATATGATGACAAACCCGAAAATGAAGAATATCTTAAGTTGAATATTCTGACATTTCATTTGAGGTATGCATTAAGTCAGTTCGCAATGTTACTATTATTTATTTTTGTTACGTAAGCAAATGTTCAATGTTGAGATTGGGCTAATTTTGCACTGTAAATTCATTGGAATACGTTACTACTTATAATCCAACGATTTTTAAAGCTGATTGATTGCGTAAAAAAGCACTAGATGCTTAAAAATATTTGTGATGCTTTATCACCCGTACAAGTAGCAGTGGAAGTTTTGGGACCAAAAGACGCTACAATAATTACGGCCGAAACCATAATCACATTCAAGTTGAATAAAATTGATCAGCTAAAAGTTTTATTAATTTTTGTATCTGAATTGGAATTAAAAATAAAAACTATGAAAAAATATTTATTTAACGGCGTTTTTAGCAAAGTTATACAACATGGGCTATTTTATTATAGATTTAATTTTTTCCAATCTAAAACCCGGTTAACCAGTTTAACCGCACGGAAACACGGTTTTTTTTGCAAACCCTATTGTGGTAGCCCATCCGGACGAAAGCGTTTAGGTTAGCAATGAGATCGACTTGCATGAAGCAAATCCAGTCCTTGTAAAGCTCATTAGATAAGCTGCTGAAATTATAGGCGAGATTTTGAAAATGTTTGCCCAACGTTTGTTTCGGAGGATACGGAGAGTGCCTACAATACCCCATTGTACCAGGGATGAAATGATAATTTATTTTCGAGTGCAACATACGGTACTACTTAAGACAATTGTGGAACACAAGTGAGGCACAAATAGTTACACCGAAAGAAAATATTTTTCAGAAACCAAGATTTTAGTGCCGACGAGTCCGGATTTCAGGAAAATTCATGTGGGGTCCCTCGGTGCGGCCTGAATTCATGTTTAAATTTCGTTGCCATTCAAATAGTTTTGATAAAAATTGTCGTGAGAGATTTTTTCGAGTACCAGCAATCGATCCTGATTTTGAAAAAAATCGAAAATTTTATAATAGTCCTAACTTCGGGAAAATTTCTTCGTAAGTCAGTTTTTTCTTTAATTGTACTCGTTTCGAACAATTTTTAAGAGTTTAGTGAAGGTTTTCGAATCAAGCGATTGAATTTCGTTCTTATTGCGGAAAAAATTATTTAGGTGGTCTTTCGATAAGTCCCGGTTTACTTGTTGGTCAACAATTTTCAGGCTATGCTCTCGAGGTGAGGAAGGCAATTTTTAAGGCGCTATCGCAGATTTTGCCCAAATCTCTAGTAAGAATTAACTGCCTCAGGTCGATTCGAATAGTTTCTGATTAGAAATTTAATAAGTATTTCAGCAGGATTGTTTTAATGGTATTTTCCTCTAAAATTATAGCTTCGATTTTTTTTCTAACCGCTTAACTCGACGAAAACCCAATTCAGTAGGGAAAACTACTTTCTATTTTTTCTGAATTCATAACAGTGTAATCCCCATACAACACATTATAAATCAATCAGACTCCAGGAGGAAGTGTGAATGAACGTGTAAAAAACTTCAAATGCATCTGAAATATCTTTGCTAACATTATGTTCAGCCCAAATACAGAAAAGGGTAATAAAATCAACTATTTTCTGAGCACAGCCCCTTCTTTTTTCAAATATAGTTGTTCCTTATCAGAAGGAGTTTTAAATATAAATTGTTTTACGATTGAAATTTTTTGGTGTTTTACCTGTGACGGAGCCCTTTTGTAACACATGTTATATTGGCTCTAATTTTGTAATGTACCAAAAAAGTATACTTTATGCTATAGACTAATAAACATTCCTAAGCCCTCAACTATTTATGTCCATCTTATAAATATTTACTCGTAATAAATCCAAGCAAATCTTAGGTTCGTAAAATTAAATTTAAATATTCTGCAACCACTGCAAAATTATTCTTCGTATACAGTAGCACCCCGCACAACAGTTATTTATTTGGAAGGTAACTACACAGACAATCACTTAAAATAAAATTGATTGAGTGATTTTTATCGATTGTGTTAATATGAAAACATAAAAATAAAAAAGAAAATCTTCCCCATTCATTTTACCAATATGTTTCACACCATGGTTGGTAACGGTCATATTAAAGCACTACATATTATAGGTGAATGAATATATGCTGTGGTGAAACTAAAGAAAATTTATTGCGTCGACCACTTATCGAAATTATTTTATTTCTCAAACCACACCACACGCCGCACATATACGAATACGTCTTTGATTCAATTCTGTGTTATCTTATATTTAAGATATAAGATATACAGAACTAAAACATCAAACCATACAACCTGAAACGAATGAGGAGGAATCGTATAATTTTTCTTGAATTTTAATGAAGTATGTATAATTTTTTTCGTCTTGCCGTGCTCTTTAAGATAAAAAAAATTATGGAAAACTGATTATAGATATACAACAAAAAGAATTGTTGTGGATACGAAGTTCTTACGTGTTTAAATGTCATGTTTTATTAAACAATTATACAGTTTTTTGTTGTGGTGTTCTTTAGGTGCTCGCCCATAGGATTCCTGTATCCGCTCTGTATCTTAGTTTCATGTTCTTAAGGTTTTGAAACTAAGCGTATATATAACTTAAGATATCTTACAGTGGGTTCATTTCAAAACTAACCGCAAAAAATTTTTGATAAAACCTTCAGCTTCCATTTAAAAAAAATATTCACCTTGAAATAGCTTTAACAACTACCGGTTAAAAAATGAACTTACAATTTTTTTTTTTTCAAATTTTGTTTGGTATATTTTCAAACGGACACACGGTATGATTTTGTTGTATACATTTTATTTACAGAATTGATTTAGTTTGTCTATATTTTTTATTTAACTTGACCACTCCAACTACCACCATACTCCACAGTCCACATATGTACATATATACCTAACTAGAAACACTCATGAAATCAGAAGCCAACACAAGATGGACAATAAACACAATATTTTACTTTATTTTATTTAGAAAAGTAAATCAGTGTTTTCTTCATCTTATATACAGCATCTTTATATATATATGTACGTTAAGTATAAGACAAATATGTATACAGTTTTTTACTGGCCGTCTGTATAATATTAAATAAAAGGAAAATTATATTGAAATTTTCATTTTCGCATCATGTGATTAATAGTTTTATTTTAATTTTTTATTTCATTTTCATTTGGGTGCGAAGATAAATTTTCCATTCTATCAAACACATTTTATATCTACAAACAAAACAACATACATAAATACTTGATTAACATTCATTTAATGGAAATTTCATTAAATGCGAAGAAAAAGAAAACTGTTGCGGGAAGGATACATATACGAGTATATATGATCTCGTTAATAGACGTTTGAATATTAAATAATTTAAGATTATAAACATTTTATTATGTTGTGATTGTCCGTTCGTTTGGAGCCACCTACGTGATTTACGATGAGTGAAGTTTTTGGGAATTTGATTAATTAGAATTTATTAGACTAAAACGTTGGAGAGAAACAGAAATATTATACGATTGTTCTTAACGCCAAAGGTCCACAAAAACTTTAAGTGAATTGAATTTGATTCTTAAAAGAAGAAAAACTCTCAAACACACACGAATATCGAAGTAGAACTGCATCTCTGGAAACATGTTTTGGGAATGAAATCGCCCCGTAAACATTTTCTCTGCAATTGTAGACGAGAAAAAACTTGTAACTTTTTATACAATGTGAAATAGGTTAGCCTCAGGTCGGCGATTGAACGTCGTAGAGGAAAGACGTGTTTTGTCTCTCCTCTATATAAATAAGTAAATAATTTAAATGTGTTCAAATTAAATAATTAATTAATAATATGTGCATAGATAAATAAATAATAATAATATTAATAAAAGTTTGTGTGTTATAAAAGTAGTGAAAGTGCAAAGTGAAAAGTTATTCGTATTGAATAGTTATAATAATTTGTGTGTGATGCGCTTGCAATGGCACAGAATATGTATATAACAATTTCGTTTATATGTATTTTGATACCGTTGTTGATTGCATCATATGCATTGTGTGTAATTTTTCAATATGTATAGGACTTTTATATTCCAAACGATGCTCAAGCTAAGTGTTTTTCCATTTTTAACACATACATATTATATTATTACATATTAAAACATAATTTTTATTACAAAATTTAAATATATAAACTCTAGGTAACTGTATTTTATAACACGTAAAGGTGTAAAATACTATTATTTTCATGTAGTAGGTTATTGTGAGTATTTTTGGGCGAGAAAGGGTTGTTTCCATTCTGTTTTGTTACATTTGTTAAAATTTTTGTTGTTATTTTTGCGAGTAAACAAGTTTGATGACCGACGATTTTCGTTTTTTGGTTATCGTATAATTTTTAACTCACGTTGTCTTTTATTTAAATATTTACTTGCAAATTTAATGTAAAAATGTGTTTCAATATGTATTTGTGTGTGTAATGAACGAGCATGAAATGAATATAAATAACAAATCAGATAACTGTTTAATCAGTGTCTATGCATGTGTATGTGGCTGTCTCGAAATGTAGGGACTTTATTTGTACGTATGTGGAACGTAAACACGGAGAGAAGCTTTCGTGCAAATGATATGAATTTTTTTGGACAGTTTTTTGGCTTTATTGGTTTGTACCTTGTGGCAGGTACGGCGGTTTTTGGTGAATTGGTTTTTGTTTTTGGGGTGGTTTTCGTTTGGAGATTTGCCATTTTCTGTGGTGGTATCTTTTTTAGTCTGGTTGGAGTGTATTGTATGAAGAGTGGTAATTTCGTTCGGTTTTCTTCTGTATTGTACGGTAGTCATCGGATTAGGGACGCCTTAGCGGAGAATGGTGAAGTTCTAAGTGAAGATTTGCTTGAGGGTAAGGGGTATTTTATCAGAATTGGGGATGGGTGGACGAAGTTTGTGCTCGGGTGACTGAGGGTTTTGTTTCTCCGTCACATGTGCGAGATGTGGATGGGTGGGATCTGCATTCGTGCAATTTGGGCCTGCGTACGAGCAAGCCGTGTATTTTGTCTGGCTTCTACTTGGTCGTATTTTGACTTACTATAATAATACATTTTAAAGTGTTAAAATGTCTAAATATTTTAAGATTCTTAAGCCGTCTGAGATAATGAACATTAATACTATATTTTATTTATAGTTTCCTGATTGGACAGCTATCAATACTGAGTTTTATTATTAGAAATTGATAAATTATAATTTGTACATGCACGTTTTAATCCCGGTTGAGTTGGTTTAGATGTATATTTTGTAATTAAGAATTTCCTTCCGTATAGCTCTTTCAATAGGTTTTACTGGGTATAAAGCTTCCAAATTGATCGTGTTTGTTAACTGCCATTTATGGTTTCAGATCGAAGTTAGTTTGCTTCAAGAACTGCATTAAAGTGACAATTGCCGTTGCTAGGAATATAATAGATTTCCACTATTTACCAGATAACAAATTTTTAATTATAGGTCGAATTGTAGTTACAATTTAATTGTATTTTTTCTTATTTTAATTTAATTAAATTATATATTTAAGATTTAATTTGTCCCACGACAATTTTGTTACAAATATTATTTTAATAGATTAAATGACTATGGTTATATGTAACATTGAAGTGTCGGTGGAGGGAAATTTTATGGGTTGATTTATTTTTTGGCTTGGAGGCTACACAATAAAATAACCATAATCAGACAAATATTAATACATAGATGTTTTTTTGTATTTTTGGGATCATGACACTTCTTTAATTAGATTATTTGCTAATAGCTACTTATCACTAATTCTGTCATCTTACAGATTCCTGAATAGCTTAATAGTTTTTTTTAATTCTGATAGGGAATAAATTATAATGGGTTAATTTGTTTAGGTATTGGAGATTTTTAACCTGTGACACATTTATTATTGATATATTACCTTATAGATTCCAGATTAGCTATTTTTGAAACCAGATGTCTTTGTTTCATTTTTATTTTTATTAATAAACATATTGGTTTATTAAGGATGGTAAGGTTATCGGTTGAAGGGGGATCCATCCGTTTGATACTACAATATTTGGATTCGATTTATTTTATTTTATTTGTTTTACGATAATCAAATTATAATTAATTTAGTTATAATAATCATTACATTATTATTATTTTATTCAAGAATAATTTAATTATATCATACAAAATAAGGAATCTCTAACGCATAATAATGACATTTTATTTCAGGAAATTGACCATTAAGATGCCAACATTATTGATTATCAATTTTTTAAGATGCTATAATAAAGGGGTGTGGCGGGCTCGGCGTCGCGACATTGACTGCTTCATTTTTTTTTGTTTTTTTGGGAGGGTATGGCAGAGGAAATGGTATTAAATAAAATTTAATCCCTTATAATAATGAAATTTTATTTCAGGACATTTACTAATTAATCAATTACTTTTTAGGATGTTGATTGCTGATTATTTATATCCCGAAAAACAAAAATAATTGTGCCGTCTTGTGCTTTACTAACTATTGACTACTTAGGTGTCTGTAACCGGGTCAAGTCTATCATATCTAACAACCTTTCCTATCCCTCCATCTTGTTATATGTAAAAGGGGTGTACGGTAGGCCCGGCGTATCCGGGATCCTTGCTTAGTCTTGGCCGTACATTCTAATCAATCAATCAATCAATCAAATGTGAAATAGGTTAGCCTCAGCTCAGCTGAAACCTGAAACCCAACCTGGTTCATAGAATTTGTCGCTGTTCGCTTATTACCCAGCCCAACAACATGCATCACGCGGTCTAATAAATTGGAATGGAGAATTAAGCATTCCGGACCCAACTTGGTGGTTTAATCCTTTTCGGGTTCATCACCCGTGGTTGTTTAAGTGGGCCTTTTGGGTGAGACAAAATTACTTCAACTTCAACTAAGAAAACGAAATTAGAATTGATAATTTAAATCACTCGCAATTGGTGGCCACTCGCTATTTGCTAGTTGGGCCCAATTATGGTGTTAGTCTTGTTTTTTAACAACAGAATGCTGCCAACAGAAGAAATGGCGATGGTAAGCTGGCAGCTGTGACGTTGTGGGATCTTAAATCCAAAGATGTTGTTCTAGTTCAGGATAATATGCCAAGAACTATGTGACCACTGTCAGTTATGACTTCAACTATATCAGGAACGGACGGTAAAGTACGTGCTATTGACTTAGAAGCCATAATTGATGGAATAAAGAAGAATTTTGCAATCTGTATCAAAGTTTGTAAGATTTGTTTCATGGAAGGGGTCTGGTTTACTGTACCTATAAACTTTTGAGTCCGATTATTTCACGTAGTCAACGTATGTGCATTACTAAATCAGTTTAGTTCTAGCACTAGCATTACTAATATACGCCAAAAATAGCTCTCATTCAAAATGGCCATTTTATAGAACTAGTCCATCGCTTTATAGTACCAAAAGAATTCCATCAAAATCAATTGAGAAATGACCAAGTTCCATTTATGTTACTAGTTTTCCAGGAAACATTCGAAACTCACTGTTTGGATCTCATTTTCAACATACGAACTTTCAGCTCAATCGGTTAAGAAATGACTGTTCTATCAAATTGGAAAATTTCGTCATATAAAACGAAGTCCATTCCAACCGATTGAGAATTGTATTAATTTATCATCTAGAACCTCCCCCGGATATAGAACGATAAGTTTTAGCATATAAACTGAGCTTATTTCAATTTGTTGAGAATTGCTTAAGTTCCGTTAAAATTAGCTGCAATTCAGAATAACAATGGAAACTCATATTTGAGGCCAAATTTCATAAAGTAACATAAGTTTGACATTTGTGTAGTTCTATTAAAATGTCAATTTTCCAGAGCCAAAGTTTTTTCAGAAAAAAACCATCAATTTCAAAGGGTTGAAAAACACCGTAGTTTAATTCAAACCTCTTTATTATCATATATATTTTGTTTCATTTTAATCTGTTGACATGCGTTACATGCAGTTTTACCTGATTCGAATTGGTTGAGTTTCATTCAAATTGCCTTTTTTGCATAACACAAGGGATCGTTCCATACTAATATATGATATCGGCTGTTGAACAATTTTGCTTCATGTAAATTAACCGATTTCCAGTTTTCTGTTTCCAGAATGGCAATATTGCGTGCCGTTGTCCGTTGTCATACAAAAAATTTCATGAAATATGTTAATAAATAGCCTAGTTCGGCAAACTTATACCACAAATCATTACAGTATCCTATTTCCAGTCAATATTTAATAATTTACCTAGATCGGTTAGAATCATGGGATTCATCCACTATACTTTATTTCATCATGATCGGTTAATAAATGGAAGAGTTCCGTAATAGTTGACCATTTTACAAAAATAATTCCAAAAATCATTTAAAAATCACTCAAATGATAAATAAATGCACAAATATCGTCCCAGTTTGTCATATTCCAGAACTTCCTCCAAAGAACTATTCAAAACTCCATTTCAATGTCCAAACCCAATTTCATGTAGATTGTTAAAAAAATATCCTTCCACCAGTTATAGCTATATTCTAGCTCTTTCTCCAGAAATCATTTTAAAATCCCATCATCAAACACCACACCAAATTTTATCATTATCTGTTGAAAAGCAGCCTAGTTTCGTCCTTGTAAACTTCCAGAACTTCATCAAACTTGAAGAACTTCCTCAAAAATTTAATTTTAGAACACCGTTTCTGTGAATAAATGTCTTGTCCACACAGAATTGATTCTTCATCAAACCAATAGGTCATTAATTCATCGCTATAGTCTATTCGGCATCTAGTTCATACTAAAGCTTTTTACAAAAATTGGGAGATTCATGCAAAATGTGGTGGACATCTGTGTACCGGAAGAGGCAACTTCCGTAGAAGCTTTTTCAATTTTTGCAGTTAAGATTAAATTTTCAACAAGGGACTAACTTTGTTGGTTTTCTGAAATCTAGGCAGCAATAATGATTTTTTGATTATAATTACAAGATAGTTTCTACCAAAACTCCGGTAGGTTCAATATTTCGATTTAGAAATTAAGTGTGGTATGTCTGTCATATCTATGTACCTTTTCGTAAAAGAAAGCGGATTGTTGACCACAACATATTCGCCAGTCCAAATGAGATGATGTCGAGTTTATTTAGTTTTGTTTTTTTTTTACCTTGGACGCTTTATTCAGAGAAATTGGTACAATGTATTTTATTCAAAGTATTGTCCGTCTTTAGCTACAACTTTCTCCCATCTTTCAGGCAACATACAGATTCCGACCCAAGAATCAATCCAATTTATGGCATATTGTGGGCGTTTGAGCTTAAATGCTTGGTATAATTGCATCAATTGTTGTTGATAACGTTCTCCAGTGATTGTTTCGTTAGGCTGTAGTAGGTCATAGTAGATCACTCCGAACTGATCCCACCAGATGCACAGCATTAACTTCTTGTCATAAATATTCGATTTGACTGTGGAAGTTGATGCATGACCGGGCTTACTCCTCGATTTCCTGTGCTCGGGTTATCGTAGTGGATCCACTTTTCGCCCTCCGTCACGATTCGATGTGAAAAACGGCGTTCGACGTCTCTTGGCTTGAGTTCATACGGAACCCAATTTCCTTGTTTTTGCACCATACCCATTCTCTTGAGATGGTTTTGAATCGCTTGTTGAGTCCCTCCTAAAGTTTTGACGAGCTCCTTTTGAGTTTTGCATGAATCAGGGTCCAATAACGCCTCCAACTCAGCGTCTTCAAACTTTACTGGTCTCCCTTCGCGTTCCTTGTCACTGGTGATAAAATCGCCACTTTTAAAACGGCGAAAGAATCAGAAATTGAACTCGTTTAAACTCGAATGGCATATCGGTTGGGATCATCGGAATTCTCGGGATGAGATCTTCCTCACCTTTGAACTTTCCTTGGAGAATCGTCGCTTTAATCACATTGCCCATGAGTTTTCTCAAAACCAAACGCGTTCCGTTACATAGTTTTGGTTGATTCAGGTTTCGTAGCATGATGATTACCGAGCCATATTTCATTTGTAAATTGTGCGGTGGCAAGCCAGGCAGATCCAATGAGTTTAAAAATTCAGTTGGATAGTTGGTTGTTTCGTCTTCGTTTGTCACACAATCGATAGATTTGAAGGAATGAAGTGGATCGACGATTAGATTTTGAATTGTGAAATTTAAGTGATCCACATCCTTGTTCTTTGCCGCAAGTATTACTCGTTCACTCACCCAATTGTGATTTTTGTTGTTAGTAATGATGTTCGCGAACCCTTTGTTGATGAGCTCGTTCTTCGTTGAGACAACGCCGGCCAATTACTTGGAGAAATCTTCGGCAGATGGATCGTTTAACCACAGACAATCAAATTAAATTTCTCGTTTGAGCTAAAAAATGAGAACAAAATATTTTTCTGATGATTCCAATGGCATCGTTGTAACTGCGTATACGTATACGCAAAAAAAATAAAATATTTTTGGTTGTATGCGGCTATTTACAGAAAATGAACTCGCAGTTTAAATTTTTACGTTTACATAGGATGAAATATCTCTTTTAGGTTGTCTCTGGTTTAACAATGCAACTCGCATGTTTGTCGTCAGTTGAAGTTTCTTCACATAGCACCACGCAGAGTCGATGATTTGAGGCAAGCGTTTATTTCATTTTGAAATGACTGGCATTTTTTGACGGAAATCGCCGAACAGTCGACTCATTGCGCCTCCAAAACATCTTGAGTCATTGCGTAGATCTTTCATAGTTCGATCGAGTGCTTCCAATGCGCATTTGTGCGCCATTGTACATTCATCCCAGATGATTATTTTACTTGCTACCAAAACTTTCGCCATTGCTGAGTGTTTCGCAATGTTATTTTCAGCCGATTGAAGATTTAACGACAATTTCAACGCTGAATGTGCCGTTCGGCATCCTTCTAGCAATGTGGCTGCTATTCCAGAAAAAGCAACTGCTACAGCAATATCGGATCTCGCACGAACAGTGGAAACAATCGAAGAAAATTTTCATCATGAATTGCCTTCATTAACGTATCGAACACTTCTTTCTGTTGGGGGTTCAACAGTCGTATATTGATTCGAACTGATTGGTTCAATGCATCTCGATCGTCTTCATGTTCACGTTCCAGTTCTCGATTGAAAGCGTCGTTCATTCCACGACATGGCGTTGGCATTCCTAACTTGACTAACAAACTTCCGCACATACGGAAATATATGTCTTCGAGCAAAAGCAAAGTCTGGTTATGTATCTCCTCATTCACCTCGAGATCGGGATTTCCTGAACTGACACGAATTCGATGTAGAATGTCTTCTGACATGTCATTCTTGTACTTGGTCCCCAGTTCACGTGGATTCGATGGGAAGCATGTCGAAATAATGATAGCAAATAATGTGCGTATCTGACTTGGAGATGCAGAAATAATTGATTGAGCGATTGTCATGTTGACATGCAGCACGAAATGTTGGGCACACTACACCATTGACAGTTCTAAGTGATTCAAATGATGTCGGCCCACGAACATTCACCAGCAACAACCGCAAGTAAGAGCATTCGTCAGTCTTCGGATGAACTGTGTAAATGCGACCAAGAGCATCAGTAAAATGCACATTTGGATGATCAGGAACCTCATCGCCTTGCTTCCGACGTTGAAATTTTTTTGATGAAGCGTTCCAAGTATAATAACGTGGCACCTCAGAGTAGAGCAATGTTCGTGCAAACGGATCACAATAAACTCGTTGACCATTCTCCATATGCACCGCCAAATGTACAACAGTGGGATGACGTTCATGAATAGGGAATGAAAATATACGCCAATTCGCCTCATATGCAGCTCACATATCGACCAACTAGATAATGCGTGACTTAATCGTTTGTATTGGGATTTTGAACACCAAAAAAAGAAAAATATCGCTGCCTTTCGTGACCTATTTGCAAATGTATTTGATGGACTTCACTAAATTGCAGTATCTGCGGTTAAATTTCGTGGATAACGCTTGGAACACTTGTTGTCGACTATGCACGGTGATAGTGGATTGATGGAACCACACGGACCGTGAGTCTTGTTCGTAATTACAACATCATGCATGGGTCTGGATCGGTTTCGGGATCGAAAAACAAAAATTGCTGTGAAAATATTTTTTTCAATTCGCTATTCCCAGAGAAAGCCAGAATAGTGCCACAGGAGGCTGATGACCCAATTGGGCCAAGTAATTATGTGGCTGATAGAAGGTAAATGACCGCGATGGCTTGAAATTAGATACCTGTTGAAAGTTATTGAGCTCAGTAAACTCAGTGAGCTCAGACAATCAGCTAACGGCGACAACAATAAACAACAAATTGTGCTATACCTTCCAATCAGCAGAAAACACAGGTTTTATTGTGTCAATTGCCATTACATTTACAGTCAGACGGAATAGGAAGAGAGGTTTAATCGGAGACTGGCAGAAAATCTACGGAAAGAAATCAATGCCAACGAGGATAACCGCGATCGATGTATATCCCAGCTCATGTCGGGGTATCACAGTGCACTGTGTGATAGAACAGAAAATTCATCTGCTACAATGTTAATCATCAAGTTCTCAGTTTGATTCATGAAATTTCAGGTGATACTCTTCTAAACACTTAATTTAATGAAATAACAGCTCTAATAAACAAAATTAACTCTGCATCATATATCATCTTATAAATTTAAAAAAATGTAAGCCACCGTATCATTAAATATAAAACAGACTTTAATCTTTACTTATCAACACCTCTTTATAGTATCATCATCAACTCGTAATATTTTATTATCCACTCGATTTAATCGTATTACACTAATAAAACAGTTTTTAATTATTTTTACTTTACATAACTAATCTTTCTCTGTGTGTGTTTAGAGCGCACACTGTTTTATTATTATTGTTCTGCGGGATCTCATCCTCTTCCTTGGCATAATAACAATATAAATATATAAGATGAGAAGAATACCAACAAGTACATTGTTGGTGTAGTACAGGATGTCTAATCATACCAGATTACTTGTGGAAAATCTTATTTTCTGCTCAAAGGCGCAACAACCGGAAATAAAAAACTCACAATATGCAAGTGACGTGCCTTTCATGATATCTTCTTTATGTTTTACATTTTTTGTGAAAAAAAGGAAGAAAAGCTATTAAGAGATATTGGATGTTTGATCTATAAAAGGAAAATAATTTCACAAACGAAATCATTTCTAACGTAAATTGTATTTCCCTTTAAATCGAGCTAATCTAAATTTTGAAAGATTTTTGTTGCTGTTTTTAAAGTTTTTAATGTTGTTTTATTAAGAAATGTTTCGTTTTACTTTAATGTGTCGATTTTTCACTGTTCTATATTGAACTTTTCACAACAAAAAAAGCTCAAACGTTAAATAAATACCGTTTGTTGTATTCCTCTGTCTGTTCGTTTTCTTTCGACTTAACTGTTCGATTGAAATTTTTCCTTCTGTTTACTGTATAATAATCAGTAAGTAACTATTTACTTTGGAGGCAGTAAATTTTTGTGTGCGGTTTTAAAAGTGAAAACAAATAAATGAATTTTATAAAAAAAGGTTTATTTAGTTTCGTTATTTTATAAATAGTTTTAGAAATTAAATTTTAAGTTTTTAAATTATAAAGCTCGTACTAAATTTGTGAGAAATGTTTGAAATATGTGTGTATAGACTACGGTCCCGGATACTAGGTAAAATGACAATGTGATAGTTAATCTGAACCTTGACCCAAGATTACGTTTTAAAGGGCTGAGCTGCGAAAAAAGTTTGGTATTTGAATATTTCGTATAAGACAAATATAAACTATTCATGGCCACTCATCGTTAACGCATACTATGTTCGCACTCCAACCCAACTATATCAGAACGAACAATATGTAGAGTTGATTCATAAATTTATTGTTTTCTTGAATAATATTCATAATAGGATGAAGGGTGGTAAAGCTTATGCAGGTTTGTCCCGTCATGCTACTAAGGTGGACGTCGACATGACATGGGTGATTGTGAGGACGTGGTTAATCAGGGCAATCTGCCAAGTAGTTTGCTTCACATCTCCTTTCGTGCAAAAAAACCTTTATAATGTTACGAAACTATTGAAATGGTGCTATCTCATTTCCGGAACTTTGACCATTTGCCCTTCTGTGTGAAATCCTTATATCAGTCACTTTAGAGATTTAAGGGATGGGTAAATAAAACCCAGGGCGACCGGAACTGCGATCAGTAAGCATGTTGGGAGTACGGGGCCCTTTAGAATCTCTATATATATAAAAAAGGTGTTTGCTCGTAAGCGTTAAACTCAGTAGTTGCATCGAGCTTAATAAAAATTTATGCACGTATTCTATGGGTCGTGAGCATAGTTTTTGTAAAGTTTTGTCAAAATCAGTCGACCGGAAGTAGAGGCTTCCATAAGAGGTTTCCGATCGATTAACTCAAAAACTACTGCACCGGTTTTGATCAAAATTTAAATATATGTTGTATGAGTATGTCTGTAAGGTTTAGTTGAAATCGGTTGACCGTAAGTGACAGCATTCATAGAAGATTATCACCGCAAGAACCATTGATCTGATTTTGATAAAAATGTACCCTTATGATTCATGGGTCGTGAGAAATTTTGGATTAAAATTTCTTTGCCACTACACTAAAAATTATTTGATCGTGTATATATATAACGACCGTCACACAAATACTTCTGACGAATTCCATTGTAATACAAATTTTCTTTTTTTATTTTTTTTTTAATAAACACAACCGGAATTAATGGCAATACAAAGATTTGTTTGCCATTATAAATATTACAATAATTACATAAATTATAACTGCAGAAATACCAAACTCAACAAATGATCCACAACTTCTCCAAATTGTTACTCAAAATATGGTAAATAAATTCGCCATGTATGATCGACGATAAATACTCTAAAAGATATCCCAGACAATTAATTCCAGAAACAGTTACAGGCAACGATGGATATCCATTGTATCGCCGACGATACTTTGAAGACAATGGAAGATCGATAACAATCTTGGGCTGTGTCCCAAAAACCGACTTATTTGTGGATACCGACTTATTCAAATAAGTCACCTTGCGAGCAGATTTATTTGAATAAGTATGTCTACACAGAAATGTCTCCAAAAATGTGCCTTGACTAAATGTAATCATGCAGTTTTTTTTTTCAAATCTAGTGGCAACGACCAACATGTCAAGGAAATTTTTTCTTCCATATAACAGAAATTGCATTTTGGTTTTTTGATATTACGTCACAAATAAGTTGGTATAATGAATTGGAACGACTTGACCGACTTATTCAAGATGGCGTCAAATAAGCAAATAAGTCTGTAATAAGTCGGTGTTTGGTTCACAGCCCAAGTACTAAATGCTAACGTTGCAATTTATAACCGTTGGATAGTACCATATATTCACCTTTATTATCTAAAATATACAAAGCTCATATAAATGTTAAAAATTCTGTTAAACCAATAAAATACATTTGCAAATATGTAAATAAAGGAATGGCGATATGGCCTTTCTCGAAGTAGCATCTGCAAATAATTTAGATGAAATTAAGCAATATCAAATGGGAAGATAGATCAGCAGCAATGACGCAGGGCACACATTCACTTTTCAAATTCATGAGAGATATCCCACAGTAGTACATTTGGCCGTTGATTTGGAAAATAGCACAGCCACCGGAGACAACATTAACTGCTGTTTTGTTTGTGTTGAAATGAAGAATTTGCTAAAACATTACTGTATTCCGAAGTTCCACGTTCACTACACTTAGAACACTTCCCGAAAAATATTTAAACGTCGCAAAATAATACAAGTAGTACTTTGACATTCAAATGTTTTTTCAAGCGATGCGTCAGGTGGAATAAACACAGTACATAAACTAATGTAGAATGTCATTATTTGCGTTTGTTTTTGATAAACATCGATTCAGCATTTGAGAACCGTAAATATGTACTGTGAGAATCATATCGCGAAGCATGCCAACGTTTAGAATTACTTGAGAACGATGAACATTGGGATAATTTGTTAACAGATGCAACGCTTACTGCTTCCGCAAATCAAATTAGAACATTATTAACAATAATACTTACATACTTCCCTTCAAATCCCTTAGCATTGTGGACAATGTATGTACAAATATGCGATGACAGAAGACATATTACGTCAAGCTTGCAGCACAAATACAAATCCTGTTTTAAATTACACCATCACCAAATCGAGCAATTACTGACATATTTGATCGTGAAATACGTGAAAAGAACTACAACACTGATGGATTAAATACTTTTGTTCAGCGAATCATACCAATCATGAATCAACAGCAAAAATATGTTTACAAAACTATTATGCAATCAGTTAATGCAGACAATGGTAGATTATAATTTCTGGATGCTCTCGAAGGTACGGGCAAAGCCTTTTTAATTTCGTTAATTTTAGCTTTCATACGAAAAGCCAACTTTATTTCCTCCTCTGGAATTGCAGCCACTTTGTTGGATGGTGGAAGAACGGCCCATTCAGCATTGAAGTTACCTTTAAACATGCAACTAACAGAAACACCAACATGCAATATTTTCATAACATTTGGTATGGCAAAGGTACTTCAACAGTGCAAGATTATTGTATAGGATGAATGAACAATGGCTCACAAAAAATCTTTGGAAGTTTTGGATCGAACATTGAAAGATTTACGCACCAACCGACAGCCATTTGAAGGTGTTCTTATATTATTGACAGGTTATTTCAGACAAACATTACCAATCACCACACGATCAACACCAGCAGATGAATTAAATGCATCTTTGAAAGCATTGCATTTGTGGCAAAATTTTAAAAAATTAACACTTATAGAAAATATGCGCGTCCGATTACAAAACGATTCATCAGCCCTTTTATTTTCTAAACAATTATTACATGTTGGAAATGGAAAAATGTATGCGGACAATAGAACAGGATTAATAACATTTCCCTCTGATTTTTGTACAATCCAAAGACAATTCAATGTATTCAGAAATGAAATTGAGTGCATATCCCGATGTTCCAAACAATTTTAAAAATCATCAATGGTTAAGCGATCGGGCAATATTAGCCACCAAAATAAAACATACAAATCGATTGATAGCGTTATGCATCCAGAAGAAGTTGTTAATTACTAAACTTGCCTGGAATTCTATCTTACATTTTACAATTAAAAATTGGTGCACCAATAATTCTATTACACAATTTATACCCCTATTATGGTTTTCGCCTCGCCGAACGATTCACGGTGAATCTTAAATCCGTGTGAGTTGGGTTTTCGTATTATGGTTTTCGCCTTTATTTTGGCGAGTGCACATCTAGTAACACTAGCCGAATAATAATTTTTATAACAATTTTTTTTGACGTTTGTGGTTTTTTGTCAATAGTTGTGTTGTTGTAATCATATGTATATGATTCAGATTTTGTGTTTATAAATTACGTTTTTTTTCAATTAATCTAAAATCAGTTTAAAATTATGTTATCTAGTGTCGTTCTATCTTTTTCTAATAAACCAGATGAAAATATTAACATGGCACATATGCGAATCGTTAAGGGACCAATGTCATCCGTTTACTCTGCCTGGTACATTATTTTATAAGAGGCCCCAAGTTATTCAACATTACAGTCAAATCCTTCCAAAACAGGACTACGAATTGTCTATTTTTTTAAAGCTGGGAATTCCCATTGCAATATCGGTATTTTTCTCCATCTCCTGTTAATTTCGAAAATTGGCTGGTATTTGTTGTTTTCTACATGTTATAAAAATATAATTACTTACACGTGAACCTCCATTGTTTGATTTTGACTGAGAAATGAAAACAGAAAACCAATTTTATAAGATTCGCCTACAAAAAGATGGCGAATCATTTTGACAGTTCAGCTCGTTTAGGTGAATATCATAATCCAAAAATGTGAGTTGGATTCGCCGGGAATGTCAAATGCGAAAATCATAATACCAAATTGTATATTTGACGAGTTGGATTCGCCGGGAATGTAAAATGCGAAAACCATAATAGGGGTATTAAACGCCTTTGTAATGGAGCAAGATTGGTTGTAAAAAAAATTACTCAACAATATCATTGAGGCCACCATTTTAATTGGCAAATACAAAGGTGAAATCGTATTAACTCCACGTATACCAAGTATACCATCAGATATGCCATTTGAGTTTAAACGCATCCAATTTCCTATACACCTGGCATTTGCTATGTCTATTAATAAATCTCAAGGTCAGTCGCTGAAATTATGTGGTTTAAATCTGGGGACGCCGTATTTTGCACACGGACAACTTTACGTCGGATGCTCGCGTGTTGGAAAATCAACATCAATATTTATTTTAGCAGAAGACGGTAAAACAAAAAATATTATTTATCAGAAGGCATACAATAATATTATATTAAAATTTCAACAGTAATATCGTTTAAATAGTAACCCCGGAGTAGTAATCCTACCAAATGTCACTAAAACTAACTAAAAAATAAGCAGATTTTGAATAGCTGAATTTCAGAAGTTTGTGTCAAAATTATGATAAAATACCATAGGTGAGACCCCGCGCACATCTCTAGGATCGGAGATATAAAAATAGAAACATGGTCTTAAATAGCTTTCTTTAGAATTAAAAAAAGTTTAGTAAATCGATTTACGATTTTCTCGTGTTTATTTCAAATCACTAGAAAATTATTCGATCTTTACAGCGACACTATAAAGGACTTAGGGACTTCTCTAATATAAATTTTAAAGATTATCTAATAACGTTTCAATTTCACCACAAAACAAATCTAATTGGAATATTTTTAAATTTAACAGTGTAAATTTTTGGTATTATCATAGAAAAATAAGTTTAGGTATTATCATAGTAAATTGATTTTTCTATGGTATTATTTTTGGTATGTATTTCACAATCTTTAAAATCTAGTGGCAAAGACCAACATGTCAAGAAAAAAATGTCTTCCATATAATAGAAATCGTCTTTTGTTATTACGTCACAAATAAGTCAGTATACAATGAATTGAAAAACGACTTCACAGACTTATTCAAGATGGCGTCAAATAACTCAATTAAGTTTATAAGAAGTCGGTATTTGGGAAAGGGTCTCTGTAAAATAAAATACCCAATAAGCACTTTCTAATGTTATAGAAGTCCCTAAACTTGTGAAAGTGGTGATATGAATATGACAAGAATAACATCAAGTAAGTAATTTGAAATGACCAACTCTGTCATAAGGTTAAATCGTGGTAAATACGATAATAACTGCACCATCTTGTTTGTTCATAAAGCGGCTAACTACCTTAACAACCCAATGATGAAAACTATTAATCACCGATAGGATAAATATTTAGCATAATATGATTCAAAGAATTAAAACATGCAGATTCCACTTACACTTTATTCCATTTTCAATATCTTAAATTCTCGAAAAAAAATTATTCCTTGTTAAACACAGCGACCAATTCAGTTTTATAAATATTTATGCGTTTCCTAAACTCCTCAAAATCTTTCATTTCTGCATTCAATACCGTTTCCGATTTAATTCTATCATACTCCATTGTGTACAGCATTTGTTTCAGAACGTCACATTTCTTCACCATTTGAATAATCTTCTTTTTTGTATGTAAAACTTCATCGTCGATTAAATGAATTTCTTTGCGAATCGATCTTAAAGCTGCATATAAATTTGGAATGTTTGGTTTATCTATAGATATTTTACACAATTTGTTATAAATAATATTATAATATTAAATATAGGTACACGAGTTATTACCACAATCGTTTGATGTCGATGTTGATGAATCCATTTTGAAATATTTAATACAAAACAAAACATGTTCGTTATTCATTTGTAGAAAGATAATATTTAACGAAAGTTTTTTCAACGAAAATAGTAACATATTTTTGAAAAATTTTTATCGTTAAATATTCACATTAATTTTTGTATGTTTATTTTTTATATTTCAGTTCCTATCGTACCGGAATTTCTGTACAATATACGACATCCAAATTCAACATTGTCACGATTACCACCAACCACACTGCAACCATGTATACCACCAGTTACGCCACCTTCCACCGGACTCGAAGAAACGACAACATACGGTTACGATAATGTGAGCTACGCCGAAGTGGTCGAACGACACAAGGAACTAGTAAGTGAAACGGTAGAAGTTGGACTTATGTTTGCGTCGAAAGCTTTTGTGCAGCTACTTGTGAATCCAATCGTTGGACCAATGACCCATAAAATCGGTTATAGTATACCAATGTTTTGTGGTTTTATCATCATGTTTCTGTCAACATTAAGTAACTATAAATAACTTTTACTATATTTGGATATACTAATTCTATTTTTCATGTAGTCTTCGCATTCGGTCGATCGTATGGTATACTATTTTTGGCACGTGCACTACAAGGTATTGGATCTTCATGTTCTTCGGTATCTGGAATGGGTATGCTGGCTGATCGGTACACAGACGATAAGGAACGAGGCAATGCTATGGGTATCGCGTTAGGTGGATTAGCACTCGGAGTACTAATTGGCCCTCCTTTTGGCGGGATTATGTACGAATTCGTGGGCAAATCAGCACCATTCTTAATTCTATCAGCACTAGCTCTCGGCGATGGTCTACTACAACTGTTCATGTTACAACCTTCGATTGTGCGGCAGGAAAGTGATCCACCATCTTTAAAAGCCTTAATTATGGATCCATATATATTAATCGCAGCTGGAGCAATTACTTTTGCAAATATGGGTATCGCTATGTTGGAACCATCACTGCCAATCTGGATGATCGATAAAATGAGTGCTAGTCAATGGGAACAAGGCGTTTCTTTTCTACCCGCATCGATTAGTTATCTAATCGGTACGAATTTATTCGGCCCACTTGGACACAAAATTGGACGTTGGTTGGCAGCTCTCTTAGGTCTTGTGATTATTGGCGTTTGTCTACTTTGTGTAAGTAAACATAATTTATACTTTTTAATAAATGAGAAATTGTAATACAAATAGTGATAATTTAAAATTCCATGCTTAGTAATGAATTCACGTATACTCGGTGCACTTAACACAATCGTCCAATTTCTTAATAGTGAACTCGCGCTTGGCTAGAATCTGCTATAAAAAATCTTAAATTCAACCAGTTAATCGAAATCGACCGAATCGAGTCGATATAAAAGCAATACAAATGAATACATGTTGAAATATTCCTATTCACAATTTTGTACAACCTAATTTTGTAATCCCTAAAGCAGTTATGGAGGACGGAGAGTGCAAATCCAAACAACTTTATTTTCTTAAAAATTTTGCTTTTACTCGTTTCAAGCCTATATAAAAAATTAATTTTACCTTATGAGAAGCTCAGTCACAAAACGCACTCATTTACATCTATTTATAAAACCAAAAAGTATGTTTGCGTTTATACGCTATTCTCGATTTCCGAATGTATAGATAGCGTTTGCTGATACATTTACAAGGAAGGGACTATCCTTTTACCATTGTCAACATATGCTTAAAAAGCAACGTTTCTAAAAAATCTTCAGGATCCGAGGTTTTAGAATTATCTTGCTAATTTTACCAATTGTGTGATACCAAATTTATTCGAATATTTAAGAAAGCACCGTATTCTGCATCTCTTGCGTCTTCGTCAATCCCCAATCAATTTGTACAAGGATGTACTCTATAACATGCAAGATTTGATATTGACCTAATGATGGAGGTTACCCATTAATGTAGTTTTTTTTTATTTAGAGCCTTTATATATATATATATTCAAATATTTTAGAATTCGATTTGTTCCCAGAATTCTGGTTCAACATCAGGGTGGTCAGGGAAACATTCGACATCAACAGCTACGAACCAATTGATCTAGAATTTTCATGAAATGACTCCATTAGTGATCTAGTAATATAATTTATGGGTCTATGTCTCCAACAGTTTTTAAAGTGGAAGCTTAAATAAAACTAACCAACAGCTCACCGTTTTCTAGCTTTACATTAGTATTTGGAGCAGTTTTCTGAAATAGTTTAATGGCAAGTATAATCAGAATTATTATAGAGTTCCGAGGATAAGTGATCTAAAGTCAGTTTACAGCAAGGTCAAGTTAACTCATCGGTAATCGGAAATCCACCCTTTTTACAAAACTTGTGGTGAAACTTTTCTAACAGGCATTCGGTAAAGTGATAGCACAGACAATCAAATTACATTTTTCATTTGAAGTAAAAAATGAAAACAAAACAAACTTCTAATAATTCCAATGTCATCGTTGTTGTATCTGTGATTTTTCGTTAAACTGCGTATACGTATACGCAAAAAAACAAAATATTTTTGATTGTATGCGGCTATTTACAGAAAATGAAATCGCAGTTTAAATTTTTACGTTTATATAGGATGAAACATCTCTATTAGGTTGTCTCAGGTGATAGCTTTATCAAGCGCAATTCTAACATTAACTATGTCATAAACGCCCAACACCATTCAGAAGCTACGCTTTTCTAAAAAGAAACCAAATCGCTTGACATGTCTCGTCTGTGCTACAAGCTACGAATTTATAAACTGCTCTGTCGTCTTTGTTACCATCATACTTCAAGCTCCAATTTCTTAATTTTCGAGCGCCTCAATAACTTCCATAGCAACCTTGCGCATGTTACATGCGATTATTTAAATTTTTAATCATATTTTAGTTTAGATAGACAAATTCGAAGTTGTATGGATTTTGCAACGGTTACACGAAATTCATGAGATGATAATTTGATTTTGAATATTTACGGGATGACTTATTTCCGGATTTTCCAAATATTCAATTTACAGTCCACATTTTTTCAATGAGCTTATTAAAATGCTAGGACGTGAATGCATACATAGATCTGGAATACGCCAGACTTAATTTCTAAAGCGAAAAATTAAACTCACCGGACTTTTGGTCAAAAACTCTCTTGTATAATACAAAATCGTTCAACACTTGTTCCTAGTGTTCACTCATGTACAAGGGGATAAAAAATTACCGTTTTTTTTAGCTACAAACCGAGCGCACCCTATAAATCGCTATAATTTTACCTCCACTTTGTTTTGGATTTTTTCGGGTTTTTTTGACATCTGTGTTTTGTTTTGAAAAAACTCAATTTTTAATAGCCGTGAAAAAATTTAAAATTTAAAAATATTTGTGAGCCTGAAATTATACATTATTAAAATTTAAATAACACTTTAGGAAATACATATATCCCTTTTATATTAAATGCATTTGTAAAGGAAATTAACGTTTAAAATACTAAACTGTCAAACTTATATGCCAATCCAAAAATAAACGCGTTCACTCGTGTAATAAAAAAAATTGGGATATTTTACTGAAGCGAAGTTAGCCGTTGTAAAATATGTCCAAAATATACCGACTTTTTATGTCAGAAAACCATCAGTGAACACACGGGTTGAAAATTTAATATTAAGATTTATTTGTCTTTACCTCTTTGTCGCTTTTGTAAACGCTATACTTTTCAACATCATTGCAAAAATTGAAAAACGAAGCCGCTATTTCCGGAACACACATTTCATAAAGAACTCCCAATTTATGGAAAAGCTTAAATATGAAGTTTTATTCCGAATAAGACCTGGACTGTACAGATGCCGAATTTTGGTAAAATAAAGTTTTTTGTTTACCAAAACTCGTCGTTTCCGGTAAAATATAAAAAAATGCCCTGACCAAATTTTGTTTGAAATTTTATTTATATCGTTTTTTTATGTTTAAATGTTTTTTCGTAAATGTTATTTGATTTTCAAAATATTTGCAAAAAACGAAAAAGCTCCATTGGAGGCTGCCACTTCTGATTTCGGCCAAAAATCACTGAGATCTCCGAGTTTATGAAAAAATCTTCAGTATGAAGTTTCGTTCCGACCTGTAATCGCCCGTCTAGACTGTAGAGAACCAACGTTAAAAAAAACGTTAAAAGTATTTTATTTATTTATTTTTAGAGTTACACAATTTCACAATTTTTGAAGCCCAACCCCATTTTGAGCTCATAAGCTCATTTATAACGAGGCTTTTTAACTTCATAAAAATTTCCAAAATGACGACCATCTTCTTCGTGTCAAATTTAAAATTTGTGTCTACCACCTTGTAAAAATTGCATGCACCATTAGTCACATCACAAATTTACTAGGCTCCTTTCTGTTGAACAATGGTTTAATAGTTCAATCCTTGTGAGTAACAACCTTGACAGCTCAATACGGTACCCAAAACGTACGGATCGGTACCCATACGTAAAAAGTACTTTTCGAACTTCGGCGATACCACTACCACAGAATTCTGTACCACTACTTCGTAAAAGAAAGTAAAAGGTGACTTAAATATTTTTTTGTATTTGATTACAGATCCCAATCGCAACGCATATTACACATTTAATTATACCAAATGCAGGTCTTGGATTCGCTATTGGCATGGTTGATTCGTGCATGATGCCCGAACTTGGATATCTAGTGGACATTAGGCATTCGGCTGTTTACGGAAGTGTTTACGCATTAGGCGATGTTGCATTCTGTTTAGGATTCGCGATTGGACCAGCACTAAGCGGTACCCTCGTAAACAGTATTGGTTTTGAATGGATGCTTGTCGGTATTGCGGTATTATGTTTCATTTATGCTCCACTGCTATTTCTACTGAAGTCGCCACCAACGAAAGAAGAGAAGAAGGTAGGCGGTATAGAAAATAAGGCTATGTCTATTGAAAATATTGCTGCAATAGAAAATAATGTTACAACAAAATTATAATTTTTATTTTATAATTATGCTTAGTATTTTTATTGTTTCTGTACTTATATGATTTTAGTTTATGTTTCAGCTAAATATTATATTGCTTAATATATATTTTTTTAAG
Organism: Nephrotoma appendiculata; assembly: GCA_947310385.1. NCBI lineage: Eukaryota > Metazoa > Arthropoda > Insecta > Diptera > Tipulidae > Nephrotoma > Nephrotoma appendiculata. The sequence goes on from OX371223.1 coordinate 32,744,838, forward strand.
GATTATGTTGCTAAGTACCTTTATGTATTTTTGTGTTTCTTGAATATATTAAATATATATTTAATCTAAATTAGATTTAAAATTAATACAAATTTTTTTTTATTTAGTCCTTACTTGGATTAGGCGAACGATCATCAGTACGTTATGTTACTTATCAAAATGAAGATGATGATGAATAGCAAAATGACAAGTTTCCACTAAAAAATTTTTAAAAATCAATTTGATTTTTTATAAATTTTGTCATTATTAGACTACAAAAAAAAATCACTCGTTAAATAATGCACAAAAAATTTAAAAAATATAAATTATTTTTTTACGCAAAATCAAAAATGTTATTTAAAAAAAAAAACATCAAAATGGAAACTATGAAACGAAATAATATTTATATCAATACTCCCTGCAAATTGTAAGAAAGTCAATCGCTTCTTTTGGTGGTATTGGAACAGATTTGGAATCTGGTAAAAATAAAAAATCCGTACTGATATCATCGAATGATAGCGTTTCCGGTTAAATTTGCTTCATCTGCCTGGATAAACTATCTTCAGTCGGTCTGAAGATGACCCATCCATTTAGATAGTAAATAGCGCAAATTTTACCGATACAACTAACAATGTTATATTTTTATTTCAATTAATAAAATACATTAAAAATATAATAACAAAATAAATTATTTATAATAAAATATATAAAAAGCTTATTATTATATCAAATCTTATATAATTTTATTCTTATAATATTTAAATCTGACATAAATTGGGAATTTTAAATAATAATATTACATAAAAATAAATGTCGTAAAATATAAAAAATTTGTTGCCGTAAATAATATATTATTGTTATACATTATTAATTATGATACAAAAGAAACTCTTTGGCTCGTTAAACATTTTCTAAACTAAACACTAAATAAATTCTATACTATTTAAAAAATTATAAAATAATCGATTTAAAATGTCGGTCTAGATAGTAGAAATTTGAATGGCTGCAAATTTCTAGTATTGCCCGATGACACATTTTAATGACAATTATCTTTATTATTTATTATATGTATATACTCAGCATAATAATCTACTTAAATATATAAAATTGATGTTTAAATATATATTAAATTATATTATCATATCAATAATACAATTGTATCCCATTAAGTAACAAGAAGAAAAACTATTTAAAAATAAATATTACATAATTATAAATTAAACAAAAAAAAAACATTAAATGTATAGTAACAGAGTTTATATTACGGGTGTACGATGCTTAAAAAAAATACAACAAATAAATTAGGTGAGATTAATTGATTATTTAATAAAAATTTTGATTGTACAACCAGCCCTTTCAAAACGTATAAATTACACATATAATAGCGATAAATTAATTATTAAAATAATAATAAATAAAACACTTGTCGTTGATGTTGTCTAAGAGAGAATTATTTAACAAAAGAACTATTTTATTAAATGTTAACCAATATACTAAACTATATATAAACCACGTGCACTCAAGTGTCAAAATACCATAATATTAATCGTAGTTAACTTCAATTCAATCCAAAAAAAATTTTTTTTTTTTTTTGAATTGCTGACTCAATCAAATTACGTGTTATAAATAAATAAAAGTATTGTTATTTTAAAAATATACAATTTTTAAAATGTGAGCGTTGTTTTTCTAAATAAAAAAAACATACAGGACAGACATTTTATTTATTATGTACAATTGTTTGCTTTTGTTTTACATACTAATATGAATAATTTTTTTTTATTTCAAAACAATTTTTCGTCGGACAAATTATACAATTTATATAAAAAAAAATATAAAATATACAATATAAATAATTTTTTGTTCCGTGTTATTGTGAATTAGACAATAACCATTTTGTAAAAAAAACATACATAATTATTATATTATACCAAATTTTGACTAAATTATAATATATATATGATTTATTTTTATTTGTTTATTACATTAAAACAATTATAATTATTTATTTAATTATTATTATACTCGGCTGGTATGGGGTCAAAAACAATGGAAACAAAAACAAAACAAATAATTAAATTATATATAAATAAATAAAAATATTTAATAATAAATGTATAAAATTTAAATCACATATATATATTTTATTATACATACACATTTAACACTTTATGAGATAAAACTTATTGATATATATTACATAATATATTTATTATTATAACTTTTGAAACAAATACTTATGATATATTATATATTATTAATTAATAAAATGAAACAAACTTTAATGTTTTCTGTGACCAAAAAAAATTTAAAAAAAACACATATTTCTATTAATATTATTATAAATTATAATATAGTAAAATGATTATAATGTTATTGCATTTATATATTATATTAAATATTATTATATTCTAAATAATAATTACTATTAATTTCTATATATTATAAACCTCTAGTATTAGAATAATTTAGCAGAAAAAAAACAAACAAAACACAAAATAAATTCAATATTTATTATACATATATATAAATATATATATTTAAAAATTGAAATAAAAATATTATTATATAATGTACAATATCAAAGGGGAACACAAATAAAAAAAAACAAACGAATGTTGTTGGTGAAATAAATGTATTTTTGTATGGCCAATTCTCCTAATATACCTATCCTACCCGAAAAAGAAGGCTGAGTTCCAAAATATTGATGCCCGATTATAAATTTTATTGATTTATGGTTGATCGGTAACAACGAAAAAAATTTAAGTAGATTATTTGGTTCAGTTAAAATTATTTGGGGATAACAAATTTTGGTTTATTGGGTCAGCAAAATGTTGAGGTGTTGCATCAGTGCCTGTGTATATATACGGCAGTATATATGAAGTTTATAAGCATACTCTTCATGCATACAAACAACCATTGCTCTATATATTATACAAGAATCATCAAATAAAAGAAATAGTAAATGGGTCGAATACTACCTTAAAAATGAAAAACAATACATGTCCGCAAGGGGATGAAAAATTATTTTATATGTTACAGTAAAACCCCGAAATCGGTAAATGTCCGAAAAAATTGGAAAAAACTGTTTAATTGCTTCGAAATCTATGAAATGATTATCCTATATTCTCGAAATGGTTCACCCTTCACCCCACGGAGTATTTTTTATGATATTAATGCAAATTGGAATTTGGAATAGTAGGGACTAACGGTTTTACTAACTCTCTTGGGCTCGCGGGAGCTAATTTAGCCCCTCATGAAGCTTAACCCTCTGATGGGGAATAAATGAAACTGTTGGGATGTAGGGGGTTGATCGACAAACATTTCATAATGATTGGACCTCTGGACAACCAGTTTTTAAACGTGTAAACGAATTCAAAAAATTAAAATTCCGGACATTTACCGTATTTGGACTTTAGCCGTAACATATATACTCAATGGTGGCCTCTATGAGTCAAAAAAGGTTGGTGTAAATATTTTTTTTTTATTAGGTAATTTACTTCTTAATATACTTATGCCATTTTTTTATATCGAAATAATTCTGCATAGCAAAACACCACATATGATAATTATCAGCACCGCGTAGTTTTTGGATGTTCAAATTCGATTTGCTGTTTGATCCTGCCATCTCCTTCTCATAAAACGTGTTGCTGACGATACAAATTTTACAAGTAATGTAAAATATATCTGAATGTTGATGATTCACCAAGTGAAAGCCACGACTTTGATGCAGGAGGCTCTTTTTTCATGCTGATTTTCCACCTGTCTCTCAGTCGGCTCATGTGGTTTTTCAACACATTTTCTCTCCTTTTGAATTTTTTTCATAGCATGTAAACGTTTGGAAATACCTTGGCGAGTCGTGTTTAATGCCTCCGTGATCTCGAGTTTGCGTATCATCTTCATCCAATAACGCTTGCAGCTCGATATCTTCAAATGGTTTTGGTCTTCCGGAGTGCTTCTTATCCTCAATGTCGAAATCGCCACTTCTGAAGCGTTTAAATCAACCTTCACAGGTAGCTTTCGATGGTGCAGCACGAAACTCGACATTTTCGTTCTTAGAAAAAATATTTTAGCGTTGCGATGTGTGATGGTATAACTACTGGTTATCGTTAAGAACGGTCCACGCTATATGAACAAAACACAACTTCTGACATAAATGACAACTAGATGTGTCGCTAGTACCATCTATGTGTGAAACACGGAAATTTGTTGAAACATGTTAGATGCGGCGGGTTTTGCCGCGTATAATCTACATAAATTAGCAAACCAGCATCTCGATGACTCATCGGTTTCTTCATAATGAAAAGAATTTCTGAATTTTGTATTTCAGCTAGTAGACAATAAAATCAAGAAGCGACTTGCCTCCCAGTGCCTTGAAAAAAGCATAAAAATCGTAATGTGTCAAATAGGATACAATATTGTAGAATTGGGGTTACCGCACCAATTGCTCAAAATGAACAAACCAAAAGTCGTAAAAACAAAGATGCAACTTATGCCCACGGAGTGCTGACAAGAAAACAAACGTAACTTGCCATTTCTGCGATAAACCAGCATGCAAAAGGCATCATAGAACCGTGTACTTACAGTACTACACTTTCTACTTTATATTTATAAATAAAGGGTGTACCAATAAGAAGTTCAGTTTTAAAAATTTAATAAAACAAAAACGGCTTAATATATTTCCAAATTTATTTTTTGGTTGAAAGTACAATCCTCCTGGTTATTTATGGAAAATAATTTCATTCAAATGGGAGCCGCGGCTGGCCTTGGCGTACTCCATTCGGTCGGTCCAATTTTTAAGCACATTTTGGATTGTGTGCGGATCTATTTCGGCAACGGTTGCTTCATTATTGGCTTTCAAATACTCAGTTGTTTGTGGATTGTCCATGTAACACTTGTCCTTTACGGCCCATACAAATAAAAATTCTAAGGCGTCAAATCACCCTCCTTGCCGGCCAATTCACGTCACCATTTGGTGTGATAATGCGGCCATCGAATTTTTGACGCAGTTTCGCTATTGTAATGCCGATGTGTGGTTTTGCTGGAACTAAAAGTCGTCCAAACCAATATCTTCAAGGTGTGGCCACGAAAAAGGTGTTAACATGTGGCGGTAGTTGATTCCGGTGGCCGTAACGGCCGCGCCGACCTCATCTTCGAAGATATATGGTCCAATAATGCTGCCACGCAACAAGCCGCACCAAATAGTAGCACGCGATGGATGCATTGGCTTTTCCACATGTTTGTTTACGAACCCACTGAGATTTAAATGCACCTCGTCCGAAAAGATGATTTTTTGAGCAAAATCTTCATCAATTTCGAGTTTGTCGCAGGCCCACACAGCGAATCGATATCGAAGCGGATGGTCACTTCAATTGCTAGACTAATTGAACTTTATAGGGCCACAAACCAATATCTTCACGCAGAATTCGTTGCATGGAAGACCGGCTGATGTTAATTTCCGATGCAAGATGACGAATTGATGTTCTCGGCCGTTGGCGCACATTTTCAGCCACCGCGGCGATATTTTCGGCTGAACGAACACGACGAGCACGGGTACGCGTTGGATTGTCGACTAGGTAGCCCGTATCACGCACTTTATGCACAAACTTCTTGATACCATTGGGTGTGAGTCCCGCGAAATTTCCATACATTCCCACTTTTGTTGAAACGTCAAGCGACTCATTTCATCAACTAGAAATAATATACTGAGTTTCTGTCATAGAAAGAATGACATTAGTGTTGCCAGAGCCAAAATAACCGAAATGTCAAATCTGGACCGGTTATTGTGACACCCGTTATAAATTAGAATTATATAAATTTTCTATATATTTTACGTTAAAATAAATGAATTCATAAAAACCAAACGATAATTTAAGAATTTTATTGTATTTTTTCGATTTACATAATTTTTCACATGGAACCAATCTACCTTATAAATCGGGGGATGTGTGTACCTGTCACTCTTTCACACTAATCAGTAGAATGCAGCAAGATCGTGTCTTTCAGTGTGCGTTTATACTTCCGAAAATACAAATTGACGCACACACACAAAACCAATCAAATTTCGTGAAAGCGTTATGCCTTTATGAGTTGAAATATTTTTAACTTTGTTGTTGTTTTAATACATGTTGTGTGATTCTGCAGAATTTTTTCCACAATCGCTTCCACAAGTATAAACGAGGATTATTTGTTGGAAATTTTCGAGATGGTCGGCCGCATTACTTGCAGACACATTAGGGACTACCTAAACAAATCGGTAAGAGTGCTTTATATAAATTTTTTATGATTATTGAAATTAGTGGTCATTGTGTTTTTGATTTGCTGCTTTTATCGTGTGATGTCTGGGGGCACATGAATTTGGTTTGAAAAAAACTTATCAATTTTATACATTTCAGCGGTTTACATATTTCATCAGCGAATATAATATGTTATTGGTGTTTTTGAAGAAAGAAAGCGCGGGAAGCGGCCCCAAATAGACAAAAAAAGCTCTTTCAAAATACCAACCGACAAAATTACTCAAAATGAAGTTCGATTTGCTTCCCCATCCACCGCATTTTCCGGATCTGGCTCCACTACTAAAACATTTATTTCATCCTTTGGAAACGTTAAAATTTAACTCAATATTTATTTGCCTTAAATAGTCGCACACAATCAAAAATATTTTGGTTTTTTGCGTATACGTATACGCAATTAAACGAAAAGTTACAGATACAACGATAACATTGGAATTATCAGAAATAAATATTGTTTTAATTTTTCGTTCAAATACATCTCCTTTGATTGTCTGTGGTTCTAATATGTGAAATTCCTGAACGTTACTTACCAATTTCTCAACAGATTCTGTGATTTAATTTGAATATGACGTTATTATTCTAATGTTGGACCGAAAATCGGCTCTGCTATCCGAAATTCAGCCATTTCTAAACCAATTATATTCGGATTTTAGGATGAGATTAAAGTTAAAAGGAAGTTAAAGCTAATTATAAAAGTTTTGCCGAACCTTTGAATTTAACACAACTTTAGACCATTTTTTAGAAATCGGTCATGATGAGTATATATAGTACATAATAGACTATGTCTTAACCGGCTAAATCTGGTATATCCCTTTCTCAACCACAAAAAAAGTTGGCTTAATTTAAGTCCAAGCCACACAAATGTGTGAGTAAAAAATCAAACTATGTAATGGCGTTTTTGATAAAAAATTTCGCTTGATTTGAAGTAATACCAACACAATTGTGTGTATAGATATAGTGTTTTTTTCGGACGAAAATAAGTTAAAAAGGAATTCACAAATGTGTAAGTTGGTTGAAAACACATACAAAAATACATTTTTGACATGGTACTTTTGCCCTACCCGCACAATTGTATTACCGGGCAGCAAATGGGATATAGGACAAGATTGAGAATATGGCATGAATTTAGCAAGAAGTTTTGTGATTTAACCTACTGAATAGATCTTATAGTGATCACGTTCATTTCACTATAAGCGTCGCGTACAATAGTATTATACCAAGAATACCCAGCTGCACCCTAAATTATGGTAATGATGATTAGCAAAGAGCAAATGATTTTAATCGAACGATACACTACGAGTATATATCTAATTATTGGTGTATTGAGAGAAATGATGATTTGTGCAATTTGTAATGCAATCATCGGTAAAATACTTGTTTCGTTTTCTATCGTAGCAATGAGTTAATATTGTATTGCTCTCCTATTAAAATTTGGTTTATATGTGTATGATGATAATGATACGTTAACTGATTTTATAATTGTATTAAAAATCGGTTTTTAGATTTTTGGATTGAATGTTATTTAGAAAAATATTAGCTGTACTTTTAGGTACATCTCAGAATAAACTATTTCGTATCTAATAAAAATATGTATTTATTAAAATATAAATTATAAACTAATTGTGTTCAATTTATGTATAAAATTATTTTATTAATCTGTTTATGTATTAAAATTCAATTGAACGAAAATAAATTTGTTGTGCGTTTATATATTTCATTTTACAATAAAATTGTAGTCATGTTCAATCATGAACAGTTTATTTCACACGATAACAGGAAACAATGTAAAGCGTGTGAGCGGATGATCATTTGATATGCATAGACAGCGCAACACGTATATGTGAAAATGACACATCCGCTTGCATTCTTTGCAGTTTCTTGTTATCGTGTTCTATTATAAGTTAGTCATAATTTAGGTTTTCTTTTGTGTATAAAAACCTAGAAATTAAAAAATAAATTGTTAGTCAATTTCAACAACACATCGAAATAGTACGGAGATTTTTAATACTTTATTTTGTCTAACATAATTCTAAACAGTTTGTTTAGAATTTACATTGGTCCTTCGAGCCGGATCTCAGCACAACGAGATTCGAAGTCAATTATAGTCCACATAGGCTGGCTTAACAACAACGATATACGACAACCGCCGTATAAACCGCAGTCTATTATAAACAAATTATAAGCTTGGTATTTCGAGTAAATCTGCCTGCCCACAACATTGAGCGGGTGTGACCAGCATACAACAACGGCAATCCGGTAATACCACGCCATCAAATCTAACTCACCTTAAATCGTTGACACGAGTCTTTTGCGCCAACCATCAACAAACGGCAACATCTCGAATCACACTCAGCCAGTCAACAACAGGCCATTCGAGATGGAACAAATATTGCTCGCACAACACGAAATTGCTACCAACATAAGGCAGTTGCTTTCCAATTATAAAAAGGACGGCAACTCCCGGAAAACAAAAAGCTATTTGGAGAAGAAAATAGCATATGTGAAGGCGGCACATCAGGAGTTCATCACCAATGATGAAAAGATTCTAGCGATATCCCCTCCAATGGAGAATTCGCACCCATATCGGTCAACTAGACAAACTACACCGGATGAATGCACCTGGCTTCTAGGAGACATGCGCCAACGCTTGAATGCAGCACCTCCAAGCACTCCAACGGGTACAGCGGTCGAAAAATTAGGCTGGACCACAATTTCCCAGCCTGATTCCATCGATAACGACGTTCATTTGGAGAGCCATCAAGAAGAGCCGGAACCAACTTGTAGCAGGGACAATCAAGAATCCAGTAAACCTCCGCCTTTCAAGGAAACCGATTCCTCGTCACACTCTAGCAGTAATGAGCATCATAAGACGACAACTGCATCTTTAACCCTCGAGTGCAAGCGACAAGATTTCTATATGCGTCAATTACATCAAGACATATACGCAATAGAATGCAGATTGGATAAAGAAAGTTGTCCGAAGGAATACCTTCATCTAAAAGTAAATCAGCTGCAGAGACAAATGCGTGATATATATCAACTGCATGCAACCATCATGATAGAAACGGATGAAAAGGACAAAACAACAAACTATTTCGTCCAAGATTTCTATGGCACCATCAAAAATAGAGTGGAAAATACGATAATAAGATTACAACAGTGCCAGGAACTGGCAGAACGTATTACGAGTAAACCACATGTAGAACAAAAGGTCAAGTTGCCTCAAGTAGAAATACCAACCTTCTATGGTGACTACGATAAATGGACCTCGTTCAAGGATTTGTTCATTGAAATAATTCATAACAATGATTCATTGTCCAACACAATGAAAATGACCTATTTAAAATCTAAGCTGCAAAAGGGAGCGGCTCAGCTCATCGCTCATCTAGCCGCAACAGGTGATAATTATGATATGGCGTGGGAAGCCATAAAAGCTAGATATGACAACAAGAGGTTGTTGTCCAGCAATTACTTCAATTCAATATTGTCGATGTCTACGCTACAACAAGCAACAGGGCCAGCAATCCGCTCGATGCATGACACGCTTAAGGAAGTATTGCATAACATCCAGCAACTCGAACTGAAGTCCACATTCGAAGCATTTGTGGTATTTTTAGTCACTAGAAGGCTCGATCCAGAGTCAATAGGATTGTTTGAGACAAATTTGCAACAGCCCAAGGAAGTTCCGAATTTGAACGTGTTGTTTGACTTTTTAGAACGACGATTCCAGTCTTTAGAAGCCATGGGTAAAAACAAGCATGTAGCAACACCGCGTCAAATCGTCACACAGCCGATCAAACGTGTAAATGTCGCGACAGCTTCAGTACGCTGCGTGGTACCCAATTGTAGCGGAAATCACAAGTTAGAGATCTGCCCACGTTTCAAGAATATGCCAACCTTGGAGAGGGCCAAATTGGTCAACCATCTACAATTCTGTGTGCGATGCTTGGAAGGTCATGATAAGTTCAAGTGCTCCGCCACGGAATTCTGCGTAGTCTGCAATGGTAAACACAACACCCTCTTGCATTGCAATAATTCTGCATCGAAAACCGAGCAGGGTCCGAAAACATTCATGGTGCAGCAAACATCGGCAGTGCTATTGCCAACTGCCGTGGTCCTTTCAACAACCGCCAACGGTCAGCTCGTAACACTGCGAGCCCTGATAGATCCTGGATCTCAGGCAACGTTAATATCATCCAGAGCCGTAAATCGTTTCAATTTCAAAAAGAAGAAAATTAATGTTAAAATTTCTGGCATTGGTGGTCAAGCGGCAGGAGTATGCAGACATGCTGTGAACACTACGCTATCACCCAATTTCCCTGGGAGTTTCACTTTAGCTATTGAGGCACTAGTGTTCGATAACCTGGATCATCAACTACCACAAGTCAAGGTTGACGACAGCAAATGGACCCACCTGGGTAGACTAAAATTGGCCGATCCGAGGTTCAATCATCCACAACCCATCGACCTAATAATCGGTGCCGACTATTATGCGTCCATAGCTATCAACAACATAATCAAGATGGGTCCCAACGACCCGATGGCTCAAGAAACTGAGCTGGGCTGGATTTTGATGGGTAACATGGGTCAACGTTCTGGAGAAAAGCTTACAATGGTGACCACTAAAGCCATCGAGAATCAACTAAAACTCTTAGTGGAAAACGACGATATTCCAGACGAAAGGGTCCGTACCGAAGAAGAGCAGAGAGCGGAGGAACACTTTTCATCAACAGTTCAACGAAACGGTGACGGCAGGTACTCGGTGAGCATTCCGTTCAAGGAGGATCCCCCAAAGTTAGGAGAATCCAAGAAAACGGCTGCCGCTCGTTTATTACAACTAGAGAGAAGATTTAAAAAAGACGCCCCGTTTAAACAACTATACCAAAACTTCATGAAGGAATATCTGGACTTAGGCCATATGGAGCTGGTTCCCAAGTTAGAAGAGCAGCCAACCTATAATAGTTACTACATTCCACACCATGGTGTAATGAAGCAGGACAGCACTACTACCAAATTACGTGTAGTGTTCGATGCGTCATCCAAAACAACAAATGGATCATCCCTTAATGAGAAAATGATGATCGGCCCAAAGTTACAGCAAGATTTGGCGGACATAATCCTTCGTTGGCGTAAACATCAGTACGTGCTGACGGCCGATATAGAAAAAATGTATCGGCAGGTATGGATTCACGAGCAAGATAGAAATTATCAACTAATTCTATGGAGGACGGAACCAACAAACCCCATAGACATCTACAGGTTAAAAACGGTCACATATGGCACCACAGCCGCCAGCTTTCTGGCTGTGCGTGCTTTAAGGCAACTAGCTGAAGACGAACGGCGATCGTTTCCTATCGCCTCCGAAACCATATTGTCTGACTTCTATGTGGACGATTTGCTGACAGGAAACGACAGCTTAGACCAAGCCTCGGCCATGATACAACAACTAATAGGGCTCTCCGAGAAAGGTGGACTAAAACTAAGGAAGTGGTCTTCCAATAGTCCGGAGCTATTAGCGCAAATACCAACAGAATTGCAAGCTACCGGTAACGTGTTGTTAAAATTAAGCGATTGCTTCAAAACCTTGGGGATTCATTACAACCCCACGAAAGACACCTTTGAATTTCACGTAGACAATTTGGAATTGTCTGAGGGGACGGCCACCAAACGTTCACTCTTGGCTGATTCATCAAAATTATTTGACCCAATCGGTTGGTTAGCACCCGTCACCATTGCTGCTAAGATTCTGATGCAAGGTACGTGGGCCTCCGGGATCGAATGGGACGAACCACTACCAGAAGAAATAGGTAAAAAATGGTTGATCTACAAGAAGGAAATGCCCGCTGTGAAGAACATAAAAATATCTAGGTGGGTCAACACAACAAGAAGCACCAGAAAGGAACTACACGGCTTTGCTGACGCCTCCGAACTTGCATACGCCGCTGTAGTATATTGCAGGACTACCAACGAGGCAGGACAAGTAACCACTAATCTTGTAATGGCCAAAACACGGGTGGCTCCCATCAAAACAAAGCTGTCAGTTCCTCGATTAGAGTTAAACGCAGCTAGACTACTAGCTAAACTATTAAGGCATGTGCAACTTGCAATGCAGCTAAATGAGTGTGAAACGCACGCTTGGACCGATTCGTCCATCTCGCTAAGCTGGATCAAGGGGGAACCAAGGCGCTTCAAAACATTTGTTGCAAACCGCATCTCGTGCATAAAACAAAAGCTACCAACAGCCACTTGGCATCACGTAAGGTCCCACGAGAATCCCGCAGACCTCGCTTCTCGAGGAACATCTCCTAGAGAATTAGTCCACTGCAAGTTATGGTGGCATGGACCAGAATTTCTACAACATGATTCAACTCTATGGGGACTCCCTGAAGATATCGAGCAAAACAGTGAGACGGACCCACAAGCCTATCGCCCTGAGGAATACGAGGAGAAGATAACCTTAATAGCAACAACGAATGTAACCAACGTCTGGTGGGGATTGTTTCAAAGGATTTCCAGTTATGACAAATTAAAACGAGTAGTAGCAATCTGCGCAACGTTCATTAATCGGGCTGCACGGAAAATTCCAACATTTAAGGCGATCGCGCCTGAAACCATTATATTCCGCATGAGTCAAGAGGAAGACTTCTACCAGGAGCTGAGATGTCTGAGAAACACACAACGATTGCCGAATAACAGCAAGCTTTTATCTTTGAACCCCTTTCTAGATGACAATGGTGTATTACGAATGCGAGGGCGACTGCAGAACGCGAACATCCCAACAGCCACCAAAAATCCCATTATTTTGGGTAAAAATAATTCAATTACTCGGAAACTCATCGAAAGAGCCCACAAGTTAATGTTGCATGGAGGAGTACAGCTGACGCTATCACACCTAAGAGATAGATATTGGATCCTGGATGGAAGGCGAGCTGTACGACTCGTGATAAATAAATGTGTTACATGCTTCCGGCACCAACAACAAAATACGAGACAACTTATGGGTGATCTTCCAGGTTCCAGAGTATGGCCAGGCAGACCATTCGCTAAAACTGGGATCGATTATGCTGGACCTATTCAGCTGAGAACAACAAAAGGCAGAGGTCATAAATCATATAAGGGATACATAGCCCTATTTGTTTGCATGGTGACCAAGGCCGTACATATTGTAACGTTTAGCATGATTTGGAGTGTATCGTATAAAAAAAAAATTTTAATTGAAACAAGAGAAAAAAAATAAATAAAAATACAAATACAAATAATAAAATGGAAATTCTAGTAAAATAAAGAAACAGGGAAAAAATACTGTCCACACCATGCTTGTTATAGATTTGACCTACTCAGGGACTCAAGCGGTTGTTGCGCGGCTAAGCGTCAGGGGAGTGGGGTGGGTATAAGAGTATGAGTAGGCCAGGGTTAACCGCTATTAGGAAATACTAATTACCTATATACCGACATACCGACCGTTACACTCACCCTAGTTCATCCTCAAATTATGATTTAGATGTTTCTCATATTTATGAAATTAGAACACCATAAAACTTGATTTTTTTTTTTTCAATACCATTAATAAAATAAATTTATTGCATCAATAAAAGGTATAAAGAAATAAAAATGAGAAAAAAAACAAAAAAAAATTATAATTGAGAAATTCAAAAAAAAAAAACAATAATTCTAAAAACTAACTAGCTATAACTAAAAACCCTACCCAACTTAACTAAATTATAATTAACCAACACCAACTAAACTAATCCCAGATTATTCAATTATAGCAAAAAAAAAAAAATCTATTTGTTTAATGAATTTACGTAATAAAAAAAATATAAATAAAATTCTTACAGTGTTGATTGTTGTTGTTGCGTGATGAGTCCAATACAAAAAAAAAATTGAAGATGTGTTGAATGCTGCTGCTGGGTAATATGACGACTCGAGTGGAAATATATATGTTGGCCTTTCTTTTCAAGATTTCTTTTATTGTTTAATGGTTATTATTATTAATATTATAATTTCAAGATATGTGTATTACTATAAGTATTATAGTTACTTTTTTTTTTATTGTTTTTAAATCATATTATTTGATAACATATAGGCTTGCATATAAAAATGTCGTTAGCAATGAATTCATAATTTTATTGAACGGTGGCTTATCCAACCGCAAGAAATACACATCACCTTGTATAGTTAGTTTTAGTTTTTTTATTTTTTTTTCATTTCGTTTGGCGTGGATGCCTTCGAAAATTAGGTAGCAAATAATTATTTTTTTTTTTTTTTGTAACGTATCACACTCAATAAAAATGAAATTTCACGAAAAGTCTAGTTTGTTCACTACCACAAAATAAAATGTCTCTTCAGAAATTATCTAAACTGTTTTTTTCTCACGTCACTTATTTTTCGTAATTTCTAATTTCACGTTTCACTTATACATAGTCTTATTTTTTATCAGTTACATGTACTTTCATTAAATTACACTAATGATATCCCCATTCAATACCGATTCATTTCTTAAAACTTCTCATTATACTTTTTTTTTTATTCTTATTTTATTTTTGCAAAATTATTTTTATATTTTCGATTTTAAGCCTCACGCACGAAATGCTCGCCAAACTCAAACTGACTGCCAAAACACAAAATTTTTCTTTTCATCCTCGCAAAAAAAAAAATCGCGAAAAAAAAAAACCGAGAAATCTATTTTTGCCAAGTCATCATTTCAACTGCTTTATCGACCACTCGATATTTTTTCACAATCAACTGACTTAAATTTCAAAATCAACTGACTTAAATTATCGATCGATCGATACTTTACTTTGACGATAACTCTCAATTACCGATTCGCACATCACAATATCGGAGTCAACATTTAGGGATATTTTAAATGAAATTTGCTGACATACACAAAACGTACTTCAGGCGGTTCACATACAAATTCAAAAATAATTCAGCAACTTGTAACGATGTCATTCGAAATCGTTACAAATCGTGGGGACGTCCTACACCCTGAAAAGTCTCATGCCGGGCAGAAATTAATTCCAGAAAACTCCAGGTCGTAAAATTTAGTCGTTTTAGCGCAGTAACTTGGGATGAAATTTACGTTCGAATATCTTTTATGTGGTACGTGCCTAAACTCTTCCCTTCCAGGTTGCGCAATTTATACGCCACATTTCCAACTTTGCCCTCAACAATGGCAGGTACAAACTTAGGCGATAGTTTGTACGCAAATTTATTCGCAGCATCGCTTTGTACAAACGACCGAGCAAACACCGCTTGTCCGTCAACAAATTCGCGATTACGGCTTCGCAAATTGTAATGTTTAGCCGATTTATCATGCGCAACAGTAAGATAGTGTTTGACTTTGTCTCGAACGATATTAAGGCGATCCGATTTTGACATGAGGCCTACGTCGTTATTCCCATAATCCGAGAGTAGTCTCCATAATCTATAATCGGAACCATGCAAGGTCATGTGTTGTCCAAAAGTTAAATAGTGTGGAGAGAATTTGGTTGTGTTATGAATAACATTACGCAGAGCAGCAGCTACTTCTTGTAGGTGTAAATCCCACTCATTATGCGTTGAATCCGTCAGATAGCTGCGGATGGCCGATAAAATTGTTCGGTTCACACGTTCCGAGGCATTGCTTTGGGGGGAGTATATCGGTGTCCGAATGTGCCCTACTCCATATTTATTCAGCAGCTCCTGAAACAATTTGGATATAAATTGTTTGCCATTGTCGCTTACAACAAATTCTGGCACAGAAAAGAGAAGGAATACGTCGTTTTCTAGATAATTACAAATTAACGCGGCTGTCGCTTCACGTAAAGGTTTCACGAGGACAAATTTCGAATAGTGATCTAATATAATGAAAATATACGTATTCCCACGTTTTGATCGGGGATACGGACCCAAAAGATCTACATACATTCTCTGAAATGGACGTTCCGAGGTAAACTGATGCCCCATTTCAGGTTTGGTACAATAATTCACCGCTTTATTCATCTTACAAGACTTACAATTTGCAATGAAGTCTTTGACGTCGAGAGCCATTCGATTCCAATAGAATTGTCTTCTAAGTCGCTCGAGTGTTTTAGCTGCTCCCATGTGAGCTGATGTTGGAGGGACATGTGCTTGTTGTATTAACGACCTCGTCAGCTCCATGGGAATAACCAATCGCCAAGTGGGTAAGTCAGTGTCATCATAATGGGTACCAACTGAGGGTGAGTACAATAGTTTATTGTCTTTGACACAAAAGTTGGGACAGTTGGATCCTGATTCTTGTACCTTTTTAAGTTGCTCTTTATACTCTTCGCTATCAAATGCATGATCATCCAAATTTATATGAAGAGGTTCCATATTTTCGTAGTTTTTGTCCATTTCCTTTTTCTTGAGAGCTTCCAATGAAGCAACAAGACTCAGCGAAGAAACTGGTTCTTCAGAGAACGCTCGCGATAATGCGTCTGGTACCACGTTAACGGAACCCTTACGATAGCCAATTTCAAAATCGAAGGCTTGGAGCTTTAAACTCCATCGAGCTAACCTTCCCGACAAATCCTTTTGGGACATAAGCCACCGAAGACTCGCGTGATCTGTGTAAATCGTGAACGAATACCCTTCTACATACGGTCTAAACTTTTTGACGCTCAGTACCGCTGCGTAACACTCCAGTTCCGTAATGGAGTAGTTCTTTTGAGCGGCATTCAACTTTTGTGATACAAAAGCTATAGGGTGTTCATTTCCAGCGGAATCCAGTTGGAATAGCACGCTTCCTACACCAACGGTACTGGCGTCACATTGTATGTAGAAGGGTTTCTGAAAATCAGGATTTATCAAGACGGGCGCAGATGTCAGGGATTGCTTCAACAAACTAAAGGATTTGTCCGCAGTCTCGGACCATTTAATTTTAGTACCTTTCTTTGTAAGGTCGGTTAGTGGTGCGGCTATGGTGGCAAAGTTTCGGATAAAACGCCGGTACCAGCCACACATTCCTAGAAAACTCCTAACTTGTTTAGTGGTCTTGGGTACTGGGTAATCCACAATTGCTTTGACTTTCTCGTTATCAGTCCGAAGGCAGCCATCTCCCACCACGTATCCCAAATATTTCACCTCCTTAAGCAAGAACCTACTTTTTTCAACGTTTATCGTTAATCCGGCTTTTTTCAGAAGATTCGCAACTTCGCGAAGAAGGGCAAAATGATCTCCAAGAGTGGCAGAGGTTATTAGTAGATCGTCCAAATATACGAATACACGGTCGTGTAATTGATGCGGGATCACCCTGTGCATGAGGCGGCACATCGTTTGTGGTGCGTTACACAAACCGAAAGGCATGACCGTGAATTGATACAAAGGCCGCCCAGGTACCGTAAATGCCGTCTTATCTCTGGATTGTGGGCGGGTTATCAGAGGTCTTTCTGGTTGTTGTGGTGAAAGCATATTTGTCCTTTGGATAGCATTGATTTGTGGAGGCATACAATATTGGTAGGACCCGGGACTGTTTGTGTCTAGTTGTGTGTTCAATATCACATTATCATAGTTTTCACTGGGGTGCAATTCTAAGGAATGTATGCTACGCCGGTGCGGAATACCCTTGTCAATATCTTGAAATGTTACTCGCTTAAAGGGAACAAAACCATCGGGATCTATTTTTAATTCAGACCATGTGTTTTCCCAACTCATACAGCTACTTAACAAATCTCCGAGAGAATCAAAATGACGATCGGTTAATTGATAACGCAAACCTGGTCTCATATTTTTCATAAGCACCTTGATGAGCTGTTTGTCAGAGTAGGGAGTACTTAATTGAAAAGTTAGACTACACATTTGTTCGTAAAATTCCAAAAACGATTCTTTAGGAAATTGCTTTCTAGACTCAATTTTGTTTTCGATATCAATGTCTGGTCGTCTAGTTTGAAAGCGCTCTATCATGGTATGCCGAACTTCATGCCAATTCGCGTGGGAGTTTTGTTGCCGATACCTCCAATACCAGTTCGATGCAACTCCTTTTAAAACAAAGCTAACCTCAGTCAAAAGTTGCTCATTTGTTAAATGCATAGATGATGCTAATGTTTCTAACTGGAACAGAAACAAATTAATGGGGATGCCCGTTGGTGATCCATCAAAAGACAAACCACTTCGCGATAAACCACGTGAATCTGGCGCATATTTAACTTGTGTTGGATTAGGCTGTGTATAATAATTATTCTCAATTTGACCAACATTATTCTGAGACGAATGAGGTATATTTTGTTGAGGTATGTAGGGCGTATTAAACATATGATTATAATTCGCGGTAGGTTGCTTTATTGGAGGAGGCCTATGATACTGCCAATTTTGAGAGGTACTTGCGACGGCTGCCGACATTTGTGGCAAAGTAATTCTTGGTGGTTTATACATCTCATTTGCGTATGGTAATTGGGTTGGTTGCATTACCGAGTATGACATAGTGGTTTGACTATTCTGGGCTTGTGTTTTGATAGGTGGCTCCTGCAATGGTTCTTTTGTGTTACGCTTCAAATCATAACACTCTTTACTTAGTGATAATACCTGTTCGGATAACTGACGAATTTGCTCCATCATACGGTCCATTTCGGACGACTGATCAGCATGATGTGAAATGGTAGAGGTTCCCGGTATAGAAAGTGTTTGATGATTATCGTCACAGTTCTGAATCATTTCGATATGGACTGCGTTGGCTGTATCAATGGATTCATCTAGCTTGTCCTGGTCATTTAAGAAGTTCTGTAGTGTGCCTATTAATTTTTCACAGGGTTGTAATGCATTTCTAGCTGGTCCGGCATACGTTGGAGAACTAGTAGCACGTCTTAACCGACTTGCAATATGAAGGAGTTTAGATTCTATTGTACGGGCAGACTGTACTTGTTGATCGGTTTCTAAACTACGGATGGAACTAATTTCCTGTTTTATCATTTCTAGTTTAAGGCAGCATTTATTTATTTCCAAGTCAGGTCGTTTACACGCGCTTTCGTGCATCTTAGAGGGTGCTTCCTTTTTCCCTTCTTCTTCTGCGATCACTTGGTTTTGTAGAGTTTGAATTGCGGAATCTTCATCGACTGCAATTTTACGCACTTCACATTCGATTTCGAATTCGTTTCGATTTAACAGAAACACATTCATTTTAAAAAATCTTAAATTTCACCGAAAAATTATAAAGATAAAACTAATCAAAGAAAATACGATATTTCTATTCGTAGAAATAATTTACAATTAGGAATGCCAAAGGTCTCAACGAGAAGAAAAATCTTGCAAAATTATTTAAATGTTCAAATTTAAAAATTCAAATTGGGATACAAATCTAATTAAAAAAAAAAAATCAATTCCTAATTGTTGATGGGAATTGTGTGATTACGATATTGTGTATTGAATGATAATTGAATGAGTAACATATAACCCAGATTTCAATTGATCTTAAGTTGAATTGAACGAAGAAAAAAACAAAAACGATAATAGTAATGATAAAGCTCGATATTGTGACTTGCCAAAAATATGATTAATTGATAAATTATTAAATTAGAACAACAATATGTTTAAAAAAAAAAAATACGCTTTGGCTAGATTAATCGATCGCAAGAAAAAAAATTCAAAAATTTCCAAATATGGAATCCAATTAAAAAAAATAAAAAAAATTTATACTATAATATATAAGTATATATAGATATAATATGTATATATGACGATAATGGCAAAATAATTTGAATCGAAGAGGATGAACTAGAATGAGTGCCGTAGATTTATAAATAGTAAAATCTGTTACTTAGTTTTCGTAATTGGTATAGGTAATTAGCATTGAAAGGAACGGGAAGGGATGGTGGGAAAATTCATGAATTACAATACACCAGCCAGTAATTCAAACAGTTTTTTCAACCGGATACGATGTAACGGGTGAATTGCATTAAAAAAAAATTAAAAAAATATAAATTGAGAACCGAATCACCTGGGACTATAAATCAAACTCTTTGCAGAGGAAAAATGTATAAAATCCGTAGCAATATGGCAACTGTTAATTGAAATTGACTTCGAAAATCAGAAAAGATAGTTACAATCAACACCAATGGCGGAAACATATCGTTTCTGATTTGATGAGACAACTTACATTAACAGAATTAGATAAATTTAATGAAATGAAATTTAGAAAATAAAAAAAATTGAACATCTATATTGAACGTCTAGATCAACAAAAAAAAATCAGATTTTAGACAAAATATAGAATCAAAAAAAAATAAATTGAATTGAAATAATTAAGAAAAAAAATTAAACAAAAAGCCGTTTTATGCTTGGGCGCCACTGTAACGTTTAGCATGATTTGGAGTGTATCGTATAAAAAAAAAATTTTAATTGAAACAAGAGAAAAAAAATAAATAAAAATACAAATACAAATAATAAAATGGAAATTCTAGTAAAATAAAGAAACAGGGAAAAAAATACTGTCCACACCATGCTTGTTATAGATTTGACCTACTCAGGGACTCAAGCGGTTGTTGCGCGGCTAAGCGTCAGGGGAGTGGGGTGGGTATAAGAGTATGAGTAGGCCAGGGTTAACCGCTATTAGGAAATACTAATTACCTATATACCGACATACCGACCGTTACACTCACCCTAGTTCATCCTCAAATTATGATTTAGATGTTTCTCATATTTATGAAATTAGAACACCATAAAACTTGATTTTTTTTTTTTCAATACCATTAATAAAATAAATTTATTGCATCAATAAAAGGTATAAAGAAATAAAAATGAGAAAAAAAACAAAAAAAAATTATAATTGAGAAATTCAAAAAAAAAAAACAATAATTCTAAAAACTAACTAGCTATAACTAAAAACCCTACCCAACTTAACTAAATTATAATTAACCAACACCAACTAAACTAATCCCAGATTATTCAATTATAGCAAAAAAAAAAAAATCTATTTGTTTAATGAATTTACGTAATAAAAAAAATATAAATAAAATTCTTACAGTGTTGATTGTTGTTGTTGCGTGATGAGTCCAATACAAAAAAAAAATTGAAGATGTGTTGAATGCTGCTGCTGGGTAATATGACGACTCGAGTGGAAATATATATGTTGGCCTTTCTTTTCAAGATTTCTTTTATTGTTTAATGGTTATTATTATTAATATTATAATTTCAAGATATGTGTATTACTATAAGTATTATAGTTACTTTTTTTTTTATTGTTTTTAAATCATATTATTTGATAACATATAGGCTTGCATATAAAAATGTCGTTAGCAATGAATTCATAATTTTATTGAACGGTGGCTTATCCAACCGCAAGAAATACACATCACCTTGTATAGTTAGTTTTAGTTTTTTTATTTTTTTTTCATTTCGTTTGGCGTGGATGCCTTCGAAAATTAGGTAGCAAATAATTATTTTTTTTTTTTTTTGTAACGTATCACACTCAATAAAAATGAAATTTCACGAAAAGTCTAGTTTGTTCACTACCACAAAATAAAATGTCTCTTCAGAAATTATCTAAACTGTTTTTTTCTCACGTCACTTATTTTTCGTAATTTCTAATTTCACGTTTCACTTATACATAGTCTTATTTTTTATCAGTTACATGTACTTTCATTAAATTACACTAATGATATCCCCATTCAATACCGATTCATTTCTTAAAACTTCTCATTATACTTTTTTTTTTATTCTTATTTTATTTTTGCAAAATTATTTTTATATTTTCGATTTTAAGCCTCACGCACGAAATGCTCGCCAAACTCAAACTGACTGCCAAAACACAAAATTTTTCTTTTCATCCTCGCAAAAAAAAAAAATCGCGAAAAAAAAAAACCGAGAAATCTATTTTTGCCAAGTCATCATTTCAACTGCTTTATCGACCACTCGATATTTTTTCACAATCAACTGACTTAAATTTCAAAATCAACTGACTTAAATTATCGATCGATCGATACTTTACTTTGACGATAACTCTCAATTACTGATTCGCACATCACAATATCGGAGTCAACATTTAGGGATATTTTAAATGAAATTTGCTGACATACACAAAACGTACTTCAGGCGGTTCACATACAAATTCAAAAATAATTCAGCAACTTGTAACGATGTCATTCGAAATCGTTACAATATAGAAATAGTTAGTAGCTTAACAACGGCCGCCTTCATTGCCGCTTACCAACGATTCACGTAACGACGAGGCTTATGCACGGATCTGTATTCGGATAATGGCACCTACTTCGTTGGTGCCGATGCCGAAATGAAGAAGAACCTTCACGTCGCCTTGACCACATTGCCAATCGATATAACAAATGCAATAGCCGAAGGCGAGACAACTTGGCATTTCATACCACCATTCGCCCCTCATTTTGGAGGCATTTGGGAAGCCGGAATTAAATCCGTAAAGGGTCATTTAAAACGAGTCATAGGTGCCACTACTCTTACCTATGAAGAATTAAGTACCATCACCGCTCAAATAGAGGCTTGCCTAAATTCGAGACCATTGACGCCGTTAACCAATGATCCATCCGATCTTAAGGCATTAACTCCTGGCCATTTTTTGATCGGGGAAGCTCTCAAGAGCCAGCCTTCTGGCATGGTCGAGAACATACCTCTGACCACAAGATGGCACCTAGTACAACGGATGATACAAGACTTTTGGAAGAGATGGTCAGTTGAATATCTACACCAATTACAGCAACGCAGCAAATGGAAAACGCTGCAACCCAACTTATTGATAAACGACTTAGTCCTCTTGCGAGACAATCAACTACCGACAACATTTTGGAAATTAGGTCGAATTATTGAAACTCAAGCTGGTGCTGATGGTCTAGTTCGCGTGGCCACGGTTAAATGCAAGGACAATGTGTACAAACGACCAATCACCAAACTATGCAAGCTCCCCATAGAAGCGGAGATGACAAATACTCCAGAACTCGAAGCCGCCAACAACGAAGCCCCACCTATCAGGAAGCAACCGCCGAGAAGAGCAAAGTGTGGTTTAAGGGCTAGCAATTTAGCCTTGGCGCTATTATCAGTATGCACCATTCTAGGTTTGGCGCGCGGTATCACTAACATCCGCCCCTTCGACCATCCATCAGGCATATACTTTGAGGAAATGGGAACCCTAGAAGCCGTCGCCATGAAATGGAAATTAGTAATTTTTTACAACTTGACCGACTATTGGAAAGAGGTAGAAAACTGTAAGCAAGCCGTAGCCCAACTACAAGGAGCTTGTAAAGATCTGCCAGGATTCAACTGTAATACTACCCTACAACATTTGCAATGGCGACTCAACAACCTAATAGCTGAAAACAAGTTACTAAAAGATAGCAATAAGGAACGCAAGCGATCCAAGCGAGGATTAGGAGATACGTTGGGGATTGCTTTGGGCGATATATTTGGCATCTTGTCGCAACGCGATGCAGCCCAATACGAATCCCAGTTTGACACGATCAACACCAACGAAAATCATCTACTGACATTAATACAGAATCAAACATCAATAATAGATAACACGGTAAAATTTATAAAACATAACTCCAATCTCACCATGATGTCCATGAACAACCTATTACAAGAGCAGAGGCGATTAAGGGAGGAGTTAAAGGTACTCCAAGAGTATCGAAGCCATGAGGACAGGGTTCGCTCGGTGGTAATGAACATAATCGAGTTAACCTTGATCTTACAGAACTTGGAAGACACCCAACACAGTTTGCTTAACATAGTGTACTCCGCTCATCATGAGATTTTGCATCCCACCATACTCACGCCGGACCAATTAGAAGAACAACTTTCGCTGATTCGGCAACATGTACCGACAGCCGTCAGCGTCCCTGGTCACCAATTGTCTGATCTGATACATGTATATCAGAGTCTAACAGTCAGAAGTAGAATGACCAAGAAGAACGTGATCATCGAAGTCATCATTCCACTGGCGTTCGCAACAGAGTATACGCTTCTCTCCGTGATTGCCGTGCCGGACATTCTGCATGACCACACACAGTCAAGCATAGTAACTTCAACTGAGTATCTGGCCATGGACAGCCATCGCGAACATTTCGCGTTCTTCTCTACGGAACAACTATCTCGTTGTCAGATTGTTTCCTCAGCACATTTCCTATGCGAGACATCACCCGTCTTCAACGCATTCTCTAACAACGGTCGATGCGAGGTAGCCATCCTTCAGCGGAAAGCCGCTCTTGAGCAATTCTGCAGCTTTCAAACTAGGAATTCCACTAATAGATGGATTCCCCTCAAGGTACCCAATCAATGGATTTATGCAGTTCCCAACGAAACTACGGTCGATGTCTTATGTGGATCCCAATCTAGTCCGCTCACTCTTCAAGGCTCGGGAATAATTAGCATTGATGCAGGCTGTATATTACGCGACAGGGAGTCATACATTGTAGCTGTGGGCACAGCAACCAACAGTATAAGCAAGGCGTTTCAAAGATCAACCTCGGGCATCACCACCTCCAAGCAGTTGAAAAATCTTGGAAATCACATCAAAACCAAGGTGCGTGATGACGCTGCGGCTGACCTCATCTCCGGTCTGGACACTAAAAAGTTGGAAGATGAAATAGCAGCTCTTCGGGAAAATGAGCACCTGATCCAGAGAAATGAGTTCTTCACCAACCAAAATCAACATCATGTTCATCACTACACCATGATTCATATTTTATTCTGGAGCGCTCTTATCGTCGGAATAGTCTGGATCATAGCTTACATACGGCACCGGCGCCCATTAGATCCACTTCGACCACAATCAACGGCCGCTACTGCATAGTACAACCTTGCCATAGTCGCCCGGGAGTATGTTCAATCATGAACAGTTTATTTCACACGATAACAGGAAACAATGTAAAGCGTGTGAGCGGATGATCATTTGATATGCATAGACAGCGCAACACGTATATGTGAAAATGACACATCCGCTTGCATTCTTTGCAGTTTCTTGTTATCGTGTTCTATTATAAGTTAGTCATAATTTAGGTTTTCTTTTGTGTATAAAAACCTAGAAATTAAAAAATAAATTGTTAGTCAATTTCAACAACACATCGAAATAGTACGGAGATTTTTAATACTTTATTTTGTCTAACATAATTCTAAACAGTTTGTTTAGAATTTACAGTCAGATAAATGATACGGTGCAGTAGGGTAACGTAACTCATTACGTGAAAGTGCAGCGTTATAATATAACTTTACAAGTACTACATATCGTAATAACGTTATAAACATATGTACATTAGATACACTATGTATCAGTAAATTACGCGTATCTATCGCGACACACCACAACTACTACATTGGCATAACA
The DNA here is from genome assembly GCA_947310385.1 of Nephrotoma appendiculata. Classification (NCBI taxonomy): domain Eukaryota; kingdom Metazoa; phylum Arthropoda; class Insecta; order Diptera; family Tipulidae; genus Nephrotoma; species Nephrotoma appendiculata. The sequence goes on from OX371223.1 coordinate 32,770,392, forward strand.
CCTACAATCTTGGCCATTTTCTAGTCAACTTGTTGACTTAGTTTTGGAGGGTGGAATTGGTAATACTCAAAGGTGTGTAACGAAATCTCGGTTTTTTCTAAATCTCGGTTTTCAAAATCCTGGTTTTGTATAAAAAAAACCCGATTTTTAGGAAATCCTGGTTTGAATTTTTAAAATTTGGCATGTGGGAAAATGGGACTCTTAAATGATTTGTTGACAAAATTCAAAAATGAGTTTGCTATAAAGTTCTAGAAAATGGCTTATATAGGGATGGAATTTGGATAGAGGGCTAAGGTCCCATGAAGTGCCCAGCCTCTACAATTATTGCATTTCAAAATGTTGCATTAACAAAATATTGCTTTTTTTTACTAATCTTGCAACTACAAAATGTTGCAATTATACAAAATATGTTGCAAGTTCCAAATCTTGCAAATAGAAACTTTATTAATTATTTTGTGCAATTATAACTAATCGAAAACCGAAATTTTGAAAACTGGGATTTCGTAGTACACCCAGTATTCAAACATAAATTTTGAATGAAATTCTGGACCTAGACTACACTGAATGGAACTCGACCTAGTCTACTATTCTTTCAATCACAACGTATTTTACCGCGAGTCGATGCTGTACCACAATAACGAACTGTTCGTAAAAATCTAATTTATTACTCGTAGTTCTAAATATTTCATTTATATCATAACTTTGATTACCCTAACAAAATATTAAATTAACTTCGTCAGCATTTACATAAAATTATAACGTTTCGTTTTTCGACTATATGTTTGGTGCAACCTAAATAAGGTCTGTCATTTCCGATCAAATACATTAATTACATTAGTGGCATTAGTAATTAACCTATTCGTTGGTTTGAATAGTATTTACAATACGTAACATGTTCGCAGGTTTGAAGGGAATAAGATTAGTAACACAAATTATTAACGAAGTTCTGAAAACAGGTCTTACTTGATGAAATTAGTTCATTCAAACAATTAGTTCAAACTCGTTCAGGTTTTAAATTGCCACCTGATGAAGCACAACAAATGCTCGAAACTAGTTGTTATCTTTATTTTATAAAAAAAAAAAAAAAAAAATTGTGATAAGTTCGTGAATACAATCGAAAAGATGTCATTACTCCCGCTGGTTTCTCACAAAAAATGTTGGTTCTTACCAATGTTACTAAGTGTTTAGTAGTTAATAATTCAACAATTACTCAGCCATTGCGTTGTGAGCCCCCGTAGATTATGTGACTTATTTTCTGCATCGATAACTATATAAGCTTTACTCACAGTTTTTGGGTAAGAGGAATAATTATGTCAGCATTACGAGTACGACTGACGACTTTCACCTCAAGAAAATTTTAACAAATTTTCTAAAAAAAAATCACTAAGTAGCGCGGAATAGAAAATAACCAGAACAGTCATTGCATATATAGCAAGTAATTTTTCCCCTACTTTAAATTTTTCATTGGAAAATTAACTTTTAAATATTACAATAGCCGATTTTATCTTAATTAAATTGTTTTGCTAAAACTAAGTTTCATAAGAACTGAAATGGGAATTAAATTTTCATTGTACAAACTGATTAGCATCAACATCGGTTAAGGACAAGCTGCTTCTTTCTAGTCATTTTTCAAAAGCACGTTCGAAAGTCATAAATGGAATCCAATTTTCATCATGCAAACCGATAAAACCGTGATATTCTGATCGATTGAGCTTAATGTTTAATTCAAATTGGCCATGATAGAGTATGCAAAGCATGCTTCCATTTATATTAGCTCTAGTGTAGGTTTTCTGGCTACGTCTCCCGTCAAGTGCCTCCCCAGGTGGCGGATCGGAGAAAACGCGCCAAATATGGTAGGTACCGGAGAAAACAAATACCTGGCGAGGCGGACCCAAATCTAGCAGTTCCAAAAAATCAAAAGCGTCTGCCTGAACTTAAGCTACCTGGCGGAAGAATCCAAATGGAAAGTCAGGTCAGAACTATAATAGAGGGATAGATGTCCAGGCTCCTACATGGTAAATAAGTTAAGTTAAATTCTTTTAAACTACTGCATTATAGTTCGGTATTAGTTCATCAAAGTCTAAGGGAGAAAGTAACTCTAATCAAGAACCACATACAAAAACAATAATAATGGCTAGTACGAATTTACAAAATATATTACCCCAGGAGGATCCTAACGTTGTTGGACAATCCCTAATACGAATTCTGGGGAGCACTAAATCGTATCCAGCAATGGCAGTGGGAGATTTGACTGCGCACCCTACAAGCCTCAATATATAAAAATGCAAAATGAGTAAATCACCACAGCTTCCACCCGAACAGAAATAAGTAATTAAGGAACTTTCAAACGGAAATACGTTTGTACAACAGGAGGAAAACGCACCAAAGCCACAAGAACCAGCCAGATGAATAAGAAAACCAGAAGAAGTAAAAGAGTACCTATGTTTTGGAGAAAAAATACAAAATAAAGAAGATACACAGTTGGTAAAAAGAGGTGACAAAACATCTCTTCCCTTATATATGTGATCATTCAAAATAACACAAGACCTTAAAAATATTCATGCAACCAGCTAAATTCTCAAAATAAAAGTGCAAATAGAAACTGTTGGAAAAGGTGCCAAATTTACGGACTCCATGTCAACTGTGGAGATGCACATCCAGCAAACTACAGAGGTTGCATTGTTATAAGAGCTGCAAAAATTAAGTTACAAAACAAGGGAAACTTCAACAAGTAACAAAGCAGAAATCAACTCTGCCTCAACAAGAATATCCACAAATTTGAAGTCACACCAAGCATTAAACATGCAATCAAGAACTAATCCAAATGTAACATATGCCGATGCACTCATTATTGGATGTTCGAGAAGACAACATACTCGTAGTTTTGTTTCAGTCAATAATTCAAATAATAACCAGACTAATAAAATACTTCAAGATATTCTTAATAGACTTGGTTCACAAGAGGAAAAGCAAGAAAGGGCCCTCATATCAATCTTGCAAAGGCTCATCCTACTCGAAAAAAGTCTCTGCTAATTAAAAATGGTAAATAATCTAAAAATTCTTGTATGGAACTGCAATGGTATATTGCAACGACAACATTAAATAAAACTACTTCATGATTTAGAAAAAATAGATATCTGCTTATTACTTAAAACACACCTTACTACTCAAAGTCATATAAAAATACGTGGCTACGAAGTTCACTCAGTAGTGCATCCTAATAATAATGCTCGAGAAGGCTGTGACGTAGTTTAAAAAAACATGAAAGTGACTGCTGCAATATATTGCCCACCTAGATATAACATCAAAGAGAATGCTTATACTTGCTTCTTCGAGCAGCTAGAAAAAAAACTCATAATCGGTGGGTAACTTCAACGCTAAACACACAGACTGAGGATCAGACTAGCAATAACAAAAAGGAAAGAACTTGAAATTGAATGAAGCAATTACCATGTTTCCATGAACCAGATTGGAGTTAGGTTGAGTTGAAATTAGGTTTTCGTTGATTCCAAAATGGCGTTCATCGTTTCCATGGAGTAGAGTTAGGTTGAGTTGAAATTTTGATAGCCGCTTGATAAAGTTAATTTAATTTATGCCTAATAATTCTCTTGGTATACTAATACTAGTTATATGCTCTGAAAATTATTTTAAAATACTTTTTTATATTAAATATACATATTTGTGGCTCAAAATTCTTAATATAAATTCCCTTGACATTAAAAATGACAATTTTTCCTTGCCGCCATTTTGATTTTCAACTCTACTCAATCCCACTAGTTTCGTCGAGTTCAAAATAATTTAACGAAAACTCAACTCTACTCTGTTTCCATGAACGCTAACTCCAACTCAAGCCACTTTCAACTCTGCATGGAAAAAGATAAATATAATTAAACACAACTGCAACTGGCATTCTATAGAAACTACAACTTATTGGCCCTGCGATCGAAATAAAACACTAGACCTAATTGATTTCTTTATATAACAAGAAAAATCCCGATTGATATTAATGACAATAAGTGATAGAATAATTACAAATGATAAATAGCTAATGTTAACAAATAAATATACTGATTGGAAATTTTTTTAAAATGAACTAAACAATAGCATCATTTTAAACACACGCTCACCTACGTCAAATATTACGTCTGATTATTCATTGTGGAAAACAACCAAATATTTGAAAAGACCAATTACATATACATACCACCAACCACAACAAATAATGGCCGTCTAGCTAAAGCCAAAGAAGAAAAAGCAGAAAGTTTCGACGATCACCTTGAGCGAACCTTCAGCCCAATTTAACAACAGTCAATCACGATATACAGATCGAAAACCATACAACTGAGTGGTACCTAAAAAATCACCAGGATATGACTTGATAACTGAAGAGATTCTTAGACAACTACCCAATAAAGCTATAAATAAAATATCATAAATAATAAATGCTTCCTTCAGACCCTCTTATGTCGCCATATCATGGAAATTTGCGGAAGTAATAATGATACCTAAACCAGATAAGCTCCCAAGTGAAATAACCTCATATCGGCCAATATCATTTCTTCCAAATATATCAAAACTGTTTGAGACTATTATTAAATCGACTTAAACCTGGAATTGTAAAATAGGTGCTGTTCCTTCCTATCAGTTTGGATTTGGAGAGAAACACTCCACAATCGATCAAGTTCATAGAATAACAGATCTAATAGAAAAATTCTTAAAGGAAAAACAGATTTGTTCAGTTTATTTCAGGATATCGCGCACACATTTGACAAAGGCTAGATGGTTTAATATTTAAATTAAATAAAACTCTGCCGTTTGAGTATTGCGAAATTCTAAAATAGTACCTGAAAATAAAATATTTTAGAGTTAAACAGGAAGGAGTTAACTCCAGCATAAAAGAAGTTAAAGCAGGAGTCCCTCCGCAGACGAATGATACAACTATCGCCACATTTGCAGATCAAAGTACAAATAACCATAAACAATATCCGATTGGCCGGCCAAGTGGAGAATTAAAGTAAATGAATCAAAGTCTAAGCAAGCAATAACTTCACTAACAGTACAATAAAATCACTACATGTAGATATATGGTATTCGTGGGGATGCACCAAAACCAGCAATCAACAGATAGTTCAAAAATTTCAAAATAAATTACTCAGAGAAATTGTAAACGCTCCTTGGTACACTCGTAATAGTGACAATCATGGAGATCTCGGAGTTGACACAGTCGCAAGTCAAATAAAAAAGTGTGTTCAAAAACACCAGGAGTCTCCATCAACCCCCTAACATCTCAGCTGCAAGACTACTTCATCAAGAGGGAATCATAAGAAGACTGAAAAGATTAAAATCTTTTGAGTTGCCTGAATAGTCTGAATATAAATTAACCAAAACAACACTTAATGTAAATTAAAATACATGGTAGTGCTATATCATTAAATTATCAGAATCAAACGCTGTTAGTCAAAAATGACATAAAAATTTAAAAATTAAATAAAATAAAAATAAAGTTATATTGCCTATTTTCAACACACAAACTGTTTTGTCTAAAAATATGGGGAAATTACTAAGTTACATTCAAATTAGCAATTTTTCAGATCCACACTTATTCACGTTGAAATACCATTTACATTGTTCATCCTAATCGTCTAAGTAAATAACTTTTTAAAATTAATACACGAAGGTCCGGGTTTTCGATTGCCGGGATTTAAATATCCGGTATTTTTTTAATTACCGGAATTCTGATAGTGTCTGCCGTGCGAGCATTGAGCATTTCTCCTGTTATTGATACAGTCTAGCTAAATCAGGTGGTAAATTGATATTCCTCAGCTTTCCTTCTCATTTACATATTTTTTTATAATTTCACAGTGAAACACATTCCTTTAGAAAGTTGCACAAAAAAGAAACAAAATTTTCAAATTTTGTTTTGTCAGTAGTTGGTGTTAACTTGCGAGTTTAAAAAGAAAACTAATAAAAGACACGATTAACACTTTTAAAATTTTTCTGAAAAATAAAGTTAAAAAATTCGGGACGATATATCTCCGACCCGTTCAAGGAACAACGCAAGATTTTTCGTTCTTAAAAATGATTTGGGAGTTAGGAAATTCGTTATACGAATATTTTGCATAAACAATAATTAAAATTAATATTTGCATCGAATAAGTTTTTAAAACTAGTCACAAAAAATCTTCCAACTCTCAAATTACGAACACGTTCCGGTTTCTCAACAGTTGAAATTCTAAAAATATTTTTTATGGTGAACAAGTTAATTATTAACTTTTAATTAATTACAGTACAAACTCGATAAACGCAACCCTTGGTAATTGCAATACTCGATACTTGCAACAATGTAAATTTTCTATTATAAAACTTTAGAATTGCAACCGAGTAAAATTTTTCCTCGATAATTGCAATTTTAATAAACATTATTCGATTTCACGAATAAACACTATTCGATAAATTTTCCTGTTCAATATCATTAAAAAGAAAAGGATTATGGTTGCATGAAAAAATGAAACATTCAATTAATCATTCGATAAGGTATACAATGCGGATGAATCTGGTTTATTTTAGAGAATTCTTCCAAATAAAACGCTTGTTCACCATAAATAAATTTGTGCACCAGGGCGATAAGTCTCTAAAGAACAGATTATTTTTTGGCATGCACATATTCCTCGGGCAGTCACAAATTAAAACCTTCTGTAATCAGAAAACCTAAACCTTAAAGTTGTTGACACATAGGCCTCGGGCAGTCGCAAATTAAAACCTTCTGTAATCGGAAAGCTAAACCTTAGAGTTGTTCAAAGAATAGTTTGAAAAACATTTTATTGCTGATGCAAGAAATTCGGTAATTTGAATTACTTGCTAAACTTAACAAAAACTTAAAATATATTTTTTTGTTGTTTTCGGTCGCTCATTTTTGAAACAAAATGAACTGGATGAAAAGGCACTCTTATTGTTAGATAACGCTTCCTGTCACCCAAAAGTTTATGATGTTTACTTTTGATGCACTTATACTTATAATGTGCCTTCCACCAAAATGTACCGAATTGATTCAGCCAATGTATCAAAACGTAATCAATTTAACCAAAATAACATATAACTAGTAGAAGCGGACAATTGAAATTCTCCAACAAGCGCTCGATAAAATAGGAAAAATGCAACAGACGGGCGGACAGAGGTGTAAAACCTCTGAAACAACTAAGGTGCTAATACAACAAATTAGCCCAATAGACAAAAAATGAATAGAATCTTAAGCAAATCAAAAAAATGACAGAAACTAGTTATGAAATAACACTCTTTTTATTATAGATAAAAGTATGCCTAGAATAATAATTGAAAATTTAAAAAAAAGTAGATAGCCGCATCTGTGTGACCTCTATTTTTAGAAAAAGTTGAATATCTTAAAAACTACTTGACCTAGAGTTCCCAAATTTTAAATGTGACCTTTTTAGAGTAGTATCTATCTGTGTGCGAGCTCTCTGGTATGTATAGTTTTTGCTGTGATAGTGCCAACAGACAGACGGCCTAAAAAAAAAGAGCGCTAAAAAATGTATTAGATGATTTGCACAAGAAATCAAGTGAACACGATTTTGAGACTGCATTTACTTGGGCCTGGGAAAATCTTGAGTCAGCGAAAAATTGCTAAGTGTTGGAAACGAATAATGCCGGAAATTGATGATTATGACTCCGAACATGACATCCCATTAATTGTAATCCGTAATAGAACGACAGAAGAGAGTGCAGACAATTTTAATCCAATATTGACTTTTTACTATATAAAATTTCGCCTAACGAAGTATCTGAACATGAAGTTAACGAGTGGATAACCGAAAACTCCTTGCATAAAGAGATTAAACCCGGGGTGGGGTTAACAAGAGTTAGAAAAAAAATCAAAAATTTGGAAAATGTTTAAGTTAAACATGAACCTAAAGAGGACGTTTTCTGAATGTCTCTGAATTAAATTGAATTGTATACGAACGAAGTTATAATTTTCTGTGAAATTTATTTTAAAGACATATCTTTGTTGAAAATCAACAGTTTTCATTAAATTTTTCAATGTTTAACTTTTACTCGATATTTGCAACTTTTCGATTTTTGCAACGCCTGCGAACTTTAATTGGTTGCAATTATCGAGTTTGTACTAAGTTTAGCATTCCCGAATTTCCTAGTAAACATTTCTATTCCGAAACCTGCGCAACAAAAATTATTTAAATTAAATGTTTTTTTTTTATTTTATATATATTTTTTTTTTCATTTTTAAATTAAAATTTACAATTTTACGAGATACATTTTTATTATACTTAATAATAATTTTTTATTGTTTGTTTTTGACATGAGATTAAAATTTCTAAAAATGATTTACACGCAAATATTTTTTTTTTGTTTGTTTTATTTTTTTATTAATTTTTTTTAATAATATTTTTTTTTTTACATATAATTAATTAATAATATTTTGTTAAATAAAATAATAGATATTATATTATTTCGAATTTATTTGTTGTGTAAATGTAAATAATCCTCATCTATTTTGTATTTAAAAATATTTAATTTTTTTTGTATGATTAATTAAAATCATTTTAAAAACAATTAACGCAATTTGTAATTGGAAGTATTAATAATAATAATAATAGTAATAATCATGATTAAAAGATACCTATACACTAGTAAAGAACTTACAAATAATTTGTTATTTTAAAAAATATACGTGCGGGAAATAAAATATATTTATATATCTAACATACGGAAATTTCAGTGGCACACAATTTCGGTTTTTTTATAAAACTTATTTTGATTTGAAATTACTACACCAGTTTATCGCGATTGAATAAATTTTTAATTAACAAATATAAAATGATAAAATAAGGCTGTAAAAAAATATACATTATACGAAAATAAAATAATAATGATTGAATTAAATTATTAATTAAACGAGATGACCACCGCCATTTTTTTTCTTGTTATATTATTTACTTCATATTTGTAATACTAATTAATGTACTATATATTTATATTATGCTCTAATTTATACAAATTTTTTTTGTTTGCCTTATTTATTTTTAAACAATTAAAAAATAAATTTTGCTTTTCATTCATTTATAATAATTATTACATATTTTTTATGTATTTTGTATTTTGCTTAATTAGTACAGCAGTAGAAATTTTGGTCTTTATATTATTTATTTTATATAAAATAAATTTCCTTATGTACATTAAAAATTAAATATATATATTATGTATATATATATATTCAAATCATCCCATAATTTAATAAAAAAAAATTTCGAAAGGGTCTATTGAAATTTGATGAGTATACATAATTATAATAAAGAATATGGGAACACAATTAGGGGCCAATTAATTTATTAAATTATGAGATACATTAGAATTTTGTCGAATTTTTTATTTTGTTCTATATATATGTATATACAAAATACTAGTATTAATTAAAAATTATTTTCTATTTACTCTAATCAAAAACAAAATTCAACTATGGAAAAATATGAAAATCAATATAAATTGCACAAATAATAAAAAATTTATAATTTTTTAATTACGATAAAACATAAATATTATAATTGGTTGAATCCAAAAAAAAAATTATTACAAATAAAATTCGAACTAATTTTGCATTTAATTATATTTTAAATAATTTTGTTGTACTTTTTTTGTTTTTTTTAAATTTTATTTATTTTAAATATTAAATTTCTTATGTAAATACGATTTTTTTCCATTACTTAATAATTAAAATTGTGTGAAAATTTTGGTTAAATTTAGTTTATTAATTAATTTCATTTTAATTTATATAAAATATTTTTATTTATTTATTTTGTTTTGTATAATCTTAAATTTAAAATTTATATTTAATTTAATAATACGCTAAAAACTATCATTACATTATTTTAATTAATAATTAAGTAAGAGAGAATTTATAGAAACAACTTTTTAAATTTATTTATATTTATTAATTAATTTCTGTTACCCATTTGTATTTTATTTTTTAATTATATTTATTTTATATAAATTTACAAAAATTAAAAACAACAAAATTAAAATTCATGTTACATAAAAGTTTTGTGGAAAATTAAATTACTTAATTTTTTAATTATGAATTTTATTAATACAAAACCACAACAAAAATATATAATTATAATTAGTAATGGTGATAAAAAGAATGGGGTGAGAAGACAAAGATATAGTGAAAGGATAGGAAAAGTAAATAGATAAGACAACAAAAATTCTTAGTAGCTAAAACATAAAATATTTTTTTAAAATTAATAAAAAATTTAAAACAAAATTAATAGACATAAATGTTTAATATTTATTAAATAATTATTTGTTTTTTTTTGTGTACTTGTTAATCGATTTATTTTTGTTTGTTTGTCTGTCTAGATGTAAAATATAATATTATCCTCACCAGCTTCCTCGCTGGTCTATGTCAACCGATTCTGCTGATCAGGTCGGCGTTCCTCTATGGTGTAAACGGTGCGGAAGAGCTCAGTATGTGGTCTTAAAGTTGGCTCGTGTGTCGCTATTATCCCCGATTCTAATTGATCTTCGCGTATTATTGTTGCCTGTAAACAATAATTATATTTTTTGTGTTGTGCCATAAACCTAAATTTTACTAAACAAAACTATTTCAATGCTAAGTACGCGTTAAAATGCGCTTTCAAATTAAACCAATAATAGGGTATTGATCAATATTAACTATGTATTTTAAAACGTGTTCAGTTTACACCTCAGTACAAATAATTTTTATCATTTTATATTGTCGTACCGGATGCGGTTTTTTGGGTTTACGAAATCGATAAACAATAATCACTTACCTGATTTAAATTGCCAAGGGTGATTTGGTGTCCGGGCATTACTTGTGCAATCGATAATGAAGTTGTACCATCCGTATTTTCTTGCTGCGTTACCACATGGGTCGGTTGTTGCTCATGTTCCTGGATATTATTTTGATCGAGTTGTGAATTAGCCATTGAAACCGCAACCGTTGCCGTTTGTGAAGTTGAAGGTGTTTCTTGGGATGCAGCTGATGTAACCACAACATTATTTCCCTCCGCTAAAATAATTTTTTCGAAAAGATAAAATGTACAGGTGCTTTAGTTTAAAAAGCGTGTCGAATATCTATACTTACTTTTCACTCGTTTTTTACCATTAACACGGGAGAAATGTTTTAATTCTAAATGACGCTTTAAATTTCGGGATTGCCTTAAAACTGAATTACAAATTGGACAAGCAGCTGGTTGTTCGGATATTGATTTAGATTTGATTTCTGTGTGCAAGAAGATAATAAATTTTTTCTTAGCGTGTTACTGCATTCTTATAAGATTAAATACTTACTTATTGGTACTTCGGGATTCTTTTCTTGTTTGATTACGATTTGATTTTCTGGCGTGGGTTGTTCAACTTGTTCAATTTCTTCGACGCATTCTTCTGTTTTTACCATCTTGGCACCATTCTGATTTTTTCTTGCGCGTGGTTTCCGTTTCCGTTGTGGCAAATAATGACTTATATCCTTTAATTGTTCCTGTTCTTGTTGTATTTCTTCGGGGGCTTCAACAATTTGGGCTTGAATTGTATTGGGCGCTGTTTGTATGGTGATTAGCTCCTCACTCTAAAGAGACAAATTAAAGATATAAAATTACCGGATTCACAAATAAATTACGAACTAAATACGTACAACAGTATTATTTCCAACATCTATTACTGCTTTGACATGATGTTGTGGTATTAAAGTCGGATGAAGCTGTATCGATGTTGTGTACTCATCCTTATGGGTGGTGACGGTCTGAGGTGCAAGCCCCTGTATATTTAAACAATGTGCCGCTTGCAATAAGGACGGCAATTGTGAATGATCCACACTAACTTCACCGCGATACACGAATTCCAGTAAAGCTTCGAGATCATTTGCATTAACACCAGCCAACATGACAACTGGATGTTTGCATGGCGTATTCTAGTGACACACAAACAATATAAAAAAGCATTAATATTACGTTTATTACACACAAATAACAAATAAAAAATTACCTTCAACAAATCGAGTAGAAAGGGGCTAGCAGCACATAATACAATTTTATGGGCTGGAAAACTACGTCCCCCAGCTGCTAGTGTGCAATCAACTAAATCACCATGGCACCGTAGCAATTGAACCGCCGAGACCAGCGATGTCCCATAATCGCCCCACGTTAAACTATACAGCGAGTTTATAGACATAATTCTCTCTCAATTTCCTTTTTTTAATATATACTTATTGTTTTTGCTTCTTAAATTTTTTTATTTTACAATTTTATTTATTTCTATGTGTGGTGTGACAACACAACACTAAACACTTTTTCCCAACTTTACAACACTACTCCGCTCTGAGTATTTTCACTTTGATACAAAAATTATTTATTCAAATTTCACCAAATATAAATCATAAATAAAACTAACGTACAATATTAATACGAAATTAAATATCCATAGAACTGTTTTATAATTTAAATATAAATTTTACAATTTTGTAATTTATTCTTTTTTCGCTTTAGAATTTTTATAAAAAAAGTATTCACAAATTTTTTTTTTATTAAGCCTCTTTTGCTGTCAAAATCAAGCCAATTTTATTACCAACATGGCGACTAATAAAAAAGCTGCGTGTTGTAATGTTATTAAATCGTAGTGACATCTATAAAGCGGCACGTGTACAAATATTTAATGCTTTTTACCGTGATTTTAGACAATTTAAAACATAGAATTAATTTTATTAATTTAACCCTTACCGACCAAATGGCACAGTGGTTAAAGTTTTGGCGTTTGGATCGGGAGGTACCGGGTTCGAATCCCGACAGGGGCGGGATGTAAAGTTAAATTTCACCAACAGATTTCGATCTGTGGTGAAATGTAACACATCTATGACCCCCTGTCGGCGTGCAAAACCCATGGGCCGACCATGGCAGTATAGGCTGTCATGGAGCTTGCTTGCAATGTGCAGATGGTCTTAAATCGGTCCTATAGCCCGAGTCCTACGTCCTCGAGTTGGCCGATTAGGCGTAAAGTAAGGACGTCAAAAGCCAAACCACGAAAGAGCAGGGTGAGCCTTGAGCCCCAAAACAGATTGCATTGTAAATATTAAAAAATAAAACCCTTTCGCGGACGCAAATTTATTTAAGGATGTTTGTTACAGGACACAATAAAAACATAAACGCTTCCTCTGGGACACAGAAAACTACATTCATTATTAATCATATGAAAACAACGTCGGTTATTACAAAAATATTCAAAAATAACGAATTTTCCTACCTTAAGTGAGTCAAGGACAAAAAATTAGTCGATATTTTTATATAAAAACAGCGTTGTATCGTTTTTGTAGTTATTATCTGATATAATCATGGACCAACAAAATCATTTGAATCGAAGTTCGCTCATTTACATATTGCATCACGGGTAGAATTTTTTTCAGGGAATCAGGAATTGTTTATTGGAAGGCGTAAAATTTATAAAACTATAAAGAAAGACAGAATTTTGAATTTTTTGAAACACTAGAGATTACTAGACTTCTAGACGACCGTGAGCAAATTCATTGCATTCCAAAGAACTCAACCTAAAAATTCTCGCCGTCATGCATACATTCTGGCTTACCCTGGAAATATGGAAATAAAAATACTTATATTTGCACAACAAACAAAAATTTGAATTTAATTTTCCGTAGTATGGTAGCTAGGTAGGTATAAATATAGTTATAGTATAAATAGTAGTTTGGTATGTTTGGTCCCCTAAAATTGTTACATGGAAAAATAATTCTCCATTTAAATTTATTTGAAAATATTTCGTAGGCCAGAACACAATATTTGAATTATTGCATTATTTGAATTGTTGCAATATTTGTATTTGCACAATATATGAATTGTTGAAAATGACAAACAAGTGGCCACAACGTTACATTCATAAACATTTTAATACAATGTATTATAAATAGTTTTTAAAAAAATCGTTTTTAAATCCCAACATTGTTTATATTAAAATAAAACAAAAAAATATGATATCTTTATTATTATTTAATATAGCGCTCTAATTAAAATAAACACCCGGTATGTATATTTATTTTAAAAACACATAAATATCTTCAGTGCTCCACTAAAGATGTCACTACGACCTAAAAGCTTTCATAATGCTGTGAAGGGTTTGATTCAAATTATTAGCCTGTTTGACAGCAAAATGCAAATGCGATAAAACAAAAATAAATAAATTATAATATTATATATTTTGTTATTATTTAAAATATTTGTATGGAAATTGAATTAATTTTAATTCTAAGAAATATTGCCCTTTTGTAGGGTAAACGTTTGTTAATAGTGTGATAAATTTACATAATTGCAAGGAGCACAACTGATATTTACAAGGAAATTGATAATGTCTATAAATTCGCTGCATAATTTAACTTGGGGTCACTATGAGACATCGCTGGTCACGGCGGTTCAACTGCTGCGATGCCACGGAGATTTAGTTGATTGTACATTAGCAGCCGGGGGACGTATTTTCCCAGCCCATAAACTTGTATTGTGTGCCGCAAGTCCGTTCTTACTCGATTTATTCAAGGTTCGTAATTTGTTTATTTATGAGTTAAATTGGTTTTATTATTTGTATGTCACTAGAATACGCCATGCAAGCATCCGATTGTCATGTTGGCTGGTGTCAGCGCAAACGATCTCGAGGCTTTACTGGAATTCTTATATCGGGGTGAAGTCAGTGTGGATCATACACAATTACCATCATTATTACAAGCGGCACTCTTTTTAAAGATACAGGGAATTGCACCTGAGACCTCCGTTCCCGGCACAACATCGATACAGCCTCTTCCTACCTTAATACCTCAACAACATATCAAAGTTGAAACTGATGTTGGAAACTACACAATCGTATGTATAAAATTTAACGGGGATTTAATTTTAAATAGGTTTGGTTTAACATATTCTTATAGAGCGCAACAGAAACCCCTCCACCCAGTACATTTGATAACCAAACCGTTGAAGCCTCCGAAGAAATAAAACAGGAACAACCAGAATATATGCACGCAAATGAGAATCAAAATGACGATGACAACACAATGGTATATACACAAGATGACTTCGAGGAATTTCAACAAACTGAACAACCCATATCCGACGTAAGCGATCAAGAGATCAATCCCGAAGTACCAATCAGTAAGTATTAAAACTTATACGAATGAAACAATAAAATTATCCTCTCTTGTTTACAGATATAAAAGCGAATAATACCGCCAACCAACCGGCTCCTTATTCAATTTGTAACTCGGTTATGAAACAAAGTGGACATTTAAGACATCATTTAGAAACAACGCATTTCACCCGCAGAAGTGGTAAAATCATGATTCCGGACGGAAATAATATTGAGTTTACATCGGAACCATCTCAATATAGACCCTCAACTTCCCAAATGGCATCGGTTTTACCTATAGCTAATTCACAATTCGATGGAATATCGTTTGAAGAACAAAACCACCTTGAAAGTTTATCACAAGTAAGTGAATTGAATGAACTACTGATAAGAATATGATAAGTTATCAAAGTTAAAAACACTGAATGGTTAAGAAAGGATTTTGGAACTCTTGTATACCTTTTCAAATACATATAACATGTAGATTGGAAATAAAAACAAATAAGCAACGCAGTCTAAAGGCCATAACCGTAGGAACAGGATGAAAATTATATATTTTCGAAATCGATATTCTAAATCAAAAATCATATTGTTACTATAAGGAAAACAATTACAAGTGTTTCATTTTAATCAAACATGTTTTCAAATTTAATTTCAACCTAATTTAGTAACCTAATTCCCATTAAGATTTACTTCTACTTCGTTCCAGGTCGTAGTTTGGAACGAAAGCACTGTGTCTACAGAAAAGACAGGGATCATCAATCATAAATTCAATGCTTTCTAAAGACACCTTCCTTCCACCTAAAAGACTGACAACTTTCATATTGTTTAAAGATTCTATACTTATGGACAAAAAAAACGCATAACTATTTTTGCTTCATTTATAAGGGGGATTCTCAACTAAATATCTATTATTAAATAAAATTTAATCGAAAACGAAGGCCGACGATAAGCTATCATCCGCCGGTCTGATGATACAAGGCAAAATCTAGACTCGTCGAAGAACAAAACATTGGCCCATTGTTCCATTGTCCAATTTTCATGTTCGAGAGCAAAGGTTAAACGAGCTCTGCGGTGTACTGTAGACAATTCTGGACATAAGGCTGGCCTTGTTGCAGTCAAATTGGATTCCTTGATTTGTCGACGCACGGTCCTTTCACTAATGGATGCATCTCGGGAGCTGACTAGGTCTGATTTGATGCTAGGTCCAGTTACGAACCGTTTTCTCAAGCAAATTAATTTAATATACCTATCCTCGGCGAGTGTTGTACATCGATTTTATTTGTTTTTAATGAAAAACCTTACTCTTACACTTAATTGTATAACTTAAATAACAATTCACTGTAAATAAACTTTTAGACTGAACAGCCAAAATGCTCAAATTTGTGCTAAACTCGAATTCAACAAAACTAATGGTAGTATTTTTTTAATGCATGTGTATTTTAGTGAGAACTAGATATTATATAGATTTTATCATAATAATTACAAAAACAATTATTAAGCTACTCGTAATTTCAAAATACAGATTATGCGTTTTTTTTTGTCCATAAATGTATATTGTTATATTGTAGAACTATTTCAATAGCGCAGATAGAAGAAAAATCGGGCGATAATTAATCATCTTCGAAGTGTCGTCTTATTATGTTAACATCGTCTTGCTCAATAATTTTTCTCGGATCAGCCCATAAAGGTTCTATCGAATTTTAGTAAACTTTACTTTTACAATTTCTTTGAAGTACAAAATCTTGTTAAAAAACCAGATAGTGCTAAAAATTCTAGTTTACATTTTTCCCAAATGTGGACCCTACATGCACCCAAATGTGGACCTTACGTGCCCAATGAAAGCACAAATTATATCCAGCCAGACTTGTGCGGTTCAATCATGATTTATTGTATGGAGATCGACTTATTTGAAAGTCTGCTATAGTATCGTTTCGAGACGACTTACTATATATTTGCTTGACTTATTTGGGAAGGTTCCTGTTTTGAGAAGCTCGTAGAATTAAACGAAAAATTTAGTTTTTCTTAATATTTTAGTCAATACTCGAAACAGCAAACGTCCAATAAGCAGTGGTCCACATTACGCAAATGGAAAGTTAACATATGAAACTCGCACATTCCTAATTAGATTTTTAATAAATATCCAAACTTTTTTAAAAAATATTTAAGAAAAAGAAAGTTAAAGATTTCAATATATTTCGTTTTGGAATTATTTAATTTTTACGTAACCCTGAATTATAATTATTTTTAAATTCCACAAAAGATACATTTTTTAGTTTGCAGATTATTACAATGACACGACATCTATGCTTTCGGAAGATTATAGATCAAACCGAAATATGGTGTATAAGTATGATAAGATAAAACGGAAGACAACTAATCGCAATGGCCCAACAGATGATGAAATTAATTTTCTATTACCTGCTGATAGCATAGCTGCATTAAACGATTTGGAAGCAAGAGCGGCTGATGATATGTTTAGTTCAAAAATGGTAAGTAAAAAATTTCCATTCTTTACTATTATTAACACGCTGATAATCTAACCAATATCTTTCGGGACCTAGTTTTTACGGCCCATTTGAGGTGGCGCTCGTGTTGCAAAAATATATATATATGCTGTTTGGAAAAATTTACCGAATTTTAAAATACGGGATTTCAGACTAATGGTTTCCCCATTTTTGCGGCGGGGTATCATTCTCCTAAACTTATACGGTGGGGTATCATTCTCCTTAACTATAGAATCAGCCATATCATTTTTTGATCAGTTTACACGAGTAATCAATACACTAAGGCCTCGAGTTGCGTCGATTCGACTTGCGTCAGTTCGACTTGCGTCACTAAAAGTTTTAATACTCTAAATTTAAGTTGCGTCGTTTTTCGACGCAACTGGAATTTTTCTTCCATGTTAAATTGAGTACATAGACGAGTATAATGACAGAGATAAATTTTTTTTATAGATAAATACAATATTTAAGAACTGAAATAACAAATGAACTTTCGAGTTTCGTCGCTTTCTCATGGAACGCATTAATGACGCAACTCGAGGCTTTCGTGTACTTGTCTAAACTGACACAATGTCTCTTTGAAATCTCGAAATTATTACTTCCTGTAAAAGTTCTTATATTAAAATACGATCAAATTAATTTCGTTATTTTTTTAACTTATTTTACAGTTGGCTCTTTTGAAATCAAAGAAAATTAAATTGGGATTTGATGGCATATTTAGATTGATTGCAAAAGATAACGTATATTCCAAGTTTAATTTGGACGGTCGTTGTAAAAGAAGAGCGCTTTTAAAGCTTAAGCTTTTCAGTGAAATTTTGTATCGTAAGTTATAAATAATTGAATTAAATAATTTTACACAAAAACTTTATCATTTATTTATTGCTTTATTTTTTAATTTTTTTAGAAGCCTCTTCAGAACTTACCAGAAAGGAATACGAAACTCAATTGAGAAAATCTGTTTTAAAGGCTCACAACCGAATTAATAAGGCAAACAGCTTAGCTAGAATTAAATTAAGCAAGTTGTATGCTTCATTTGGTCGAAAATAACGTGCTGCTCAATGGACGATTAATTAATTTACATTTCTACTATTAGTTAATTTAATTTTTTTTAAGTATGGTAGATAATAAGATAATATTATGAATACTCGTCTAATTAGAAGTGTATAACTTACATAACTTATAATGATTTGTACATACATGAATACATTACACTAAATTTAATAAATAGGTATGCATTTTTCATGTTACCAGAATACTATAAACTACATCATTATAACTGCAATAATTATTCAGCAGCTTCGTTATAATAAAATTTTCCAGAAATTTCAACGAACTTGTATGAATTCATGAAACATATCTTAACAAAAATGATAAAAATAACAGCTTAATATTCACGGACAACTACTAATGTATACTCTGGGAGACAAGACCCACACGAGGAAGCACAAAATAAGCACTAGAATTTGCTAAAAATAACAAATTCAATAGGAATAAATATTTGAAGCATATGCCAAGACTTAACCAACATGTTTGACTACCAAGATTACACTAAGAAACCATATGGATTAAAGATGAAACTTAGAATAAAATTGAGGAATACTGTTAGCCAAAATTACAACTGCAATGAAAAGACGGCAGAAACTCGAAAGAAATACGAAGATACACTAAAACAAATAAAGGCGAAAAACTGTGGTGGTCGATTTAATTACCACACTTAAACGAGGTAACTTTATGATCAAAATTATACCACACATACAGTGGTGTGAATAAAAATAGGTGTAATCGTTTATACATCGTACAAACCGGTCTAAACGTGAAATGCACAAAAAAATTTAATAATTTTGTGTTTCCTGATTGTAAAGATTGTTTTGCTACATATTATCTATGATCCCGTTACATTTACGAAAACAATTGTTTCATTTCCTTAGTTATTTCTGGACTGCCGAAGATTCAATGTGAAAAAATAGGTGTAACTAGCATTGTTTGTATTTTAGTAGAAACTATTTTGTATTTTGAATCTATTATAGTAATAAATTAAGCGTTATTCACAATTAATCAATTCGTTGCAAAAGGAAAGTGTTAAGAATTTAAGGTGCCTCAAAATAGGCCGTGGTGAGCACTGCACACCAGAGGAAAGTCAAATAATTAAAAGACTTCGTACAAATGGAAAAATTTATAAGGAAATTGCTGATATAATAAGCTGCTCTCAAAATATGGTAACTAATGCTCTAAAATATCAACCGCTAGTAGAAAAAAGAGGGCGCAAAAGAAAAATTGGAGCGTATGATTGTAAAACGTACAAAAGAAAATCCATTTATCACTTCAACTGCCTTGAAAAAAGAATTAAATTTAGAAGTTTCAACATCAGCCATCAGGAAACTATTAATAAAAAACAAATTGTCAGCACATATCACAAAATGGAGAAACATATTATGGACGGATGAATCCAAAATTAATTTATTTTGCTCCGACCGAGGAAAACAATATGTTAGAAGACCTCAGAACAAAGAATTTATCCCAAGATTTACAATAAAAACTGTGAAACGTGGGGATGGTGGAATTTTAGTGTGGCCATGTTTCTCGTATGAAGGGGTTGGTCACATTTTTTTGGATTAAGTACATCATGAACGCTCAAAGCTATATCAATATTTTGTCAAACATAATGCTACCATACGCAGAAGAGGAAATGCCGCTTAGATGGCTGCATCAACAGGACAACGATCCTAAGCACAGATCCTAGTTGGCGAAAAAGTGGTTTGAAAAAAATTTGGTTCAGGTTATGGAATGGCCAGCACAATCACCAGATCCTAACCCTATTGAGAATTTGTGGCATGATGTCAAGCTCACTATTACAAACAAAAAATTTCAAAACCGTGATGAATTATGGGATGCAGCTGAACAGGCGTGGAAGGCAATTTCCGTTGAACGATGTCACCGCCTAATCGACTCAATGCCCCGTCGATGTGCAGCTGTGCTAAAAAATCGCGGACATAGTACCAAATACTAAGTTCCAGAACTCCTTATTAATTAATATTACAATAAACAACAAAAATAAAGGCTCCTTCGCGCCAAACATGTAATACACACCTATTTATTTTCACACCTACTTTACAAATTTATTTGAATAAATCTGAAACTGTTACACGCAAAATAGATACAAATGTTGCTTTACGTTTTTGTAATGAATTTTATCACTTCACCCAAAATTTAGAATTTTTTATAATTTTATTTGCAGTTTTC
The DNA here is from genome assembly GCA_947310385.1 of Nephrotoma appendiculata. NCBI lineage: Eukaryota > Metazoa > Arthropoda > Insecta > Diptera > Tipulidae > Nephrotoma > Nephrotoma appendiculata. The sequence goes on from OX371223.1 coordinate 32,791,292, forward strand.
TTCACTTTTTATAAGAGAATTTGCGTACATCTATTTTTAATCACACCACTGTATAATTTTTTTTAAATTATTTAATCTTTGTAATCTGTTCCGAGGCCAGAGCACTCCTAAATCTTTCGCAGTCCGCTTTTCACGTCCTTACCTTACGCTATCGCCTGCCACGGAAATACACGCAAAAGATTATACAAGATGCGGTTAAGAGGCTTCTGTCCAACCAAGATCACAGATGAAGAACTTCTGCGGCATACAGGATAGATAGAAATGAAATTAAGAAATGAAAGTGGCGAAGACATATACTGAGGAAAGAACCGAAAGAAAAAAATAATTACTCGATGCGACACAATTTTCACCAGTATCTTCTAATGTTTAGAAACTCCATTTCAGAACAAAGACAGACCAGAACAACAACGAACTAAACTGAAAAATAAAACACCCATACCGGTTACCGTAAACGAAAATAGACCCATGCCCTTAAATAATAAATTTTACATTAGAGAGTAAAACTTATTGAGCTTTGGCTACAAAACTTAATACCGAAGGAAAAGTTATAGGTAAACGTCTTCACGGAACGTACATCGTAGGTGAAGCTTGGATATGAAAGCTTAGTGTTTGTAATACCGGTAAATCGATTTACCGATAAATCGACTCAAATTTGTCCACTGGACTATTAAATGTGCTGAAGAAAGCACAAGCGGGGTACACATTCATTTAAAGAGTCAACACCAGATAAAAAAAATAAAAAAACAATTCAGCGGGCTTCTACAAGTGAAGCCACCAAACCAGTAGTCTCGCATATTCTAGTAATAGGCAAATAACAAAATAATTTAAAGAAACCGTTAACAATAATTTACAAGCCGTAATCGCTCGTCTAACTACAAGTGATTGTATTTCTAATAAAAACATTCCGAAGTCGCCGAATACAGTAAAAAATGGTACTAGAATATGGTTAGTCCATACAAACCAAGGTGAAGCTTTTAGCATGGTTTTATGGATGTAAATGTTGCGATTCATTTTGGAATCTCGGTTTAATCCGAATTAAACGGTCAAAATCAGCTGAAAAATGTGTTACCATTCTTAATATTACACTAACCGAATCTGTAATAAAAAAAAGTGGGGTGCTTTGCTCACAGTATCCAATTGGCGATACTTAAAGTGGTATATAAAACAGATAATTTTATGGAAGAAGATAGTTCAATTGACTCTAGTAATTGTAACATTGATATCAATTCCGTTGAAGAAGATTCAGATTCCAAGGGAACCGAAGATTTCGAAATAATAAATAAAAATCAACACTAACAGGTTCAACATCAATAAATCGGCCTAATTATCGCTAAAGTACGACCGACAAGTGGTTCTTATGTTTAAGAGATCACCATTAAAAACGTTATTTGTTTAAAAGCATATCAAAAACGACTTGGATACTGAGACCCGTTGGAACAGCCTCCTGATGATGCTGGAACGATTTTATTTGGAGCCAATAAAAACTGCTGTATAGGCATTACGCCGTAAGGATGTAAATCTTTGTATTGCGGATATTACGTTGTTGTTTATGCTCGATGAATTCACTCTTTAGAATACACCCTCCAGCGAGGAACTAAAAGAGGCTTTTATTTTTAGAATCATAGAAAGACGTCCAGTGTATATTGTCTTATCTATTTGAGCCAAAGATAGCAAATAGATTAGGAAGTTATAGAATATTTAACAAAACAAATAAGAACATGCATGATTGCTAAAAAATCGTTGCGTGCTTCCGAAATGGCTCAAAAGAGCGAAATAATTCATTAGAGAAAATTGAATCATCATACAGGAAACAGCAGCATTTAACCGAAGAATATTTTTTTTTTCTTAGGTTGCTGATTTAAAGCAGTAATTGTTGAAGATCAGCACTGTTGTTAGTGATCATCTTTTAAATTTAATAAATAATTTTAAAAAAATTGTAATTTATTCCTTATATGTATGTAGTAGCAATATTTTTTTAATTTTATTTTTGAAAATCGATTTCGAAATATAATTTCATCATCGTTCAAATTACAACTGTTCTCCTTATATAGTAAGTATTCCTTAAAGGTTCAGCTCCTCCTATTATTAGATCATACATTTTATTAGTTTGGTGTGAGTCACTGTGAGCCAATTGTGTGGTTTTTTTCGGTAGGTTTTCTATATATTTTAATGAAGGTGTGTTTATTACTAGCATTATTGTTATGGTAATATCTAAGAAATTATTTTATTGTCTTGTTCTGTCCCTAACGTGAATTTAACAATGGGGTTTTTACTATTTATGGATTGATGTAATTTATCTAATTGACTTTTAGGTCCTATGAAAATGGTGTCATCCACATATCTGTACCAGTATATGATGTTTCTCGGGTAAGGGTTCATTTAGTTTATTACGTATTTATTCTCAATGTCATTTAGAAATATTTTGGCTAACGTCCGAGATCGGACTGCCCCCATAGATAATCCTTCGGTCTGATTGTAAAATTCGTCATCGTGTGTAAAATAGTTCTGTTTTGTTATTTCTGTTATTATGTTAATTATTTTCTTTGTACCTATTGGTTTTAGCCCGTGTTTAAGTAGTAAGTTTTTGATTATTTCTATCGTTGGGTTAATTGGAATGTTGGTGTACATAATTGTTATGTCAAATGATGGTAATTTTGCGTTGTTCGGTGTTTGGCTAATTTAATTTTGTTTTTAATTCTATGTTATTTCTTAATAAATAATTACACTGTGCTAGTTGAAAAATGTGACAAACTGGGCACCATTCGAGTACGCTGAATTCAATGGTGCTAGTCCCATTTCAAAGTTAGTGTTCATTTTTGGGTATCGATATCGCTTTCGACATGTTTTGGCTCTGAATCAAAAATTTGTCAAAATATACACTCATTTTTACGTTGGCTGCTCTTGAACCATTAAGATTTTCGTAAGCACGGCGAGCGTTTTGACCAAGTGACGGCAAGGCTCGAACATTGGTACACTCTTGGGTGACATTTGTTAAAATTTGCATGAGGACGAAGATCCCGAAGGCGACACGAACGAATTAGAAAATTAGAATTAAAAAAGTTAAGAAAAATGTTAAAAAATTAAGAAAAATCACCATAAAATGAACTGAATCGATTTAATTTTCTTTTAAATAGCTTCTAATGTATCTACACTGCGTGTATGTATACGGCCAAGTAGAAGAAAAATATAAAAAATACGGTTTATATGTATGCAGGCCCAAATAATGTAAACACGAAAAAACACTTTCATACGAATGCTATGAAAATTTTCTGTTCAATAATTTTTTTTTGACTTTATTTATCTATATCTCGTAATTGCGGCAAAAAATTAAATTTTCATTCCCCTGAGCACGAACTTTGTTTATTTTTCATTATTTTTGGTAAATTGTTTTTTAATTTTAAGGTAGATTTCATTTAGAATTTTACCATTTTCCGGCATGCTGCCTTTTATTTGTTGATCGTCGTATAACACACGATTCAAAGTTTGTGTGTATCGAAGAAGAGTATTCAACAATCACTGCGTTTATGTACAAAATGGTTGATTGTTGAATACTCTTCTTGCATACACACATAGTTTGAATCGTATGTAATACGACGTTCAACAAATAAAAGGCAGCATGCCGGAAAATGGTAAAATTCTAAATGAAATCTACCTTAAAATTAAAAAACAATTTACCAAAAATAATGAAAAATAAACAAAGTTCGTGCTCAGGGGATTGAAAATTTAATTTTTTGCCGCAATTACGAGATATAGATAAATAAAGTCAAAAAAAAATTATTGAACAGAAAATTTTCATAGCATTCGTATGAAAGTGTTTTTTCGTGTTTACATTATTTGGGCCTGCATACATACAAAGCGTATATAATGAAAGACGGCCGTATACACATACATAGGCACTGGTATCTATATTTGTCGATGCGATGTTTATTCGATCGATTTCAATCGTTTAAAATTCAATACATGGACAAAAAATAATAAAAAAGGTGTTTTCCGTCGAAATGAAAAGAAAAAAAATAACACAAAAATGTTAATGGAGATGTGGTTTTTCGGTATTGATATGTTCGGCAAAGTTGTTTGTGTTGTATGTGAAGTTAGCCCAGAATATCATTACAGGAATATAAAAAAAAATTCATCGGGTAACACTAAAACTGCAATGATAATTTCATTCAATGTCGAAATTTTATTCTAGCCCAGAATTTTTCTCAAATTTTAAATTAAAAATTAAGCATAAATTATATTTGTGGGATTTAATAAAATAACGACAAGCCATTAAGTGAACTGTTTAGAGATTATACTCAAATATTTAAACTTCAGATGGTAAATACGACCATAATCATCGTATACTGACCTAAACCATCATAGCTGTATTCACAACATGCAAATCGGTTTGAAATTGAAACTTGAGATGGTAAATACGACCACGTTTCGTATAAAATACATTTCATTACTGGCCTCTGATACACTAAAACATACCAGGCCGAATCCCTTAGGATATTATATGAACTCGATGCCATGTACTGACCCAAATCATCTAGAATATAATACTTTTCGTTACTAGCCACCGATATATCTAGACAGATCAAGCTAACCTTTTCGATTCTCTTTCTATACTGGAGCTTATATATACGATTCAGCGTCGCATAGAATACATTCAGTCAATGGTCTTTTATTGATCATTGATCATGTTTTTATAGCATAACAAATGGTTCGTCGTTATTTTATAAAATCCCAGAATTATAATTTTTCATTAATTTTTAATTTTAAATTTGAAAACAAATTCTGGGCTAGAATAAAATTTCGACTTTGAACGAAATTACTATGTTAAATTCTGGGCTGGAATATCATTGCAGTTTTAGTGTTACCCGATGATTTTTATTTTTTATTTTTTGGGATGAAATTCTGGGCTAACTTCGCAAGGGTCTTTGCTGAAGAAAGTAAAACGAAAATCTTAATGGTTCAAGAGCTATGAACGTTAAAATGAGTGTATATTTTGACAAATTCTTTGACGTGCCGAAACATGTCGAAAGCGATATCTCAAAAATGGGGACTTACTTTAAAATGGGACTAGCACCATTATATTCAGCATACTCGAATTAGGTTTACCCCCTGGGTGCCAAGCTTGTCACAAAAAAAAGTTTGCGATTCAAGCACAGTGTTATTTACCGGTGTGATGTACTGCTTCAGCTTTGTGTTGATATGTTTTGCTATACTATATGTTGGCACTGTGGGGAAGTTGAATGAGGGTCTTATTGGGATATGCGGTGTTTATGTGTTTTCAGTATTTATGTTATTCTTGGTGCTACTAATGTTGATGGAGTTGTTGATTGTTTTTATATTAAGGTATACTCATATTCAATATAATATAATTCTGATTTTGGTTGTTAGAGCGTGTTTCAATTGGATTAAATACCGCATAAAAAATTAAAAAGTTAAAAATTGTGGTGAATAAAAATGTCAAACTTTTTATCCGCTTCAAGAGCTGATAAAATTTGTATATAGAAAAAATTTGGCTAACAAAAATATTTGTTTGTCAATATAAATTTTCCATGTAACAATTTGCAATGATTTATATGTAAACTGACCATAATTGACTAATATATATTTAAAAAGGATTTATTTAACATGTTTTCATATTTAAATTGTCTATATATGTTCATAATTACACATAAAATAAGCAACCATTTTATTGTCAAAATTTTACCCAATTGAAACAGATAAAAAGTTAAAAAATATTTACCACGAATAAGTTTTTAACTTTATAACTTTTTATGCGGCGTTTAAACCAGTTGAAACACGCACTTATAATCATTTCTATCCATGACGACCAACGTGTTTCCTTTGTCGGTGAGAAATATTTTTACTGTTTGGAAAATATTTTATGAGCCAATAATACTAAATATAATGTTTTTATTGGTATATATAGTTCAGATTTATTTTTACTGTTATTATTGTGGTTGTGTAGTTTTGTTGAGCTCAGAAATGATAAAGGTTCTGATTTCTGTTGGCCATGTTCTTTGATTTTTAATATAGCGTTATCTATGTTTAACAAGTGCCTGTTGAATTGCTTTCTATCGCTTGATGGTTCTGCACTATATTTTAGTCCTTTTTCCAGATGATGAGACTGCGATGAGAAATATGTAATAGTAGAATACAACAGAATAACTAGCAGAATAATACAAAAAACATTCAATCCGTGCATCTACATGAGATGTCATGAAGTCGGCTTCAATCTTCGCTTTGTTCAAGATGATTTTCGAATGACTTATGCAATCAGAATATCATCTAAGTAGAGGAAGCAGAATTTGAGGCCGAATATACAGAATGCATTAGTCTTTGAAAAGTCTGTGCTGCATTCTTTAGACCGAAAGTCATTTTGGTAAATTCAAAAAGACCAAAAGATGTTGAGATGGCCGTCTTGGGTACGTGCGATGGTTCAATCGGGATTTCGTGGTACGCTTGAACAGGGTCGATAGTCGAGAAAAGTGTACAACCCGCGAGTTGGTATGAAAAGTCCTGTAGGTTTGGTATTTGGTATCTGTCGAGAACCGTAACTCGGTTTAGCGCCCGGTAATCACCGCCTGGTCTTCAGTCTCCATTCTTTTTTAATACAAACTGAAGAGGGCTCGCCCACGGACTGCTGCTCGGGCGACAAATACCTTGCGCCATCATGTTGTTGAATTCGACTTTTGCGATTTCAAGTTTGTCCGGTGCTAAGCGACGTGTTTTTGCGAAGATTGGCTCACCGGTAGTCTCCAGCTGATGCGTGACGTTATGTTTGATAGCAGTGCTGCTTAATGAGCGACGTGTAATTTCCGGAAATTGTTTAAGAAGGTCTTGAATTTGTGTAGGGACTGTTGTCTGATTAATGTATGACAAACTTTGCACTGCCATATGTGTGAGTAGACCTGTAACAGACACTGAAGTCACTGGATCGATGATCCTTCGTCTACTAATGTCAACTACGAGACCTGTGCTTCTTAAAAAATCTGCACCGAGTATAGGAGTCGAAACGTCTGCGATAACGAATTCCCAGATGAATTCGCGGCGTAAGCCAATATCTAATTTTAAAGTTTTTGTATCGTACGCTAGCACCGGTGTACCGTTTGCTGCATACAAATTTAGAATAGATATTGCTTTTAATGGTTTAAAATTTTTACTAGGTACTATTGACAAGTCTGCGCCAGTATCGACAAGGAACCTTAAGATTATTCGTTGTATCGAAAATTATTAGGCGACTGGAAGTGGTATCATCATTGACTGTCACCAGTGTCTGATGACCCTTTAAAAATTTTGTTTTGAAATGTCTGGATTTTGTAGATTACCAACATGGTTTTTAAGACGATACGTGCATCCATCAATACATTTTTCGGCTTTGTCACCGAATTTGTAATGGTAATAGTAATGTAATGATAATTTATATTTGGGATTAATATACGGTCGTCTCGAGTTAGATCGACTATGTGTATGCTGTCGGTTGGAACTTGCCTGCGAACGTGATCGTGCATTGCCTGATTGATTATTGCTGGAAGCAACTAGCTGATGGACTTCGCTTATAATGTTATCGCGGAATCGTGTTAACAATGCCTCGATTTTCAAGGCCTGGAGCCTTACCACCGACTCCGCCGGCGTTCGTTACTGGTTCGCTTTTACATTTTGAAAATTTGATCGCTTCAGGCGTAAATTTGAACAATTTGGTTACTATTAGAAACGAACGACGTCATTTTCGATGACAAGCGATGTTTTCAACGCGTAGTATTTTATGGCGAGCAAAAGAGCGAACATTTTTTTGTGATGTAAAGATGTAAGTATTTTAAATCGTTTAATATCGTGTAATTTCATATTTTATTAAATAAATAAATTGAATTGTAAATTAGAGAAAAAATAGTTTGTAGAAGGAAATAGAATTTTAAAATATTGGCTGGTTGGCTGCAGCGCTTGTGGACTGCTCTTGTGAAGAAACGCTGTCGATTTAACTAACTCCCGAGTGCGACATTGTCTCCATAACCGCATCGGCTCGTTTGGCTAACGTGTTTAAATCCACGTCGCTCTCAAACGGCGTGAGTACCAATTGAACCTGTTGCGGTAGGTTCCAAGCTGTTAAACCACACCAAAGGGTTTTGCGAATAAAGCGGCTGTGGTGGTTTGAACGCCACACGGCTAATGTGTGCCTCTGTGGACTGTTCGACGCTTGGAGGCAAACGAGTATGAAAATTATTGCTGTACATGTCGGAACCGCCCGTCTGTGTGAAACGCGCTGTTCCGAGAATTACGCGCAACTGCTCAATAAGATCCACCGGATCTGGACCCGCTGCACCGTTCGAACCAGCTTCAGCAAAGGAAGGAGTGCTATTGCCGGACATTATAATTTAAGTAAAAATAAACTTGACCGCGATTACGAAATTAAATTTTGTATTTTTTTTTTTGGTAAGTGTTAATGAAAATTCGGAAAACTACTCACGTCCCTTCTGTTTGTACTCTATATTCTGTGGTTACGTGGCCGTCCGCCAAATGTGATGTTATGTTTGCCGCCTAATGTTGCTGTCTTACGTTGCGCCTGATGTGAATCCCGGTTGCAGTTAAAATTGTTCATATGTATTACCACGTGCTGAATTTATTATTTGTGGTGATCACGTCGGGGACTCGGGGTCACTTTTTTTTTTAATTTTAACACATATAGGTTTTATTAATTTATTTAATTGATATATTTAACATTAAATTAACTTGTATTTTTTAATTATATATTTAAGTTGCTGACAGTTTTAAGAGCATAATGTTGTGTACTGTGTTACATGATTATTTGAACGCAATTGATTTTTTTACCGAAAAAACAAAAGTGCATTAAAAACGAAAAAACAAAAACTACTCGTAATTTCGAACAGCCTTCTATATTTTATTAACACTAGCCCAGTTACCCGCGATACTGTCGATGTAGGCTACAGCTTCTTTCCCCCTTTAAAGGGGGTAAAGGGGAAAGAAACCAAGATTGAAACAGACTTCATGACATCCAATTTATAGATACAGGAGCATACAAGCTAACATGTAGCATAATGATTGCACTAAGTTCTACATTGGACAAACGGGAAGATCTTTTCTAACACTTTCATACACTCATTCGATTAGAAATTTTGAAATATACAAGAATAAGGACAGCAACCAATTAATCAACGATAAACTCAACAGTAAAACTAACAAAATTTATGATCTAATAAGAGGAGCTGAACCATTAAGCCATACTTAGTATTTAAGCAGAATAACTTTAATAATTCATAATAGTTGTAATTTGAACTGATAGTGAAATTATATTTCGAAATCGATTTTCAAAAATAATACCTTTTCGATCCTTCCCTCTTCTTATGTGTAAAAAGGTTGTACGAATAGGACCGGCGTTATCCGACACAATTTTCCAGTATTTGGTCTTACATCCAATCAATTAATTCAATCAATTAATTTTAGTTGTAATAAAACTGTATTGAGAACTTGTTTGATTTCTATTGTCCTATACGATGTAGATTTTACAATATCCCATAGGTTGAACCCTCTTCAACTGTGGATGCTTTATTATGCTACCATGTTTTACCCACTTAGGGATTTAGGTACTTATCTCAAAATTTTGGAGAATGTGCGCTCCTAAGAACTAGGGTACATGATCTGTTAGTACGCACACTTTATTACGTGTTCTTTAGCAAGACAGCAACACAGTAAACCGCAGTTTCTCCACTGTGTAGATCTTACATAGAATTGGTTTGGACCAATAGCTTAAGCTGTATGCAAGACATACTATATACCATAAAAAGTAAATATTCGCACGTGCCAATTAGAGTGAAAAATAAACAAAATTCAATATTAAAAAAAACTATTTTTATCAATCAAATTATTGAGAGTCCTGGTAGAATCTTTTTAGAGAATCGCAATTTTCACAAAAACCGCACAAAGCAAAGCATAAAATCGAAAGTTTCTTACATAGCTTGGTTTGTAGTTTCTGTTTACAAGAAAACGTGATTTCAGCGTAGGTGCTGATGAGAAACCGAGCACAATAAACATGATTGTACACGAACACATATAGCTGAAAACATGATTAAACATGAATGATAAGAACTTCAAAAACTATGAATTTTTAATTCATTACAGCTGTATTTGCTTCTGTCTGTAAGAATATTTTCGTAGGTAGAGTAGAAAGCGTAGAAAAGAGAAAATGATATCAAAGTTCTTACGTATAAAAAAAAATATTTATTAAGAAAATACCTAGTTTATTTTTTAACTGGGTATATAATACTGTTACTCGTAACACATATTCTTATTTAGGGGGAGCAAAATAAACAAAATAAATTATACTTATATATTCTTTTATTTATTTTATATATTCTATATATATTTTTTCTTAGCATTTACTTATAATAATATTGTTCATATATTTAATGTTATAAATTTCATTGTTATTATTAATTTTCAACTTAATATTATTATTGTTTATAATCGATATTTCATACAACATATCATTACTTACAAAAATATTTAAAATTTTATGATAATAAATCTCCTATCACTGGATGTTTTTATGCAATTTATAGTTATTTGTGATTAAAACTAAGTATTTATAAAAATAATAAAATAAAAGTAAATCATATCTCACAAGAAGCCACACAAAAATAGTTATTTATATTATAACAATCAAAATTTAGAAAACTTATACGTTTTTGTCGATTCAATCTCATACACCGCGTGAAATGAAAATGAAGCAAAAAATAACATAAATTATTTAATAATACACATATTTCTAATTATTCCACATAAAATCTAAATTAATTTATCATTTTCGTTAACATAAAATTCTTTAATTATATTGCACAACAATAAATTAATTTTTTAAAAGTTTTAAATTAACGAAAATAATTTATATACAATTTACTTGCAAAATAAAATATTTACAAAATATTTTTAAGCACAGATCATTTTAGTTGTTTATGCTGAAACTATGTTTGGAGCATAAAAAACTAAAATAAAATTATTTATAATTATACTCTAATGCTTATTTATAAAATTAAAAAAGTTATACATAATTAAAAAATAGATTTTTATGTAAAACTAAATTCGAAAGGAAACTGAGGTTAAACCTATGTACTACGCTTGGAAATTGTAGGCGAATCATTCATCGATAAGGCACGTCGTAATTTTTTGGCCGGCGACGTAACAGATTGTAATCGCTTAATTGAATTCGCAGATGGACGTTTACGCTCTTGTAAATAGTCTGTAACAAAAATATAAATATAAAATTAAACTAGATTTCCATATGCTCATTATAAACCACAAAATTGATAAAATCTACAAATTTTATGCAGGACGTGTGCCATACCACAAAATATATACATATTTGTGTATCATATGGTACCCAAAACTGCATAATTTTGTAACGCGTGCTCGATCAAATTAACATAATATTAAAGGGACACAACTTTATAATTTATTCAATATTCAATAAACCCCGCATAATAAATTTATTATCTCGGTTTAAAGGTGATAGGATCAGACAAAAATTTAGGTGGTTCAAATAACCCGTAGATTGTTTAAAAAAATTTGAATATAACTTACCGGTAATTTTTGGCTGAATGAGTGTTATTTTATTATTTACTGTGGTGGTTATATGATGTTCTGTTTCGATATTTTGTGGGTGTCTAAATATTGCAGCAGCCCGTTCATCCATTAATCGCTCAGATAATTCATCACAACTCACCGACTCCCGCACATGGGCAGCCCGGCTTAGTGTGTACATTTCTGGAACAATTGTTGGCGGAACTCGTTCCCAAATATATTGATGGTGCCTATCAATTGGAGTACCTCTAATAAAATTAAAGCCCCATTTTTGTTCGGCCAATTTCTGCTGTTTCATCAACTCTTGAAATATTAGCCTAGACAATAAAATAAAATTATATATTAATTCGCTCACTCCGTTAAATAATAAGAAATAATATATTACCTTCTGGAACTGTCACGATCGAAGGGCCCAAACAGATCCCTTTTAATACGTTGTTTCGAAATCATCGAAGGAGCTTTAGGTTGCTTCAGTTTAATAGGTGACTGAACATGCCTAAACTCGTTAAATGCAATACGATTAACCACTCGAGCACTCATATTTGTTTTGATTTTATAACACTGATTCAAAATCTCTCCAATAAACTTATACAAAACGCAATAACACAAGGTCTTATGACGTCAAGTAACTTTTTTTATTGTTCCACAAACAGTTTGTTTTAAAATGTATATTATTTTAAATATTTCGGAAACCAAAATAATGTTGAACTTGAAAAACACACGCAAAATATTTAATAATTATTTAAAATGTTATTATTTATACTATTTTTCACAAAACTCATAAAATTGAGGTTATGTTTTCAAATCAATTTTTATTTTGTATTATTAATCCGTACACAATTATTATACTCTACAAATAATTATATCACTCACGTATAATTCACGTCTAGTTTATAAAAAAAAGGATACAATTTACGATATTTAAAAAAAATATCACAATAAAATTTTATGTTTTGTATTTTTGATAAATTTTCACAAAAACAAAATGTCGTCCATGTATATTGTTTATGCTTTATTATTGTGATGATGAAAAATACGCGTGATAAAAATTCTATGACTACGCTTGTTAAAAGCCTTCTATCGACTAAAAAAAAATAAAGTAAAAAATAAAATTAAAAACTTGTTTTCTTTTTTTTTCAAGCAACATAAAAAATGGCTTCCCGTTTTTATAGACACATATACATGCGTATTTTACAAACACATTTATATTTTGTACATAAATTTATGCTGCGATTCGAATTGGAATATGAAACGAACATTTAAAAATTAAAGAGATAAACGCAGAACAAATTTATATGAGGGGCTTAAATAAATTTGGGATTGTTAAATTTTTTCATAAAACGAAATATAATAAAATTATTGAAATATGTTGTGAAGGGGAGATGCGAAGTTGAAGATGAATATTTTTAGTGATGTACATATGTAATTTGTGTGTAAATTTTATGTTGGTTAATGTTTTTTTATAGTCAGAGCTCAGGCGACATCTAAGATCAGGCATTTTATTTGATTGTACACAAGTGTTGTTGTTTTTTAAATTTATTTAAAACAAACAAAAGAACTAATCTTTAAATACCCAAATCTTTAATCTAATGTAATTACGTAATACAAGGAAGAAGGTCAACGCAATAAGAAAACATGTAAAGTAGGGATTGTTAAAAAAGGAACGATTTTTAAAATTTATTACCTAATAATTTGTATGATTCATGTTGAAGAATATTATTCGTATACAAAATTTATTTGTCGACTAAACATAATTTAATTTGGAGAGATCATCATGAACTGTGTGTGCAACACTGATAAATGGAGAACAATTTCTTTATAGGTCGTTGGTGTGGAATCTATACGCCCGCACGTTTAAAAAATGAGTCATGCCAATATAGATCGATTTTTATTTTTATATTGGTCTTCAAAAAGAATTGTTAAGTTCCTAAGGATGGAGTGATGGACCAAGAAATTTGATTCAGTTCATTGTCCAGTTGATTATTCTTTTCTGACAAAAAATACCAAACGGCACAATTTATTTGCAGTTGAGAATTTAGTTTTATTTATTCATTTGGACCTAAATACTTGCAAGTAGCAGTTTTAAAATTACGTGCTTTGAAAAGAGCAGCAGCTCATTTCTTGCGCTCTACTCCTTGTGAGCACTTAAAACGAGCGATTGAAAAACGAATATGTATTTAGTATTAGAAAAACCCACAAGAATTGTAATACATATTCATAAAATTCACTGTTTACAAAGGGATTTCGATATTGTGACTGGAACTAGTCCACTGCTACGAATCGATTATTGTATCTGGCTAAAACAGAGATGTTAGCTACAGCAATTGTGTAAAGTGCGAGCGCATCAACTCAGGCTAGAACAGCGTGCAATTATAATCGTACATCTTATGGAGAACAGTATAGGTGGAAAATCCTGTTCTTAATTAAGAGTGACAGCCATCAACGAAGAAAAATAGCTTCTCAGTCATTAAGCTGTTTGAGATCTTGAGGTATCCATAAGTCCTTCGATACTATGACCCCCGCGTTGGAGTGTAGAAGAGAACTCATGGGTCGACCCATCTTCCATGGCAGTTCTGTATGATGGAGCTATGCCACGCGCAGATGAGTCTACGTAAATGGAGCATATGGCGGTACGTCCCCGATTTGGCTACTGTGTAAGGTAGTACGTTAAATGCGAACCGCGAGAGAGTTGGAAGTGCTTCAGCCCCAGAATAGATTGTAAAGTTAATAAACAAACAAACAAGTCCTTCGATTGGTGAACCACTAATAAAAAATTATGTAAGGGAAATTCTGGTAACAATTTGTTTATTAACCGTATTGATTCTAGTATAGGTGAATTAAATAAATTATAAATTTGTCTATAGGCTCTACAACTGCAATCAAAACCTAGATATTCCGCATGCAGCAACTATAGATAGAAAGTTTGCTACAATGGACTATGAGCGTTAACCACCTTTCAAAAAACAGGAGAATCGTAAGATACCGAATGATTTGAAAAAAACATCAACATTTTTAGAGTTAAACCCCAGGATGTAGTTGTTGTGAGATCGTTCTCACAAAAATAGAAGGAGCGGGCTATACTCACGGAGCGTGCTGCATTAAGTCGGATAGAGCTTATCAGAGTATAGCCGAAACCGTAAATATCAAGTACCCGATAATGTCATATTGTTGAAGTTTGACAAGTATTTCATCAATAAGCAAGAACCACAAGAGACCCAGCAAAACACCTGCCGGTCTTGACAATATGAGAACCATCAATCAAATTCATATAACGAGGGTTCGATCAATACCAACATTTGTGCAGACGAGTAATTCATAACTAAGCGAGAGGAACGTCTATCTAGTTTTTTACCATCGTTTATGTGACCTTTAAAATACTGACTCATAAAACGCCTTGTGCAATGCTGAAGTTGACAGCTCCTATTAAAACGGCTAGAAAATTTAAAATATCCAATATAAAATTGGCCTTGAACTCAACGGAAATGGGATTCTGCAACATGAATTATTGAAAGAAATGTTGTGGATTTTGGCCAACCTGAAATTAAATTAGGAATTACCATAATATTACCAATTTTATTCTTTCCCTTTAAAGTTTTAGAATATGCGCAAAATTGTTTATGGTAAATGATCGATGTCAAAGAGTCTAAATATACCAGCGTCTCAAGTTTACTACAAAAACTTGTTGACTAAAATTGTTTATCAAGGTACATCAAATGCCGTTAACAATTCAAACAATTGTGTGCTATACGTCCATATGTCTGACCACTTTACAGCATTCCCAAATTATTTATAACTTGGTCTTAACGGTCTCAGTAGAGAGCCTTGACTTTCGTTCATCTTCTCTCCGATTTTGTTCAAATTGACTATGGAATCGGAATTCTAAAATCAATATTGCATGGAACTGTGCCAATTTCTCATTTTCATAGGCGAAAATGATCGATTCGTTACCTGTTAGTATTTTATCTCAATCTCTATTTTGGTTTCTACAATTGGATCGTCAAATATGGTATATCATGTGATAGATTGCTACTGAGTATTGCTTTGCTAGGAACTTTGGTACTTCATTAAGAAAAATAGGTTAAAAATAGGTTCTGTTAGAAATTGTTACACATTGCGCAAATTTTTTGTTAGAATATCAAAAGAGAGGGTAGGGACGAGTTTCAATTGAAACAAACTTCAAATTATATTCTACAGCTAGATCATAATCGATTAAAAATAACCGAGTGCCATTCGGCATAGTAAAATTATCATCAATCTTGAATCATATACATAATTTAATTATGTATAACTTTTTAAATAAGTGGCAAAAAACACGGATTTTTATTCATCTTGGCGAGATTCAAAAATTTTCGATCTTGTTTAATTTCAAATGGTTAAATCCAAGAACTTTTCTAAAATTAGTTTATAGTCCCACTCTGATTCTACAAAAAGAATTGGATCATTTGTATCATAATTTAATATGTTTTTATAATATAGAGAAACAATTTCGGTTGTAGGGCCCTGTGTGAATTATAATCGGACGCTGCTTATCGGCCGTAACTTGAGTAAATTTTTACCAGCCAAGGACCTAATTAATTTAGTTAATGCTAAAAATCGTTGGGTTGTCAGATCATTATTCATCTTTTAGGTTTTCAGTCTTTGGTCATTCGAAATCAATGTTCTGTGTTGGTGAATGCTCTAAGTGGGATTACCCTTGCTGATGTAACATCCACATAGTTCCAAGCGTTTTTCTTAATTTATTTTACTTTGTTTTGTTGTCTTCCATATAGGTTGTTCATTGTTCAAGGATGTCCGGCCTCAAAACATGTTTGTTATTTGATGCCGGCATAAAAAAACCGGTACAGATATGCTTTTGTAATTATTTCTAGTCACACAAGATAAAATATAACAGATTAAAAATGCCCAGTCGTAACTTTTTGTCACCACCGGAAACGAACCCGGTACCTCCGAATTATAGAACAAGCTTTCTACTTATACGAAAAGCCTATTTTATATCTCTTCATTCATGCAATGAACACTGCACATACTTTAGTTGTTGTACTTTACAAATTGTATTGTTTCTGGAATCTAGAGAAACATGTTGTCTTATAGCTGAATGTACTCATTCATAAAGTTATGGTCTCTACATTTTCAATTGTGGATGGTTCTATGCAGTCACTTGTTACATATAGACCAGAGTTAATGTGCATTTCGGTGTACCTATCGCAAAACTCATCTTCATTGAAGTATGGTTTGCACAAACTTACTAGTCCGTAATAGGCCGACCCATCTTCCATGTCAGTACTATATATTGACGTGGAGCTATGCAGCCCTCAGATAGTTTTACATAAATTAAACCTATTGCCATACGTCCTCGATTTGGCTATGTAAGGTAGCACGTGATAGCGAACTGTGAAAGAGTTGGAAATGCTTCGGCCCCAGAACAGATTGCAAAAGTTAAACACAAATAAATAAACAGATAATATCGATCGATTCGCATAGTCGGGTTCGGCTCATATGAGCACTTGCTCACTCTCGTCAGATCTATTGATTAGATCAGTGAGCAAACTTCCAGTTGATTTTGACAAAACGATGGGTGGCTAAAATGTTGCCGAAATAAATGCAGAGATTGATACATAGACCTTACATATCTTCTTGTTAGTTTTCATTAAACCATTTCCATTAACTTCTACGAGTATGTCCATTCGAAGCTTTGGTAGGTTGAGTAACCCGGCCGCTGTTTTGGTAATTCAATAAAAGTGACTTTCGATCGGTGACCCTCGATCTATTAACTACGTAGGTTACTGAGCCGCATATCTAATACCAAACTCTGCCCTTATCCGGGGTGTTGCTAGTAGTAGTATTCCTTTATTCTCTATTTAAGGTGAAGTGAAGTTGTATGAAGTAGTGTATTAGGCCTTATACTCTACACAGTCTACGCTGATTTATTTTCTGTGCCCTTGTTGGATAGAGACAAAGCAAGTTTTGTTCTTCGTGATGGCTGTCATTCAACACCATTACAATGCAAAAATTTATTTTGGTCTTGTTGTGCTCTCCTTAGGGTTGCTGTAGATTCTATAGCGACTGAAAGGGACCTTAAACAAATTTGATTAATTCACTTAAAGATTGTTTGTCTCGCGAATTCTCGAGAAAGACTTTAGGTTAGATTGTACGTTGTAGTGGCTACTTTAGTTTTGCGTGTTATTTTCCACCGTCCAAATATCCAACAGAAAGAGAGAAAATTAGTTACAATCCCTCCCCCCCCCCCACGTCTGCAGCTTTTACAGAAGTCAATAGATTCTTAACCCAGCATTCCCGCATCTTTGACAAAAACTCAGTGTTCGGTGATAACCCCTGCTTTTTAACAAACTTGTCTTGCTCCCTTACATGAGATGGTATTTATTCACCTTTCATTTGTCGTACATTTGCCGTTCCGTTTTGCCGTTGAGATCGCACATGGAAAGTCATTCCGTACCTAGCGAGTTCAACCTAGACTAGAATTTTCCTGTTTTCGAGATGAAAATCATTTTGATTTCAGTCAATTCCTATGTAGCCGAGAGAAGTTTCCGAGCTGGCTTGAAACCGTTTATCGTTCACAAGATCCATTTTTTTGTTAACGTTACCCTCCTGGTTCTCGTATGAGAAGCTCCATCCAATCTTCAAAATTTCAAGAAAGCTGAATTTCGAAATGTAGCTCGAAGGATTCTTCACTTAAAAGTTAACCATCCTTTCTAATAAAATAGCTGTGAGTGGTAGGATTAGCAGAGTAAATCGTCCCAAAGCAATCAAGAGACCTCGCAGTCACCTTCGATGTTATCAAAGAAGCGTCTTCAAGACTTTCATTGTGTTTCTTTGTATGTACTGAAGGCACTGTTTCGCTTTTCCATATCGGTTTTGACTTGCCCCTGAACTTTATTACAGAGCAAGCGGCATCGAGATGTCGGTTGCCGACGCTGGTGATATAGTATCTATACCATGCAGTCCAGTTATTACACTGGCTTACAGCATTTGGGGTCAGCTATTATTCCTAAGCATTTAGTGATCCATAAAGGGATGCTCCTTCGATGCTCTACAATCCTTGACAATACAAAATCTAGTATGAGCGACGGAATGTTGTTTCTTCAAAAAATTCTGATACCAGCCAGATCCTGCATAGAGTCACTTACCTCTTCATCGCTATTTTTCAACAGAACTAAGTATTCTTCCGATTGTCCCAATTTTGCTAATCTGAGAAGGAGAGCTGCCTAGGTATAGTTTCGGTGTGACATATAGGTAATCCCCAACTTCGCATACTGCTCATTATTGCAGACAATTATTGGGTTCTCTCGCTGAGATAATCGACACCAATCCTGAATTGGGTCTCCAGAAACCTGAAGTTAATAACTTCGCTTGCAAGATGGGCTAGCAATTTCTTATTTATCATCTTAGAATATATACAGTCCTCTTCGATCTCCTCCTATTTAACAATCTTCCATTTATATGATTTCTGGATTGGTCGGAATCGGAAACCAATCTTCGAATAGTGGGAAGTAATGGTCCAAGCATACAGTTAGCTTCACGCGCGCCCTTGATGCCAACCCATCTTTATAAAGCTGGAGTTTAGTGCCTTATACACCGATCTAAAATTTTCAATAGTGTGTATCCATTCTTCATTACTCAGGTCAATGATAGCTTGATCGCAGTTAACGCAGATTCCGTCTGCATCGTGGCATGAGCATCGTCGTTTGGCTCAGCTTCATCCTGAGAACTCCGTCTTTTCGACACGGATTTACTACCGGTGGTAAAAATTACAAGATGCCGACGCGCGTAATAGACGGAAAATGTTTGGGTCAAATATTATATAAACTATTGTGATCATGACCGAACGACTTTAACTTATTTTAATGCGGTATTCTTACTATTATCACAACTTTTTTTTTATTTATTTATTTTGCCCCATCTGACTGAATTATTACGAATGGGGATGCAAGTATATAAGAATGTGTATGATTTTATAAGAATGAATCAGATAGAAGTATGAAAGGGGATCGATGCGTGAAAGATGAATAAAAGATTAAAATAAAAAAAAAATAAAATAATAATAAAAATGTAAAATTTGAAAATTTGTAAAATTTAAAAATTTGTAAAATTTAAAAATTTGTAAAATTTGAATGAAAATTGTAAAAATTGTAAATATTGAAACTGGGCCAAATGGCACCATATTTTGGGGCTAGTGCAAAATAAATAAAAAAAAAAAAAAAAAATTTTATCACAACAAAGTCATTAAAATTTAAACAAGTTCGAACGTATATTGCCTAGCTTAGTTATGCGGCAGACGAATGACAGATGCCTCTTTAGCTCAGTGGCAGAGCACTGGTCTTGTAAACCAGGGGTCGTGAGTTCAATTCTCACAGGAGGCAAATGTTTGAGTATTTTAAAATAATAAATCGCATTTCATGTTTTGATTACACATTCCAAAGCGAACCGTCTTCAAGGTTTCCCATAATTAAAATATTTATATTGCCCTTTCCGTCTTTAAAAACGGTTTAAAAATTTCCTTATCACTCCTTGATATCTACCTTGCGATAAGCCTGCCTAATGCATTTCTTATATATTTATACATTTTCTTGTAAGGAACTACATTCATTACAAGACAATTAACTTGTATACATTATTTTTTTTTTTTAAATGGAAAGATAGATACGGTGGTTGCGTCCGGTGAGAAAATTTGAATAATTCAAATGACAACAAATATACTGGGCTAAAGGTTATGCTGTGTGGAGTTTTGGTCCCTTGATTTTTATGTGATTTGTTTAATTAATTAAAAATTTTGTTGTCGTTGACTTTTTTAACTGTTTCCCATAAAATAAAACCGTTTTTTTACGTGTCCAGTGAAACATATATATAGACACGTTTATTTTTTTTTATTTATTGATTAATCATTAAATATAATAAGGACTAAAATATAAACGGTAATGTAAATTATAAATAGGGGTGGGGGTTCGCTTTACGCTTTCTTTATGCGATATTTATTGGAAATGTGCACAAGTGTACACAATTTTATTTATAAAAGTTAATTTAACACTTTATTGAGTTTGATGGTGTTGTTGTTGTATGTTGTTTAGGAAGGTGATTCACTTGACCATAAAATGTATGAGAATTCTTAAGGATATAACGAACTTTTTCCGTGTGAATTTATTTGTTTCTGCGGGTATTGTTGTTAAACGGAACCTACATACATATTTTTCTGTTCGTAAATGAGATAGTTTAAGAAACTTTTTAACGTACTTGTATTATTTGCAAATTGCAGTATATTTATAGATTATTCATATAGATTTCTTAGAATTTGTGTACATACATATTTATGTATAGTATGTACATGAGATAATGAAAATTAAAATTTACTTTAACTATTTTTGTTGATTTTTTATCGCTATTCAAGTGATACCGAGTAGTAAACTATACGAAGCATAAAAAATACTAAAACGTAGTGTAGATATTTTATCTCAAATATATAACCAAATCGTATGTATATTTGGAAAAAGTCGCCCAACGTGGGGCTCGAACCCACGACCCTGAGATTAAGAGTCTCATGCTCTACCGACTGAGCTAGCCAGGCTGTACATATTGGCATGTTATATAACCCAAACAGGGTTCTTTTACAAGAATTAGAAATAGAAAACCTTCGTTTAGAGATTCTTTTAATAGTACAAGAGAAATATCTAAAATTAGATTTAGTTACGAATTATTAAGATACATTTCGTTAGAAAATTGTTTTAGAAAATCACGTAATATGGGGATGTAGCTCAAATGGTAGAGCGCTCGCTTAGCATGTGAGAGGTACCGGGATCAATGCCCGGCTTCTCCAGGAAATATTTTTAAAAATTTCAAAGCTATAACGTTTTGTTTAAAGTATTTTAAAACTCGTATTGTGTAGCGAAATGTGAAGTACTTAATACACCAAGTAATCAACATGCATAATTGTTTAGATTATGTATTATCAAGTTAAACTAATAAACGTAAATACATATCTTCTCGGCGCATATATGTACTGATGTACATCAATAAATATACGTTAATAAATAGACGAACAGGTGCGATTGATCTATTAAACTGGAATTACAATATAAAATTTGAATATTGGCTCTTTCAGGTCTCCAAATGCTGGCGTATATAGTTTACAGAGTCGGATCGGTACTGAATTCTGCACTGCAACAGATCGTTTTGTTTATTAATATGAAATATTCTTTTAGAACCCTCTATTTAGTTAAGAGCTGAACCGTCCGGCAACCAGTTTTGGCAAACAACTCTCGTCGTTAAAAGATACGCGGCATGATATCTCGTAGGTGTAATCATAATGCAACATAAATAAGTTATGCAATAGTTATTAATTCGCCTAAATGCGTGCAAGTTTAACGCATACCTAATGTAAAACACGATTTTTTCTGTATATATATATATATATATATATATATATATATATATATATATATATATATATATATATATATATATATATATATATATATATATATATATATATATATATATATATATATATATATATATATATATATATATATATATATAAACAGTACACTTAAGGCTTTACTGCAGTAGCAATACAAAAATTATACTTCGTAGTACTGTAGCAATATTGCACAAAATCTATGATGTGCGAAGTTAGTAAGTAGACTCATCGATCTAACAAAAGAATCAAAATAATTCGCCTTAAGGCGGGCAACGAGACAACCTTTTTTTAATGATGTTTAAATGTCCCTATAATGTATGCAAACGGAATGTTTCTGTAATAAAGTTGAGTTTCAAAATTTTCCATAATTTGCTAAAAATTTTCGCTGTTTAGAGGTAAAATATTGAGAAAATTGATTTGTACGTTTGAAAATAAAGGACAAACTTTGAAACCAAATCATACACAAAATAAACATTTTATTTCGTCCTAACAAACGAATTAGGTCAATTGGTAATTTTTTGTGTTCAAAAAGTGGTTTTAAGTAGACATCGTTTTTGACATGCGATTTCTGCATCTACTGGATTTACCTTAACTTCAATCACCCAGAATATATACAGATGCAGATTTCACGTAGTACTTAAATCTTCTGGAGGTTTTTAATCCTAAATTATGTAGGTGGGCTATTTGCAGGTTGAATATACTTTTTCCTCGTAGACATCATTCTATGGTAATATGATTTGTGACTCTTCCTCGATGACTTAATTCTTGGTGGTACAATTTTGGTTTAGAATCGAATAGTGCTGCTCGTACTATTCGTAAATGAGTAGAATAATACCCCTCTCATTGTATATATTTTTTAATCAAATCAATCTAAAAATTTGCCATCATTATTCATTTAAAGCACGCGACAACATCTGCGTATATCAATCAATTTCAGGTCGACCAACACATAAAATGTAAATGAGATGTATCATCCATACATAATATATAGAGGAAAGGACACTTAATAAATTTACACATTTATTCAAAACACAAAAAAAAATTTAACTAATGAATTAGCCATATGGGGGTGAGTTGTGTACTGCACACAGTTTAATTTCCAGCATTGTATGCTGTCGTACCGGATTGAAACCAAACAAATTGCGATCGATATACATTGAAAAGAAAAATTTCGAGTCAAGCAGATGTTACAACAACAACAACAAAAACAACGACGACTAAATTTATAATTTCCAATAAAGTTTTATAATTTTATCCTCGCATGTACATTAAAATAAAATTTAGGGAGGTCAGTCCGTGCTGAAATAAAATATTATACTCGTTGTTAAAGGATCTCAAAAAGTGTTTAATAATTTAATTCTGTTTACACAAAACCGTTGAAAATGTGATCCGTTTTTGATATCATCTTGTGTACCGTGTAGTGTAATAATACTCGTATACGAAGCAAATCAAATTTATGATAACAAAAACACAATTAGTTCCAGCATAGGAACGACCGAATAAATCAAGTTTGCAATTAAGAATTTAGTTGTGTATTCAAATTTGATTAAAATGCATAAAATGATCAATCACCTAATTGCTGTGAGTGCAATCAAAAATTTTTTCCAGGTTTGATCTAACATTATGTGATCTATAGAAAATATCCACAAATTACAATCAAATTTGAAAGTCATCGGTCAAAATTTGTTTGACTGATATTTTCCTATACATATATCAAACGTGTGATGACACAATCGAGAGTGTTTGCTGTGTAGAAAAAAGGGATGATACAGGTAATTACAATTAGTTTATAAAAGGGGTCATTAGAGCCGTAATGATTCAATTTGAAGTAATATTTATACGAAATTATGTTTAAAGCACCAAATGCTGTTTTAGAAAATATGACTGATGACTTTATTTTATAATTTTTAATATGCCAGACAGAGCAATAAATTCGATGAATTCTTAATGCATGTTGCATGATATGATTGATCTTACTTAGACGTCAGTAAGAATATTTTCCCTTCCTGTCTTGTGCAAGGGACAAAGATACTAGTATTGCAAAATTGTATTTTACGCGAATTTATTCAGTTCCTTTTATGAAAAGTATAGTGTTCATCGCTAAACTGGTCCTCATGTATGCAAATACCATACGTTAATTAAGCAGTAACCGCTTTGCAAAAGGGGTAGTCAACAAAATTTGTGACAATATTTAAAAAAATTATATATTAGAACTCATATCTATGTTATTTATAATATTTTGAGTAATAATTTGAGAAATGATGATAACAAGAAAGAATGCCGTATCTACTTTTATACAGCCGAAAATTGTCGACTTTGCCAGATAGACGCCAATATCACTATGTCGATTTGATAGACCATGACTAAAGGTATACTTCGATAAAAGGTTTGGCTAGGTCGAATGCGAGGCCATAGGGGTGCGAACATTTAGATTTTGGCATATACACATATCTGACTATACCAATTTGAAGGTCCATGACTATAAGTAGATTTTGATTATAGATTTGGGGTGGGTCTAATGAGGAATAGAGGTGAAATTTTGATTCCTGTGTTGTCGATAAAATCGTTTGTCATCCAATAAAATCGTTCGACTTTCGAGACTTCGCCTGATAGGCACCAATCTGACTATATCGATTCGATAGGTCATGACCATAGGTAAGGTCTAATGAGGTTATATAGGCGTGAAACTTTGATATTACTAATGTACTGTCAATAAAATCGTTCGTCATTCGAGATTTTTCCAGATAGACACCAATCTGACTATGCCGGTTTGATAGCCCATGACCATATAGGCAGATTTTGTTAATAGATTTGGGGTAGGTCTGATGAGGTTATTTAGATAAAATTTTGATTTTCCCAATGTTTTGTCGATAAAATCTTCTGCATTCGAGATTTTACCTGATAAACAACAATTTGACTATATGCCGGTTGATTATAGGTTTGAAGTCGATCTGATGAGGTTATAGGGGTACAATTTAGATTTTCCCCATGATTAAATCGGTCGTCAATCGACATTTTGAAATATGCAACAACTAAAAAAGGACTATTTCACTTCTTAAACCTCATCAAACCCACTCCATTATCAAATTCTACTTTTAGGGTTATGGTCAATCGAATTGGGACA
Organism: Nephrotoma appendiculata; assembly: GCA_947310385.1. Lineage (NCBI taxonomy): Eukaryota > Metazoa > Arthropoda > Insecta > Diptera > Tipulidae > Nephrotoma > Nephrotoma appendiculata. The sequence continues at coordinate 32,816,431 of OX371223.1, forward strand.
GTCAGATTGGCGTTTAACTTTTCGGTTGGAAATTTATGTTTTTATTTGTTACATTAAATTCTGTATTAAGGCAAAACCTTAATACTACGTCGACTTCAAAAGGCAAGACTTGCGTTATTGATATTTCGACAGATCGTATATGTCTGGATTATCGACAGCTTAATACATACTTTGATATTTAGGACTAACAGTATCTATTTTACCAACATAATCTAAATTGGAATTTCATGTGGGTATATTTTTCCACGTACAGTATCGACTCAATTTTACACAGATCCAATTTAATCCAAATTCAAACCGTATGTCTACTCTTCACCGACAATGTGTGTTTACTTTCCTATGGTCAATTGTAAAGAATTTTTGTTCTGCATTATTGATCAGGGCGCAAACAAGCGGAAACCAGAAACTAGTTCATATATATACTTACAATTTATTTAGTCCAAATTTTTTACGAAGGGAAAATTTTGAGGTTAGATTTCATTTTCAGTATTTCTTTCAACTTAAAAATTAGAGATGTGCTGGATATTTGACCAAAATTGTCTAAATTCGCGATGCCTGCATACGAAAATCAATACCATAACTAATACTAGTTGTTAGGAAATAAGGGACTCGATATAAACTGTCGAAACCGGTGATAAACTCGATATGAACACTGTAATAGGAGCCCATGTGCTACATCATGGTTTATTAAGGTTCGTGTCTTTACCAAAACACCATTTTAAAGGATGCCTGGTACAACAACACACGCTTCATATCTAATTTCGTGCGAGACTTTCAGATCATTCGTAGCGCAACCGCCAATACACTTAATAAATATTTCAGCTGTAAGATTAAATTTGCAGTGATTCCAATCCAAAGGCTTCATTTATTAAGATGAACGTGACGACACTGGCCAGCAATCCCCGATGATTTCATACGAAACAACTCCGAAATAGTTTATATATAGCTTACATTTAATCACGAGGATTCCAACTTGGTTAGCTAACTTCTACTTTGTACTCTTAATTATATATTAACAACAGCAAATAGGAAGAAAGCACTCCTCGAATATGAAACCTATAAGGTACCAGAATAATGACAGCCTATAGATTCTTCCACATACAACGATAATTCAGTGCTTATGCACTTACGAGAGAAGCAGAAAACACAAAAAGACGAATTTCTACGAGAAAGGTGACAAGCTACAATATCTCCAGTACATCCAAAAATGGCATAAAAATCGTTCATGACTTCAAGGCGAAAAATGGATTCGATAACAACGATATGACATCAAATCAATCATCATCGCACTAGATTCTACAAGAAACAATAATTAAGAAAGACCATTGATTCTGTGTCGATAAATCAATTCATAGAAGGCAGCAAATTTCCACACAAAAATATACACGAATATAAACACTTGGACATCACCAAGATGGAAGAACCAAAAATCAAAATTGATGTTATGTCCATGTTATGTATGATTATGTAACACACTAGATAACAAGAAATTCCTATATCCTTTCTTACAAAGAAAGATGAATGTCAGAGCAATGAGAGGAGCAGACGTATACACCGATCACCAACTGGTAATAGCAAAATTCGAAATTAATCCAGCACCAGAAGCAGTGAAGCATCCAAAGATTACCAAAGATGCTCCCTCCTACTTCAAAAATCGCTTCAACTTAATCTTCCAGGTAACGAAACCAGCGTTATCGATCCGAAAAATGGGAGCCCAAATAGCAGAAGCCTACGTTCTACAAGAAAAACCATTGATTGAAGATGACATGGAGGGAATCTTTTATGAAAATACGGCGGAAAATTGAATCAAATATGAAGGATATACGCCAAACAAATAAATAAGATGGCAAGAAAATGATCAAAGAAAATACATTATGAAAACATTCTCAAGACTGCAGAAGCAGCAGCAGCAGCAAATAGAAACATGCGCGTGCACACACAACATCAATCTGTAAAAAGGATCACCGGAAAATTTAAAATCTTACCACCAATAAAGGATTCTTCTATGGGCAAGTGTTAACCACAGAAAACTAACAGCTAAATAGATGGAAAGATTTCTTCGAAGACAACGGAATAGGCGAACAAAATGATAAGCTCCTTGATGGCAACTATAACGAAAATGTAAACAGCCACCCACCAACAGAATGGGAAGTTAAAAGTTTTATTCAAAGGCTTAAAGAACAACGAAGCAGCTGTAACGGCAAAACCTCTAAGTCTACTAACTTGCCCACTAGAGAACTGAGAGGCATATCTCTCTCCTCAACAGTACAATGAAAGTATGTTGTTAGCAATGAGGATATCGTTGAACAATCAAACGAATGAACTTTGAACGCACATTCGATTCCATCAGTAGATGCGCGACCTGGGTGCAGTCTGCGAAATGAGCATTCTGAGAAAGATAATTGGGATCAGGGATGCCTGAAACAGAATTCAATACAAAAGGCAGCAGAGTGATAAATATTACAACGCATGAGGAGTTAGACGAGGATGTGTTCTCCTCTCTCCAATACTGTTTAATAGTACTAATAACATAATGCGGAAATTAGACGCACAACCTCAAATGGATTCAGTGTGGGGTCCCATAAATCGACTCAATGTCCTGGATTACGCGGACGATATATGTCTACTAACGCATAAACCTGCAGACATGCTGCAGAAAGCCCGTAAATTAGCTGATTTAGCACGAGGAGTTCGTCTCAAAACTAACATCAGAAAGATCAAGGGTATGAGACTTAACACGAACAATACTTACACCCATTACCATCAACAGAGAAACCATCGAGGATTTTGACAAGTTCGTTTACCTTGGTTGTACTATAGTGAAAACAAGGGGAAGTATGCTACACAAGATCTGGAATGCGTGCGAATATTAAATGCCTGTATGAAATCAGTACTGCTGTATGGATGTGAAACATGGAAGGCAACACACGCAGAGGACTACTAGCAGACTAATAAAACGCTTCTGGCCTAACACGACCACAAACGAAGAACTACTGCAGCGGACCAGACAAATTGAAATTGAGCGCGAAATTAAGAAACGAAAGTGGAGATGGGTTGGACACACACTAAAGAAAAGGACCAATGATATAAAAAAATGTCATTGGAATGGAATTGGCAAGGGAAGAGGAAAGTATAGGAAAACCAGCACTAACCTGCAGAAAAGGGAAGGTGCTATACCCGAAGCGAAACAATTCGGTAAAACGGGTCCCATTTGAAACGTGATATTTTAAAACGCGAATTATCAAAACGCGATATTTTAAAATGCGATATTTCAAAACGCGTGATACGGTACAAAACGCGATATGGTACAAAACGCGATATTTCAAAACGCGATATTTCAAAACACGATATGGTACAAAACGCGATATGGTACAAAACGGGAATTTAGGATCGGGTTATATCAGTCGGGTAAAGGGGAAATTTAATTTCAATTTATAGGAATTTAAAAATCGATAGGAGCGAGAGTATATAGGATCGGTATAAATCGGGTCGCAACGCTCCCGTCGCTTCGCAATGTATATTCTGTACCATAACGCGTTTTGAAATATTGCGTTTTGAAATATCGCGTTTTGAAATATTGCGTTTCGAGCGGATCCGCGGTAAAACATGGGGAGAACTGAATGCAATAGCCCCGAGTAGAGTAAGATGGTCCAGTCTAGTAGACGCCCTATGCTAATGAAAAAACGCATGTCTACTAAATTCTGTTTTGTTTTCTATCCAGTTAATTTAGATTCGATTTATTTTAAACTTTGTTAAAAAAACACCATATTTGTGAGTCTCATACGAAACGACACATTTCACAACAGGATGTGCTAAAACAGGATGTCACAAAACAGGATATCACAAAACAGTACAAGGTACACTTAAGTACATGGTACGGAAGAGTACATCGCTAAACAGTACGTATTAAAAGAGAACACCACAAAATAGTTAATAGTCAATTTTGCAGGTTTTAATTCCAAATAATTGTTTAAGTTTTACTTATTGTTGCAAAATAGATCAAAAATTTAATTAAATATATAAATAAAATAAATATATTATTTATATATTTATTTAAATTTTTGATCTATTTTGCAACGATCGAGTATTAGCGATTTAAATTAAAACACATAATGTTATATACTGTTAGGTGAAGGGATATTTTATTATAATTTAAAGCAATTATAATTCTATATAGTATACTGTCTAATTACTCTAGGTGAAGGCAAATATCCACTTGATAATATCCTAATTACTAAACGTATTCAATAAAAAATATATTTAGCAAATCAAGCTGAAAAAATTCCTCTAGCTTAACGTTCAGTAACATGTACTTTAGTGTACCATGTACTGTTTTGTGTGGTACTGTTTTTATCGGTCCTGTTTCGTACCATGTACTTTTGTGTACCATGTACTGTTTTGTGATGTACTGTTTTAATCGGTCCTGTTTCGTACCACGTACTTTAGTGTACCATGTATACTGTTTTGTGTTGTACTGTTTTAAATGGTCCTGTTGTGTACCATGTACTTTAATGTACCATGTACTGTTTTGTGATGTACTGTTTTAATCGGTCCTGTTCCGTACCATGTACTGTTTTGTGATGTCCTGTTTTATTACATCCTGTTTTGAAATGTGCCATAGGGAGCGGCTTCGGTTTTTTACGACGTCTTCAATACCAAAAACGTAACTTGTGATTGATTTTCGATTTTAAATTATATTATAATCATCTAAAATGGCAACAGATAAAGATAATTAAAGTTATCAGATGCAATGTACTCGCACTTTATATAAATTGAATTTTGAATTTCAACGAGTAGATTATACCAAATCTGCAGCTGCAAAAATCCCCTTTAATATTTTTTTCCACTACCGTATAATTTGTGTGGGAGAAAAATAATAGAATCCGTTTTAAATTGAATACGACCAAAAACACAATAAAACCAATTTATAATTTTTGTGTTATGTATTTTTTATAATCAATGGGAAAATCAATAATTAACCGTCAAAATACCAAAAACAATAAATTCCGCGACCCCACGATCAATATTGATCGAGAAAGGAAATACGTATATCGATCGAACCAATTTTTAAACGGTTTTTCTAAATCGATATCATTATTATCACCCCTTTTAAGGATTGTTGTTTTAAATAAAACCAGATGAAAACTGTTTATATATCGTTACAGGAAAAAGGAAGATGTGAAAAAGTTATTTTTGGATATTATTTTACAAAACATTTTTTACACAGAAGACATAAAAATGTGAGAATTGTTACGTGTCGATACAGTTTAGTAGACGCAGTAGATAATTATTTTATGGTGTAGAAGTTATTATTGAAAATTACCCCTTCATGGATCGTGTTGCGTGCTATCTATCCTATAATATTTGTTTTATAATTTTTTTTTGTACAAATCTGTCAAAATCGTATAAATTTTCAATTTCAATTAATTGTTTTTATCAATAAAAATTAAATCAATAAAAAAATGATGGTACTATAAAAAATGATTTAATTCAATAAAGGGGTTTGACGTCGGTTTTTATGTTGGTACTCTTACATTTCATTTTTTCATAGTGAATTTTTAAGTGATGACGTACACACTATAATTTTAATTCTGTACCCAAAAAAATTCTATTCAGATGAGATCTGGTTGCAGACCGTGCGTGAGTAATAATAATAGAATGGAAAATCTTTTTGTCTCAACACGGTCAATCATTTCGTATGATTAGAGGTTAAAAGTAGTCCATCAAATGGGACTGACAAATTCTAAAAGTGATTTACAATCGATCGCCTGATATTTCTAATTAATCAGGCATCACAAATTTTTCAGGAAGTATATTGGAATATATTTTATTTTAACATTCTCTATTTGAATTCCGAAGCAAGTTTGTTAATGGTTGACAACGAAATCTTATGATCATTTTTTTAGCCACTTCCTAAACACCAATTTTATTTCAACCTCGCAGATATGTGTAAGAGGTTAGACCACAGGGACGAGATGCTGCAATTCACATTTTTTGAAAATAACTATAGTTTGTATCGTTTATCGTTTCGATTATGAACAAATGTCTTTTACAGATTATAGATCTATAATCTGTAAAAGACATTTGTTCATAATCTTCCTCTAGAGAAAGACTGTTGTCACATTTCGGTCAATAATACATAGCGTCAAGTAAAATTATTAAACTTTTTGTTAAATTCATCTCAAATTCTTAAATGTACCAGCACCTGCAGTTTTAACGCTTAACAGAAATTTTATAGATATAGGAATCGACAAAAAAGTTAGAAGTTATAGAAGAAGAACCAGTCAGTCTGATAGAAACTTAGTTGAACTCCATATGTAATTATTTCTTACTAATAAACGTTTGAGGTCGTTTTGTCTACCTCTATATACATCCAAATAAATTTTGAAGTTTCGCTTATCACTAACTGTATTGCAAATGGTCGAATATACTCCAACTTAAGGTTTTACGGACTGAGTGGTTCAGCCTATGGTCAGCGTAATCTCTATCATTAATATTTTCGTCAATATCGATTTTTTCACTGATGCTACATCCCATTGAAGGAATTAGCTGCCTCATTTAATGACGTTAATCATGTCTTGTTCTTCGAGTGATTGGCGATTTGTACATTAAATCCTATAGTCAGATCCCAAAGTCGCTGGATCTGGCATACTGGCATGCATGAGAGGGGGGATGTTTCTCGTCTAGTTTCATTTATTTCGTGCAGTTCACATGTACCCAAATCTGTAGTAACTTAAGCAAGGATTGTTTGACGTTTGTGATGATATTTTAGTCGCAATTTCTCTCTGGACTTCGCGCCCTCGTCATTTGAAGACTAATAATAAGAATAATATACGAACTTCATTAATTTATGAGAGTATATCAACAATTAAAAAAAAATTATTAAGCTGTTCGATAAGTGATCCTATATAGTTCCACTCTTCGGTATTGTAAGAGCATCATCAAAGGTGCAACCTATAACTTACTTTTTTGGAGCCAAACTATACAAGCTAAACCAGTCCAACACTAAAAAGTTTATCGTTACAACCCTTCCTACTTTCACTAGCCATAAACGGCTTCTATACCTCGGCATATTAACTCACCAAACAACCATCATAATTACCGACCAAATACAACCCAATAACTTCAATCCCACTATCCTAAAACTATCACTTAACAATTAGTATCATGAGCAATGCATGCTAGCCAAATTCAACACTCGCCACAACGGCAACATTGCAGCATACACATCCCCATACGAATTACGCAAACACGCGACTTCGCTCAACTCAACTACTATATTATATATAGTAAAACAAATCAAACATTTATTTTTCATTTCATTCGACGTCCCACCATTCATTGAAGTTCATACACAAATTTCATCCTGATGCGCACCCGAAAATAAATTAAAACGCCTCTGTAACAATTCCTATGCCGATCACAAGCCCTGATATTTTAATGAGTACAATTAGCATATAAGATAAACTCTATTTATTTTGCCGCTCACCTATCAATTTGTCTCTTGTATTGAAAAGCATTCCCTTATACAATGATTATTTTGGATGGTCAGGTTTAATTGTAGTTGCAACCAAGTGTTCGTAACCCAGCTAGGAAAAAACAATTACTATATGAAACTACAACAAAAGTCAAATAAGAACACAACAGTCAAAAGTTGGAACATGTATCCCGCTTAAATCTCCCGCGGAGCGAGATCCTTCATCAACCTTTTAATTATTTATTTTAATTTAAATCGATATTAATTTTGGTACTTAGTATTAGATAAACGATGCAATTTTAACGTGAATGTCAGGCTGGTAACTCGTTAAACGAATTTTGCTCTTGCATGAAAAGCGCTGAATGAAAACATCCTCTATACACGCAGACCATAACCAACAACCCACAAATAAAACACTGTTCCGATTGTTCCAACATCAACCAAAGAAATATGAAAGCATATGGAAAGAGAAATGGTAGGTTCTGCCAGTTGCGATTGTCAAAGGCAATTTATTATTTTTCAATTAATAACATTGACGGAGTGAAAAAAGTAATCCGTAATATACACGCCTCTTTAGCTCAGTGGCAGGGGTCATGAGTTCAATCCCCATAGGTGGCATGAATAAAATTTTGGCGATATTCTACTAAATTTTTGAGGTCTTTCAATAAATTTAAGCGACGAACCTCATATTCAATATCAAATTTATGAGCTATAGCAGTACAGGTAAATTAATACAACATTGTGCGTCATATAGCATACAAATAAATTCTACAATTTTATATGAACGTATGAATCAACCATCAACTCACCTGTATATTAAAATCGATACATAATAAACTGGTATTGGTTTAGTACAGACACAAAACTATACAATTAGCGATCGCATTCAATAAAAATATTTTACACCACAAAATAAGTCACGTCAAATGAGCGAGCCAATTAAAAATAAATAAATAAATAATAATAGTTATGGCTGTGCCAGTAAGTAGATCTGAATCGGCAAAAGAAAATACTGTGCTTCAGGTAAAGGTGATATTAAAAATTACATGAAATGAAATTTAAAATTAAAAATACTCTTTTCGTAGGATGAATCTCCAGACGAAGCAAATTTGATAGAATCTCGTTTTGAGTGCCCCATCTGTATTGGTTGGCTTAATGAGCCTGTACTCACGTCGTGCGGCCATAAATTCTGCAAAAATTGTATAACATCTTGGTTAAAGTATAGCTAATTAATGTTTTGATGTTTGAAGTCATTTTTTACCTCAAACTAATTATTTTCGTTTACACAGGAAGCCAAATTCTACGTGCCCCATTGATAATAAGCGTCTCACATTTGAGGAAGACATATTCCCGGACAATTTTACGAGGCGCGAGATTTTACAAATCAGGAAATTATGTCCAAATTCTAATTTCGGATGTACGGTTAATTTGTCACCGATCGATATGGATGACCATTTAATCGTGTGCAAATTCAAGAAGAATGATAATTTTACCTGCATCTTTCAGAATAATGGGTGCCAATTTGTTGGCAAAAATCAGCAAACACTCGATGAACATTTACAAAAGGAATTCGTGCTGCATTTAAAACTAATCAACGACATTGTGAAACTAAACAATAGTACTATTAAGATTTTAGAATCAAATACACAAGTTTGGGACCCACCGAGTAAACGAAATGATCCGAACACGTCGACAAGTTCAGATACAAGTGCTACAAATGATAATCTTATAAAAGGTCTTTTCGAACGTATTGTCGTGCTGGAACAAATGAATCGAGAACAAAATGCTAAAATTGAAAATATCACACATCAGCTAATGGCACAGAAAATTTCCCCAGAGAATGATCCAAAGTTATGCGGCGGAACGATTATTTGGAAAATAACAGAATTTCAGGAGAAGCTGACTCAAATGAGGAAATTTGATAAAATTTATTACAGTAGCGAAGGGTACACTTCACCGACCGGGTATAAATTCTGTGCTCGGCTTAATGTACTTAAACGACACAAGGAGTTTATCTCGCTTCATATGCATTTAATGCAATCAGCCAATGATTATCATTTAGACTGGCCTATTCAAGGCCACATAAAATTTGTTTTAGTCAATGTACAGTAAGTAAATTTAGCTATGTAAATTTGTTCTAGCAGATAATGTTTTTTAATCTCCAGAGATCATAGGAAATCACGCAAGGATTCGATGTTCACAAAATCAGACATTCTTGCATTTCACCGTCCATTAAAACCGATTAGTCCACGGGGTTTTGGTTTTTTGGAGTACGTCAGCATAAACGATCTTTTAAATAATAATTTTGTTATTAACGATACACTAGTAATCAAAGTTCAAGTGAATGTAGTATAGTTTGTGTTTTTATAATATTTTATTAGTTTAAATAAATATTATATTTTTAAAATGAAATATAAGCTTTGGTTTCATCGGTCCGAATTTACCTACCGACCAGCAGCGGCCCCTGCGTCTGGATTGGTTGCGCCAGAGATTAATAAAAGTATGGCGACTGGAACTATATACATCCACTGGAAATCAAAATTATAGGATTAGATTTGTATTCTTTGCGATTTATTATGCAACTTACATATTTCGCGAAGAATCCGCGGTTATCCTTAACTTCGCCTCTTTCGCGAGCTTCACGTTCCCGATCAATTTTTTGTATGAAACTAGCTGTGTCTGGACTAAAATATATATTGAAATTATTAGCGTATTAATAAAATACGAAAAACACTTACATTGGACCAGGTTCCATGTGTTTGAAGAACACGTCAGTATTAAATTCTTCAACATCATCGTAATCGGATTCACTCAAATCAGCGCAATCAAAGTTAGAACTACCCGACAGTGTTTGACTCACTGCAATAACAGCTGGACCATGGTCCATTGTTAACCATATATTATCTTGCAGGTGAGATGTGAGCAGACCGCACGATCGTGTTGAAGTCAAAAAATCAGCGGTTCGGCCATTTTGATCCCTGATCACAGATTTCAGGCGATAGAAGTCGTTGTTCTTAGCCAAATTGCGTAATGCCTGCTTTTCCGCAATTGTTAGGGGTTGTTGTACCAGTCGAGCATTTCCCTGTTCCACCGTTATATTACCACGTACTGAGAATAAATTTGGATCGGCTGGATTCAGGGCATGATAAATGTCCACGGTAAACCACAAGTCATAATCAACAAAACTCTAAATCAAATTAAATTATGTATGTAAATGTATATAGTTATAGTGATTACTTGATTAGATTTATCTTACGGATGTTGTTAACGCTAAAGAAAGTACAAATAATAATATTTTCAACATTTTTATGCACGAAAACGATCTATTTTGGAAAAAAGCAAAAAATTTCTGACAGCAATTGACAATCGATTTTTAGGTTATTATTCGACCATTAGAATGAAATGGTATAACGAGTAGCCAAGAAACACACCAAATTTAAATTAAACAAATTTTCAAAATTTTATTCCATTATTCCAGTTTTTACTAAACACACATTTACAAATTTTAATAAGATTTCATTACTTCTTCTGCCTTTGCCGCAACCATTTCAATTTTACCAACCATATAGAATGCAATTTCAGGAAAATCATCCATATCGCCCATAACAATTGCCTGAAAACCTTTGATAGTATCGGCCAAAGAAACTAGCACCCCCGGTGTACCGGTGAACACTTCCGCAACCTGGAAAGGCTGAGACAGAAATCGTTGGATTTTACGAGCCCGTGATACTGTTACTTTATCATCTTCCGACAACTCATCCATTCCCAAAATCGCGATAATATCCTGTAGCGATTTATAATCTTGCAGTAATTTTTGTACCCTGCGAGCCAATAGATAATGCTCATTCCCGATAAGCATCGGGTCCATGATACGAGAACTCGAATCTAAAGGATCTACAGCTGGATAAATACCAAGTTCGGCAATCGATCGAGACAATACGGTTGTGGCATCCAAATGAGCAAACGTAGTTGCTGGGGCTGGATCAGTTAAATCATCTGCTGGAACGTAAACTGCCTGTACCGATGTAATAGAACCTTTCTGTGTAGTTGTGATTCGTTCTTGCAGGGAACCCATATCGGTCGCCAAAGTTGGTTGGTATCCAACGGCAGACGGAATGCGACCAAGAAGCGCCGAAACTTCTGAGCCCGCTTGAGTAAATCGAAATATATTGTCGATAAATAATAGAACGTCCTGATTATCGTGATCACGAAAATATTCTGCAATAGTTAAACCTGTGAGACCAACACGAGCCCGAGCACCGGGTGGTTCATTCATCTGACCATACACAAGTGCAACTTTCGACGTATCGCTTTCCAATGAGATTACGCCACTTTCGATCATTTCGTAATATAAATCGTTTCCCTCACGGGTACGTTCGCCAACTCCGGCAAACACTGAATAGCCTCCATGGGCCTTTGCAATATTATTGATCAATTCCATTATAAGCACGGTTTTACCAACTCCTGCCCCACCAAATAAGCCAATTTTGCCTCCTTTAACATATGGCGCAAGTAGATCTATAACTTTAATTCCAGTAACAAGGATCTCTCGTTCTGTACTCATTTCAACAAAAAGCGGAGCCTCTCGATGAATAGGTGAGTAACATTCTGCCTTTATAGGCCCGCGATCATCAATAGGTTCACCAATTACATTTATAATTCGCCCAAGTGTATGCTCACCAACCGGTACTAAAATTGGATGGCCCAGATCATGCACTGGCTGTCCTCTATAAAGTCCCTCAGTACTATCCATTGCAATTGCTCGTACCTTACGTTCACCAATATGCTGGACGCATTCTAAAATTAATCGACTGGGCCGACCCGAAACTTCCATTGCGTTTAAAATATCAGGTAAATCATCTTCAAATTGCACATCGACTACTGGACCAACAACAGCATTTACCTAAAACAAGTTAAGATCAGTTAAAATTTTTGAGGTAGATACAACAGATTTACCTTTCCAATACGAGTTTTAGTTCCTTTTCCAGTCATATCCCCAATGCGCGATTGGCTAGTTTGATAACACGGGTTAACTTCATCCGAACCCTTTTTAGGTGGAGTCCATTTCCCGGCAACACTTTTAACTAGTGGAGGTACGCGAGTTGCACCATCTTTCAATTTATCCGTACCGAAAAAGTATTTTGCTATCGAATAAAATATGCAAATAACAAATAACAAAAATAATAGCGTTTATTACAGATCTAACTTACGGTAGTATATTTTGGATAATGTATTTATTATTTGAACACGCTTAAAGTACACATTTACAGAAAACATTTTAAATTTATGATAAATAAAAGCGCGCGATTTTCTTATGTTTAAAATATTTTTTCAAATTTCCAGCGGCGGGTAATTTAGATTTTATGTATCCTCTTTTGCTGCAATTTTTGCGGTAGAGCGATTCAAGTGCTGTATCAAATTTAAAGGATTTATCACCGAAATTTTATTTAATTTGTTAGAATCGTTTGATGATTTATTCGCAGATTTGTAAACATTCAGCAATTGATTTACGTCGTCGTATTTACTTAATTTCAAAGGGAGTTTTTGTCTAGGCTTTAAACATTTTTGTAATTCAATTTTCGTGTTTTGGCTACCGGGAGAGGTTGTCGTGTTTACGGATAGTGGTGGATCCACCACAACTGAATCCACAATAACATATTCCGAAGAGGACAGACCGGGATTATTTTCAAATTCATACTTATACATTCGGTTGGTTATCATATCTTTAAAAATGAAATTTCTGAACGGATACATGCAGTCTACCCCGGAACATTTATAAATAGTTTCATTCAAATTTAAAAACATAAATTTCATAGGACTCATAATATTTTTGCGTATACACTCTTGACAGATTTCATTATTTGTAACCTGAAATCGAAATGTTTGACAAATAAACAAGTTTAATTAGAAAAGTATTAACTTACCGGCATATTATTTTCATGGAAGTATATTTTTCGGCAATTTTTATTCATTTTATCAATAAAATGTAAAAAAAATACGCACGAAAAAATTTATGTATCGGACGTTGACTTTTATAATTGACAATTAAATTTTGGGCAAAGCAACCTAACCTCAAAATATAACGATTTGCTCAAAAAATAAAGACGCGTAACGAAATTATGCATTCCAGTAACGAGTTCAAATTCCAAATTTATAGCTACAAGATATTTAAAATTCTGTTGAAATAAATTACCGGGTTATGCTGGGGGTTATTTAATTATAATGCAAATAAATTAAAAAACAGAGTTTGGTCTTAACGTAATTTTTCTATATATTCAATAAATTGTATTGTACCAGAACCTAGTCCTTTACAGCAGATATTTTTGAAATTACCATTAAAAATTATTAGGAAAATTATATATAAATTCATCTTGTTTATAGCTTAGCAATGCCAATAACACCACAACCAATGCGTCCTCCTGCATTTCCCGTGGTTTTGCTTAGTTCATGACCACCTAAACCCAAATCATCGGCATCAGCATGAACAACAAGTGTTCGGCCTAAAATACTCAATGGCCCAGCTAATGAGATATACTTATCAGTTTTATCGACCTTAGCAATACCACTTGCATCTGCAACAACATTGCCCAAATCACCAACATGTCGAACTTCAGCATCGGGACCACCATGATCCTTGTTATAGGGATTGAAATGGGGCCCAGCAGAAATACATCCGTTTGTATTGTCGCCAAATTCATGAATATGGAATCCGTGTTCACCTGCTACCAATCCATTTATTTCACCGGTTACTTTAACTGGACTAGCATCAGTCTGCAATGATAGTAATTGAATGACGTTAAAATAAAAAAGATGTTAAGTCATCATCGCAATTAGGTAAACCATGATAAGAAAACATGAAATTCACAGCAAATTACGTATATCAGTTATCACGGTACCCATATTTACCTCTTGATCAAAAAAAATTGTTCCTTTGACATCACCATTAATTACACAAACAGCTCGAGCAGGCATTTTTATTTATTTATTAATGTAATTGCAAAAAAACACTTATTATTTTTCCAGCAAGTAGTTTATCAAAAATAATCAATTTTTTCGTTCTTGAGTATTCTATAAATTGTGTTGCTGTTGTTTTTTTTTTGGTTTGGTACCGTGTGAAAAATGTAAACCTCAACTCAACTATTAACATGAAGTAAGTGATCGATCAGTTTGAATTCGATTGTCGATATGTTCATAATTTTGAAGTTTAACCCTTTCCTGACCCGCATACACAATTGTGTATGTAAATTTCGATTACAACAAACGAAGATGTCAAACATAGAATTAGGTGGTAATTGAAGACCAGTGTACACATTTGTGTAAACCACTTAATTTTGTTTTCGTCCGAAAAATAATAGTAACTATAATAATGATAAAATAATTAATATGTTAACAAGAACAAATAAATTATATGTTATATAATTAATTTGTTAACAAATTATTATGCTGTTTCCAAAAAGAATTCCGATTTAACTAAGATCCGTTAAAATACGGAAGACATTACAACCTATCATTATTTACATACACAATTGTTTATATTGAACTGAAATTGAACCAAAAAAAAATTTTTTCTTGAACTCGAAAGGGTTAATTTGATAGTGGCCACATTGCGAGTTTAAAGTTTAAACGCGGGTTCACGTACGTGATCAAAAAAATTTGATCACAATATGAAGTTAGAAACAAAAACTATTGCTCTAAATATTAAGCTATTTTACTTGACGTATCATTTGTCATTTTCAACCATTTTAATTTGTGTGTTGTGTGTGGCTGTGGTGACGACTGACAATTAAATAAAATAAAATAAATCATTCATTTCATTTTCATCAACATTCGTTCAAGGTTGAGTTTGCTAAATCACAAGTCGAATGAATGAGTGATAAATTGATGAAAAGTTTTGAAGGTGCCCGTAACAATCTGTTTCAATTTCGGCATTTGCAGTTGTGTCACAATTTGGCGGATTTAAGTAAAATTCCGAGCCCAAAGATCGTGTTAGCTTCTACTTCCGATATTGAATGTGGATAAGCACGTGATTTGTTTGTACATTGAGCTTCAAATTCTAACAACAGCATTATTCTAACGAATCGTACCTCGCCTGGGAATTTTGCTCGCGATTTAATAGAAAACGGTTTGAATGGGCGTATAATTATTATACGAACAATATGCGATAGTATAAATATAAAATAAAATATGTATTTCATTTTTCATAAAATAAAGACAAAAGTGGAAAAAAAATTGATTTAATTCAGTCTTGTCCGATCTAGTCAATCTAATTATTTATTACTCTACCCTTCGCTCTTCTGCTTATTGTGGTAAGGGATTACAGTTGGCGCCGTGCATCGGAGTGATTATTTTATGGTGGCTAGTTAAATTCATTTGTACCAGCTGGTTGCCTATATCTGCACCTTTCGAATCCTTCGTAGTACGTCCAAATCGCATAAATTATTGCTGTAATATTCATTCAAAAGTTAAATGGAGATAATTTAGTGATTTAAACAAACGATCTACTCACATGACTACAGCCGTCAAACGCATATTTAAAATTAAGTTTTCAAGCACATCTAATTTACGTTTATGATTATCCTGTTTTACTGTAATATTAGCGATGTGGCACAGAATCGCTTGAAATGGTAAGTGATCGCGGCTGTCCTATTTCCGAATTTTATTCAATGTAATAATTCCGCAATTACACAACATTTTAGTACACAAGATATTTTGAAAATACGTCGCACAAAATTACAAATTGATTTCACAATTTTAATATGTACATTTATTAATATTAAAATTAATTAATTATGTAATCGCACGACAAAATTTAAAACACCAAATGCCGACAATGAAAATGGCGTGTGTTTTGTTTGTTTTTGATATTGACGTGAGTCACAGCGCATCCCCAATGCAAAAAACTTTTTCCTTTAACTTTTTCCTTTAACTTTTTCCTTATGAAGAGCATACCCAATGAATAGGGAAAAGTCAAAGTAAAGCCAACTTCATTTTACAAAATTATTTTTTGTTTACCTGTTATTTTATATTATTATATTATATATTATTTATTACTTTTTCACAGGACTCAAAATACAACACTAATTGTTAAAATACAAATATGCATTCAATATTTTTTAATTTGTGACAAGCAGAAAAACAACAACAACAACCAATTTTGCAAATGCGGTTTACTTCATTGTATGTCTCATAAGGAAAAAGTTAAAAGTTTGATAACATTTTTCATAAGGAAATCACCAACCTAACAAAAAAAAAATTTTTTTTTCTCAAAATTTTTTTCATACTTTTCTGTAAGGAAAAAGTTAAAGGAATTTCATTGGGGATGCAGTGTCATATAGAAATGTCAGAAAAATAGCAAAATTATTTATCCCTTTCCCACTTACCCACACAATTGTGTGGGTAATACCAAATTATAATGTTTTGTATGTGTTTTGAACCAACTTACACATTCCTTTCACACAATTGTGTTGATTGTACTTAAAATCAACCGAAATTTTTTATCAAAAAGCCATTACGTAGTTTTTTCACTTACACATTTGTGTGGTTTGGACTTAAATTTAGCGTATTTTTTTTTTTTTTTTTTTTTTTAAAGGGATATAATGAGCGTCATTGTTGCTCATAATTTGTTTTTTGTTTTTTCTATGTTGGATGCTTGCGATCAAAAATTTGCCCAAAGATAAAAATATTTCATCTCAGGCGGGGAAATTCCAACGATTTGATTGGCTTGATTCGCGAATCATTTTTTGATCACATACGTGAACCCGCTTTAAATGGTGCGTAGAGTTTCTGACAATTGTGTCAAAAATAGGTAAAGTACGTCGAAAACCGTAGAAAAATGACAAATACAGATGAAAACAATAAAAAACTAATACAAATATATTTTTTCATGCCAGTTTCTAAAAGTTTAAATCTATTGGATACGTGTTACATTTCTTTATTTTATTTTTATATTTTATTTACTAAATACTAATGGACTTATAAATTGGCATGAACTAACATGTGTTTATTAGTTTTTTATTTTATTTATCGGTATTTTATTTACATAATAATAGAAAATGTTATTAAAAATACTGGACGATCGACCAGTACCGATTAAGTAATTGAGAAAGTCTAAAATTTACAAAATTCAAATTAAACAGCTCTTTATGTGTCAAAAACTGTCGAAAAGTAACGGTTTAGAAAAGGTGTCAAAAATCGAGCTAAAAACCTACTTAATGTCAAGAATTAACCCACCTTTGGCTTAAATTAGGGAACAGACAATGAAAATTGGGTTCTTGTATCTGATTAGCTCTATGCTATCACATGTAATAATAAAAATATAGTTAAGAAAAGAGTTAAAATGAATTCAAACATGCTCATTAAAAGGCTATCTAAGCTTATTAGAAACGCTCCTGCAATATCTCAGGTTTTTTTTTTAAATCACTGAAGGAGCTAGCTTAGGTGAGGTGGGGGGGGGGGGGGGTTTACCTCAGATTTCCCTATTAGCTATCTAATCCATCAGCCACTTACTTACAATCTCATTAGTTACAATGATAATTTTGTTTTCTCAGGCTAATTTAAATGGGGTGTGTTACAGTTTATCTTAAAAATACATCGAAATCGACTAAATTCATAAACATATTTTCTCTTCAAATTTTTCGATAATTTAGTTGAATTCATTCAACAGTTGTTTTTGATCTTACCTTACTTGATAGGCCAACAGCCAATTTCTGTTCCTTACTACTCGTGTAAACTGACGCAAGCGCAATTTGACGGATGCTATAAAATAAACTAAATTTAATCACATATGTGATTTAGTTTATTTTAAATAACAGGATGAAGCACTTTAATCAAAACGCCATTTTTGTAAAGAAAAATTTCGACGGTTATATTTATCCTTGAATTACGAAGGGAAAGAAAACAGTGGTGAAAAAAATCGTACACTGCGACCCTATTCCTGAATACGATACGAAAACGAAAGGATTCATATTTGAATTGAATCAGTTTCGTACGATTCTTATTTAAAATCGAATAGGAATCTTGTACTTTCGTTTTCGTATCGTATTCAGGAATAGGGCCCCTGAACTATTTCAGTTTCAATAAGGGTAGAGTCGAACTATTTTTTGGTTCACTTAACAGCGTATATATTTACTTTACAGTATAGGTTCAGTCGGGAATTCATTACCATTAAGTTAGCCATTTAAACTAAAGTAAGCCCATATTTTATAAAGTAAACATATACGCTACTAATACCGGGTTTCCATCATCATAGTATACAAGTATAATAGTATTATAATATTAAAGTATTACGATGGAAAACCAAAGTTGATAGTATAATAGTTTATTAAAATATTTCAGTATACTAGCTATCAAAATATAATACGTAGCAAATATTATTTTTAACGTTATAAATTTAACAGTGGAAAACTAAATTTAATTTCCGTAGCTTATCCATTACCATTTTTAATATTTTCTCGCCGCAATGAGAAATAATTTGTTGGCTGATCATCGTTATATATTATTCTTATATAGTATGTGTCAAATAAATTAATAATATCCTTTTTATCAAATGATCAATTCGAGCAGGCTTAATCCAAACCGTACGATGGAAAACCAGCTAGGCTTGATAGTATAATAGTATTATACTATTATTCTATTATGCTATCGACGATGGAAACCTGGTATAAGTGAACCAAAAAAAATTTGACTACCCTTATTGAATGTAAAAAAGTTCAGTGAACAATTTTTTTCACCACTATATTCTAATATTTTCCAAATCAACGATAAAAAACGGTCGAAATTTTTCCATACAACAATCAATTAATGTCCCTTCTATTTGTATTCTGTATATTATCACTAAAATCCCCACACAATTTGAAAAAAATCTCATTTGTTGCTAACCGACAGAAATAGGTTAACAAAACGTAATTCGATTTGAGAATTTCAACTAAATTTTAATATTTCTATGGTAATATGAACATTTAACTGACTGGCATTCTTTTACCATAAGCTAGTAAAGTACATTTATACTTTTCTAGTAATACATTTTTTAAAATTAAAAACTTAATGGTAATGAATAAGGTTCATTAAAGCATATTACCTAGTCATCGTAGTTTTAAATAACGTTCGATATTTTACAAGATTATAGTTAAATAATGCTGAGTTACAATTAATGGCTGACCGAGTTGAAATATTCTTAAAGCAACATTCATGCTTCGAAACCACGATTATAATATTACTTTCAGATTTTCATTAATATGTTGGACATCCAGACCTCAACAAATAGTTGTTTTATTTCCGATTCAGATAATAACAGTTTTAAAAGTTAATGTCGAATAAAAACGCGTTTTAGTTCTAATAGTTCTATTAACATAAAAATTGATAAATTTATTCACAAAAGAAGAAAGTTACACAATATAAATAATAAATAAATAAATAAATTAGTAAAATTAATTTGTTTATAACAAATACTACAATTCTATAAAACAATTAGTATCAAGCATTATTGTTTCCTCGAACAAGTAAAGTGTGATGGCTTTAGTGGAATCCCAGTTGGCCCATCACTAAATTCACAAAAATGCAAACCGATTTTACGCAATGGATGGCATTTACTTTTTGGATTACCCCATCTACCCCGATAGTTAAGCCATGACGGCATGTCAAAAAATTCTGGAATAAAAACGAAACGCTAATATTTAAAATATGCACTAGATTTTTTCTAATCTATTTACCATCATTTTCGTAAAGTATTTCGACATTAGTCCATGTCGTCCATGGCGTTCCAAACCCGTTAATATCATATAGTCGAGGAATCCGTACAAAACGATGCTTTCCCGGTGCTGTCCATAAACCATGAGATCCTTGCGCAGCAAATAGTACAGGGTGGTTGTAAGAAGTAACTACGGTACGTGGAAATGTTGGTCTCTGTAGCACACCTTTCCGCGTTTCTTGCCGTTGAAATTCAAATGTTTCCGTTAATTTATCATACGAGTAGTATGCTCCTGCGTCGTGAGCCGATACATACATTTGCTCGGGTATTCGACTTTTATTAAAATGTAATGTCATATGCTCCCAATCGCCAATATGACTTCCGAATTCTTTGCGTGTTCCTAAACACATACCAAAAAATAATGGTATTGGTAGATGGCCCAGTGGGCCTAGACTTAGTGTACACATTTGTTTTCCCTGACTATATGGATAGAACATCCAATATGTAACAAAAAATTGTGGGACTGAATTTTTTGAATTAATCTCATCTATTTTGCCGCCACCACTCGATTGAATCGGTGAGAGTGGAGGCGCAATTTTCTCGGTTGGTTTCCAATCGGAAATTTTTATTTCTGGCGTAATAGGCGCCTGTCGTTTACGCCGCCGAATAGTTGGTATCACATTCTCTTGTTCATTAAGTTCGCTTAATGAGGCAGCCGTTGTTGTATCTTTCTCTGGAACCATAACATCCAAATCATCCAATTTGTTGATTAGTGGGATGTACACATTTTTTTGATTGAATTCGAATTTGGGCACAATTTCATTTTCGACATCAGTGTATGTAGGAAATCGTTTCGAACACAGATGCACCACAGCATAAATTGGCACTGGGGTTATGCTGGGATCTTTACCGTACACGAATGACGATTTATTTTTTAATAATTTTTCAATTGCTTTATTTGTTACGAGGAACCAATTTTCCGATTTTTGGCCCAACGGCAAATCAAATGCGTTGTAACTTTTTTCTCGAAAATTACGTTTATTTCGATGCTCCCAAATTCTATTTTCTTGCATTAGGGCGGCCAACTCATCGTTTGTTTCATCGTAGAAATATGTTGGGTCCACCTCATTTCCCTCGTATTTTGAAGATGATTTTGATTTTTCAGCGTGTACATGTTGTAGGAATTCATTTACATCGCTTGGCAGAAACTTCTCACTGGGTGCCAACCATACTAGTGGTGACCATGCCTTTGTGAGTTCCTCGATAATTTCAATATCTGCAATTTAAAAAAAATACTTGGTTAACCAATGAATAAATATTTTATGTTTAATTGTGCAATAGCATTACACTTTTAGTTCTATTATGTGCAGTGTATGTGACGTTTAATGTAGTCTGTCATGCAACGATTTCATAAGGAAAATAAATAAATCGAGTGCTTACATTCGGCATGTTAATAGTCACGAAACAGCTGACTCATTAAAAATAAATTATCTTAAACAGTTTTTAAAGATGGACTAGATACAATTCAGACTTTCTAAATTTTTAAGTTCGGCTCAGATATACAGATTTATTAAAACCGAAAAAACAAATATCTTACTTCCTCATTCTGTATAATTGTTCATTCGTTATAATAGTTATTATTATTAAAACTTAAAACTATTATTGCAAAACCACCGAAATTACGTGATATCGCGAGACAAAAGTAATTATGCAAGCATGTACATTAAAAAAGAATATCTTATATTATTACACTTGACATAATACTGTTATTATTACACTAATATTTTATAGTTTTTGGTTCAAATACAACTTCAAATACAGCCTTCCTTTAGGTGTTTTTTCTTCCACCTTTTACCATGATTCGAAAAGATTTCTTAAGAAAATATCTCTTAATCATTGAATAGAAATTTTCTGTTTGGAGCAAGCAAAAAAAAGTACATATGTCTCTTAAAAATATATCATGCATAAATAAATAATATGTTGTATTAATGATCTCGTTGTACTATAGCTAGATGGTAGGAAAAATCTATTTTCTTGCATATGTATATGCAACCAATTTCACCTTTATCTCATAGATGCACTTATTTTATGAAAAAACCGCGATTTAGAAGACTTATTCGTAAATATATTGGTTTTATCTCTTAAAGAAACTGTGATTCGACTCTTGCCTAAGAAAGCGTGTGTACCATTTATTAGGAAATCGTTAAATCTATTACTCTTCTATCGTAAACATATCACACAAAAGAATTAACTGTTTCACAGCGATTTTGCATATTCAATTTTATGCCGGGAATAAAGTAAAGACATTTTTAATGTGCGATTGGTTATGAACGGTTCATGCACTGATTTGTATATGTGAAGTATTTAAATTCTTTTTTACGTCCAAGTACACTAACATTTACGATAAACACCATTCCACTAGCTGTAGTATACATACAGGCAACATTTACACACGGGAGACAGGAACGTTTAGCTACTTTAATTCTATTTTCCTAGAAAAATCTACAATTATTTTCTTACAAATTTCAGTACACATTCCGATTTTTAAGAAACGTCCTCGATCTTTAAGTTTATTTGTTTTACGCTACTCTCTCTTTTTCTGGCACTATATCCCATTAAGGGATTTGGCCGCCTCAAATGAGGTTTCATAATCATATTTTCATTTCGGATAATGAGTGATTAATTCATTGATCCTAAAACCAGCCGTGACATTTTTTCTTTGTCACTACCGGGAATCGAACCCGAGACCTCCGGTCGCTGGAGCAAGCATGCTGACCACTTTACCACCGGGCGGGTTTTACGCCACAATCACGATAATTTTTAATGTCCCTAGACGGCAATCCACGAAATAAAAAGTGTGTCCAAGATAACGGTGCCCAACTAATGGAAAATACAAAATTTATTAATTAATTTTACACATATGAACAATATAAGTAAAGTTTAGCAAGCCAATTATACAAAAATTTGGTACACAAATATATTAAAGAAACATAAATCAGTTGCATACATTTAGGGGTATTTAAATATCGATACTAAAAGGAAATTTGTTTCCTCAGTACCATACAGTCTTAATCTTATTTATATCTATAATGTGTTTAAATTTTATTTAAATTTTTAACTAGCTTAATTTTCTTGTAACGTAAGGTATCGAAACTTATAGCCTACATCCTCAAAGAGTAGCAAACAAAGAGTAGCAAGTGTTTCGACCCCAAAACAAATTGTAGTGATAATAAACAAACAACAAAACTTAGAGAAAAACAGAAAATATTACAAATCGCAATAAATGTGGCAATGAGGTAGTCTACATCATCATATTTAGTAAACGGACACTACACTTCATGTGACCTAAGCTGGATAGGTAACATGATGTAAACGCTAGTGACCCAAATTAGGTTGGATATTTTTTTACATTTTGACGATTTACAACAACATATTTTTAATTTAGGAGACTGCCGAAAATCAAGTATTTTCGAAAATTCCGGTGCGAATATTTGCACAATAATTTTCAAATATCCACTAACCACTGAAACATAATAACAATAATTTCCACAATTATATAATTAAGTTTAAACCTTATTTACAATTACCTGCATTATATCAGACAACTGATTCTCTAGTTTTATACTGCGGAGAATATGCTAGATACTATACCAGTGGCACTATTCTGGTAATTCGGGAACAGGGAATTGGAAAAAGAATTTATATGTATTTTCTGTTCAAATACCTTTTATCCAGTCTATTAATAAGGAAACATATTCCCAATTTATTTTGTTTTCAAAAAGCACTATCTTTTTACCTTAGTATAGGTCAGAAAAAAAATGTTTAAATATTTCCCAATTCCCTATTCCCGGAGAGTTCCACAATAGCGCCACAGAAAGTTCACAAAGTTTCTCGTTCTGGTCCAAACTAAACTATTATAAAAATACTGATACTAGTACTTAAACATAGATATCCGTAATTTCCTATATTCAAAAAGTGATCAATTTACGCTTAATTGTCGTGAAGCCCAAGTAACCAATTTACGTTGATTAACGGTTACCCCACCCAATAGACTAACTAAATTGACGGTAAGTGCATACCAGTTCTTAACAGTAGTCTTTACTAATGCTAATAAACCAAAATGTACTTGATATTTGGTTCTAAGGTGCAAATTTTGGTTCAGATTTATTAATCATCGATTATAATTATTTTGAAGATTAATAAATCTTAATTTATTCAGCAAATTTTAATTAAATTTCAAACTTGGTGTTTTAGTGATATGTCATTTAAGAATGACTAGTATGAGCTTACAGAAAATGAAATAGATTACTCAATATGAGAATTATTAAGCACAAGTACAGACTCGTATACAAGGTTTATCTAAAACAACAAGGATTTTGATGAATTTGTACCTAAAAATTTTTAAACCGTTGTTAAATTTTCAACCGTAATTCACGAAAGTGCTGGTGAAACTACACCACATAGGAAGGAATATATTTGTTGATTTTATAAGCTAATCAATACGAGTATTTTCTAGAAAAAAACAAGTGTTGTTTCATTCTATTTTTTCCATTTACCCCCGATTTGGACCATCTTAGTCTGTTGTAGCTATTACATTAACTCCCCTCGCGTTTTTCCAGTCTCATTCTTCTCTTTTTCTTCCATCGATTTTATAATCACTTTCGGTCTGATGTTTGCGATGTTCGCAGCGTCCTTCATGCCGATCTCCTTCCATTTTCCACCAGTTCCTGCAACCGCCTTGAGAGATATGTTCCACGCGCCTCATTTCCGCATTTTAGCACTTGTAAAATACATATCCCCCACGCTGTGGATAGCCTTCCTGTGAATTGGCAATCGCCAATTTCCGCTTCCGATTACTATTTTGTCCTATAGCAGTTATAACTAGGATCTGCTCCAGATACATTTCAAAGTCTTATTCAACGTTCATATTACTACAATTGCTTTTCGGCATCATCCGAGAGCATCGCCGCACCTGCAACGATGTTTAACGGTCTCATTTTTTTAAAGTTGGTTTTTTTAAACTGGTCGGTTTTCTCCGTCACCTATACACTCCTCTAGCGTGAGCACTATCACCCTAGCATCAGTAAGTTCCAAGTGGTCCGGGAACTGCCTCCACCATCTCATGTTTATCATCTCGCTTTCCTCTATTACCTCTTCGAACTCATAATTTGCGGGTCTAACCCTCTCCATAGCCTCACCTAGTCGCAATAATAATTCGTTTTTGTAACCACTCTTCGGTAAATTCAAATCTTCAGCACCCATTTTCCGATATTCACAATTCCCCAATTGTAACGAATTTGCCATATACAATTCGGTTTCTATCACTGGATTGTAAATATACTTATAAATTTGACAGTTTACAACACAAATCTCGTAATTTACGCCGCTTTCAAAATATTTCTGAAAATACTATATGTCTACAATTTATAATAAATCACACATTTTATTTCTCTTTAAAATCTACTAAAATACCACGAATCTTTTGAATACTTTTTACGCTATTTGCCGTAGGCACTTGGCGAAACACACTTATACTTAATAAACACATTTTTATTAATCACGTGTTTTTTGTTTCTAACACAAATCAGTAGATACTCCTGATGATGACCTAACAAGTCGAAATCGATCGAGTGATTTTTTAAACTTTTTGAAAAATATTCAAAATATTCTGCGAAACAAAAAACAAGTGATTAATAAAAATGTGTTTATTAAGTATAATCTTTTGAATGATTGGTTCATTGTGTTCATTTATAAACCGCGCTGAATATTCCAGATTCTACACCAACATTCGGTTCTGTTTCGCACTAATCTGCTATAAATACAACTAAAGGACTAGACACACCAAACATCACGGCGAGCGGCGAATTTAAATATGCATTAATTTGTTTATGTATTATATAGAAACGATAGTATAAACAACTATATACCAATTATTTATAAAAAACATTACAATTTTTAGATTTTTAATATAAAAATTGTAATTTTAAAAAATTCACAATTTCTTAATATTACAATTTTTCTATTAAAAATCCAAAAATTGTATTGTTTTTTATAAATAATTGGTATATAATTGTTTATACTATCGTTTCTATATAATACATAAACAAATTAATGCATATCTAAATTCGCCGCTCGCCGTCGACGTTTGGTGTGTCTAGTCCTTAAATTGTTATAAAACTACTTCTAATGCTTAATCCTAGATGTCACTAATTTCATAAATGTCAATAAACCCTGGATAATTTCAGCCAAATTAATGTCCCATCCAAGTTGAATTGATGCCCACCAAACCACGCCTATTGATAGATCGTAACAATACTGAGGGTTTACAAAAAAATTTGAATTAATTGTATTTTTCTGTTGAATTGCTTTGATGAATTGTTGTTATCACAATAGTTTCATCGCATAATCGGTTATTGCAAAATTATAGTTTTCATAATTGTCATTATGATTCCACCAGGCAGATCTTGGATCTGTGTAGGATCCAAAGGTCTGCGATCATACTCATTAACGCAAAATAAATTACAATGGTAACACCATTGAGGCGCCTAATCTCACCATGGGAGTAGCGATATTATTAGTATTTATCAATACCAATCGAAGAATACCATGTGATGAAATTTATGTTTTTCATCCTACCGCTACCGTGATCGAACCCAGTACGGTATAATGTTCGAATCGAACTACCGACCGATCGATTGATTTAGTTATTTGTATCGTCAATAGTAATACAATTCATCGTTTACTTCAATCTGTAAGCTTATCTTGAAACAAATGCACTTAATATTTCGATTTGCTTGTCAGGCGAACTGCGAACAAAACCATTTGTCGCACATGGCGTCCAATAATTTGGAGTGATAGCAAGAAGCTAACTAAAGCGAAACTAAAAATCATCCAATTTGTCACGTCGAGAGAAATGAGAAATTAATTCAATAGGATTTCCATATTACTCGTATTACAAAAAAATAGTTAATATTTAAATCATAAAGGGCTCAAACTCTCTTTAGTCGCAAAACAAATGGCACTCGATAAACTTTCATAATGCAACCGATATCGACTCTCGGTACAGGAATGATGATTTGTTATTATCACTAAGAAATAGAAAGCAATAATATGACAAGTAATATAACATAATTATTAAAATAAATAAATCGAAATAAACTTGAAACCACATACTGTTTGTATCAATCATTAACAAATTTCAAAGTTAATCTCTTATTGTTGGGTCTTTGTCAAGGTATAACAACAAATTGTGCGATGACCAATTCCAAAATATTTCACCCATTATTCAAATTAAATTATATATTTAATGTATAATAGACAGATATTTAAATAATATTTCAACAACAAAGCACATTTTCAAGTTCATATGCAAGCAAACATAATTTCCATATTAATTTCCAATCGTGCAATGGCCTTTTACTTTTTATGTCTTTATTTCAGCTTACATCTTAATATTTATATCTGTACTGTATATTATACAAATATTATAAAAGCTAAGATCTTTTTAACAATCCAAACAAAAAACCTTTATTCATTGGTATATAGTATAAGAAAGTTCAACTCAGTGAAATTGATTGATTGTAATTTGCAAGAAATAATTAAAGCCTTTCTTAAAGATGGTAAAAAAGATTACCAAAATTACGGATTCGTTAAGATCATGTTTTTCTGCAATAAAATCTCTTTGTGTTTTACGTAAGTAGCACGTAATTTTTATGAGTTCCAGTTTGTATGTCAAATTATTTTTTGTGGCAAGCTCTTAATTTCTGTGTTAAATTTAATTACAGATATTTGCATTAAAAAAATATCTACTATGATTTAAGAAATGAATTTATGGAGCATGATGTCTCCATTTTGTCACAATGAATGATTTGTTAAGAAATCAAGATGAACCGGTTCATTTAGCAAACCAACAATGAATATTTGTTGTGAGTATGAGGTTGGTGTTTACATGTAGACATATCCATAAAAGGATGGTTTATCCCAACACCCTACAGGAGGCTCAATGGTCTAGTGGTATGATTCTCGCTTCGGGTGCGAGAGGTCCCGGGTTCAACTCCCGGTTGAGCCCAATTGCTAAATATTTTTGTGTAAAATTGTGATTAACTACAAATTTTATTCTGCAGTTGTATCATTACGACGATCTAACAACTCGATATTTAGTGAACGATACATATCTTAGAAAATGTGTTAATGCTGGTTTTATTCTAGCCAAAACTGTCCGAGTTACGACAAACTGCTTCTTAAATTCAACCTTGCAATATAAAGATTTTATGACTATTTGATGTATTTTCCATATAAAAGTGTTGTAATTGGTTAATTAACATGCGCATGTTTATTTAATCTACAAATGTCCATTCTAAAATGTCTACATAATAATATCAAATCGATTGTAGATGAATGAAATTTTGTAATTTAACAATTTTGGTGAGTTTTATGTATCTTACGTATGTGGCCAAGAAAATAAAATTGAATTTCATAACAAGTTGTTAATTTAATTATCAATTTTATTATTATTATTATTACATAAAAATGCATTATTAATAAACAAATTTAACTGTCCAAAGTAATAATTTCATTAGACGCTCGTCGTGCTCGATTACAAAATTTCTTGGTTTAATACTTTAATAAGCATTGATAGAATAATAAAACGGGTTAAGAGCAACATGGTTCAATTATGCAATCATACATAAATTTATTTATACATAAATTACTCGAGTAAATTTATACATAAATTACTCGACTCACGATGGCGATCATTCTAAACTCTATTATCATTAATTTGGATATTCTTTACAAAAGGTGTTCCAATTTGCGGTTAATTTTAAATTTTTTATTAAAATACATAAATTGTTTGACAATTATCTAAATTGTTATTTCAAATGGTAGTACAGATGTTCCGGTTTAAGTTTAATAATGGAAAATAATGTCTTGGAAGTGGCCTCCTGCTGATGTTCCGCAACCTTTTATTATGTTACCAAAATTTTCGATGACATTCTGGCTTAATTTCTTGAATACAATTATTAAAGTTCTCTTTTAGGTTTTAATTGTTTGGGGTCGATGGTAGACCTCTGTCTTCAAATAGCCCCTTAAGATGATGTTTATGAGTGTCAATCGCAAGATCTAAGCGGCCAATTAGTTTAAATGAAGATTTTTGTGCAAAATTCTGAATATAGTGGTTGGTGGCATGTAATTGCTGTGAACGATGAAGAATGAATGTCTTTGGACTCTCATTAACACTAGCACTTAGAGCAGCTATATTTTCTTCTGAACGCCCACTACGATGCTTCATTTTTTTCATCCTTTACCGAACCAGTCTTCACAGATTTTACAATAATTTTTCAAACTACCAGAACACAATTGATCTACAAAAAATTGTAGGCCAATTGTGTTCTTCGACAAAATAAAAATTTTGCGTATTCTGTGCGAAATTTTCTTCAACTTTCACTAAATTTCAATTGAATATCTCTCCATTTTTAATAACCTGAATGTTTCAAATGTCATCTGTCAAATAACATATGGCACTCTGATACAAAAATAAAAATGGTGGCCAATTTAAAAATTAACCTCTAATTACCGAACAACCGTTTGAAATTTATTATAAATGTGGGAATTGGGAAATTTTTCATAAAAACCAATAATTTACATATTAGGAAAGGTAAAGGCCTCGAAAAATCAGATAATTTTTGGGAAATTGAGGTTATGCGCACTCGAATTTTGTATTATTTGCGACAGTGCGAAATGATCTAGTGATTCGATCATTCCAGTTTTGTAACTATTAGGGAATTCTTAATGGTTATTTTTCTACAAAGTCTATTTGTTCTCGGTTGTTGTTCATTATGTGTATGAAATGATTATGCTGCAGTATAGTTTGTTTTGGATTCGGTGAAAATTGTATTTCATATATTTTATTTTGCCACGGAGAAGATGATATTATATCAACTTTAATGAATTCGGCAAAATGATCGTAATACCGGCCACATTTATAGAGAGTCCATGGCACACATGTATATGGCCGCCCAGACTTTTTATTACATTCACATGCAATCCTACGTGAGTTGAAATAAACGAACTTTTGTTAGCTGGACAATTGTCATATCGGATGGTCATGATATATCCGCACGTGTGTTTAAACAAAAATTGAAATTAATGGATTTCATTGTCGAGTATCATATACATTTTGATTTAGTTGGTGGAAAAAGTCACACCAGATCAAATTGATCAAGTAATTTTAGCATAAATACCAGATGCCGACTTTGATCCAGACCATAATAAAAATACACGTGTAAGTGCATTGTCACCGCCAGAAACAGCGATAACTGCACGTTTCTCGTTGTGTGGGGTGATGTGTTTATAAAGATGCTACTTTACTCTAAAGTGGCAACATATTACACATTGAATGCATCAGCAAAACCGTCTTAACGTCGCAAACAATTTAAACCAGTAAAAGGACATCCTAGCTAGAATACCGAATGCTTTTATATGTGATTATACTGTTTATCAACATACGTGGACCGACGTCCTTCCTAGGATTGAAAACAGTAAACGGTCTAGTATGAGTCACTTATCGTGAAGCCTGCTAAGATTTAAATCATCTACAAAACGATGCACATTGGGACACTTCGTGTATAATGAGGTATTGATTTCGATTGGTAATCGTCAATAAAGCAGTAATGCAATTGCAAATGGCTGAGCCGAATCGATTTGATAATGAAATTTTCGCTAGTGATTTGTAGAAACAAACTTTGATGTCGACGAATTGGGTACATTTATTCAAATGAATCTACCGAAATTGGTTCCAGAATATCGCATAGCGTATGACAGAGTTATGCATGCAATTACAAGGCAAATCGGCGGATTGTATTTCCTAATGCGCGGAGACAGAGGCAACTTCTCCCATTTGGAAGTTGATTCCTTCTGCCTCTTTTCAAAACACGTTTAATACAGTGAATGGATCGAATACTATCTGTGCAAAATCGAAACGACCCTAGGCTCTTTATCGGGTCAATACCATAAGGTAGTGATCATTGTAGACTTCAATGCTAGAAGTAAAATATGGCATGACTTAACTGAAGAAAACGGAAGAAAAGTAGAGGACTTCGTGTCTAGGAGTGACCTCTTCATAATGTACAAGCAGGGAAACTGAACGACGTTTTCGTCTAATGGGAACTCCAATTGATAACCTTACGTGACCTAGCGTCATTGCATGTTAAACGGTCTATAATCTCCCAAAAAACATTAATATTGTTTTCAGGAGCTAATTCAGTAATCAATCGGCAGTAATAAGAGACATGTATGATTCTGTTACTAAACAAATCATCAAAAGATGTCCTTAAGCCTCTATTCTAGGCACTCTGATTTGGAATATTATATTTAATAAAAGCATGATTGACTCAGAATTTGGTAAAATTGCATTCGCGGATAATAAAGTTATTGTGGTGCAAGGCAATTCGAGACTCGAACTTCAACTCAATAAACAGACTGCATGAATGGTGCTTATAGCAAACAAAATGTCACTATTTGCACATAAAGCAGTAATGCTGCTACTAACGGGCAAATTTGACTCTTGTCGACCTCCAACAATATCTTTAAATGGTCGAACCTTGAATATGGTCAAAACTGTGAGATATCTAGGATTCAACTTTGATGAACGTATGGAAATAACTTCTCACATTCTAAGAGTTTGTGAAAATGCTAAGAAACTATTCCACTCCCTGGCGATAACGTCAAGACATGGATGGCAATAATCTACAATGGTGTGGCGGAGGCGCTATGCCGTACGTATGCCGCTGCAGAGTGGTCCCAGTGGTTGTTCTAATCAAAAAGAGTGCACACTTGTACCATCGAAGAAGAGATGAACCAAACGAAATATAGGTGAATTTGTACATGTTGCATATTGTCCACAAAATCAATATACTGACAAAAAAAAAATCACGGGCAACGGCGATTGACCTATGACCAAAAAGATGGAATGCAACAGCCAAAGACAGACACACATTAACTTCATTTGAGGGCAAAAGCTAATAAAATAATAAAATTAACTAAAAACTATCCTTTTCTGTAGCACCCAAAATAATAAAATTAACTAAAAACTATTCTTTTCTGTAGCACCTCGGTGCTTATACTGACTTTGCCAATATTCATAGCTTTCTCTATCTATCCCTCCCTAGCCAACCAATAGCTCTAAAACAAATAGTATTCCTCCAATAACATTCTTCCATTCACATCATCATGAAGTGTACAGATGAACAGCAAACCGAAACCACAAATGATTCTCTTCTGGCAGGCGGGCAGCAGACAGATTAATGTTTTACAAAAATTTTGCAACGTTTATAAAGTTATGAACAGACACAAAATAGAACAATTTTCATTTCTGTTTTACACTGCCTTGAGAATGAGAAATGTTATCTACCAATGCAATAACGGTTTCAGGGGTTTTAAAACTATTTAAAATAATAATTAATTTAAAATAACAGTAACATTATAATATTTATTTAGCAACCGCTCCCACTCCCGGCATACGAAGTATGCCCCATACAGCATGGGGCCTGGCTAGGATCAATGAATTAATAACATTAATTAAACAATATCATATTATCATTTTAGAGATTGATTTCTAAGAAGGCGAGTGGCAGTTGATAGTCGAAACGAAACGACACTGTCATCATCAAACAATCAACACTGAGTTTTAAAGAAACGCTGTTTACTACTCAAACAACTCTCTAATCACATAACTTAAGATCGATAATACGAGTACCTCGGCATGGAATTGTAGTATCAACTTTATATTAAAATAAATCTTTCACTTTACCACAAAAGCATAAAATTTTTTACAAATTGGTATCACAAATATTACCCAAAACTGAATGAATGGCCTAGATTCCATCATCAAGCACATAAAAGTAAGTACATCTACGTTTGATATTTTTGAAATAATCGAATTCTTTCTCTTTACTCATTCAAACGGGTTTGCTTTAATTTTCTTTCTGCATTTCTTAATCTTAAATCTGTAATCATTTTAAATAAGAACGATCCACCAAAAATTAATATTAGGTGCATAGTTAAAATATCGTATTTGAAAAAAAAACTTGCAATAAAAACTTGTGTACGTACTTGTTTTGGGTCGTGGGTGGATCATTAACAAATTTCCATATTTTTTGTGTTATCGTATAACATTTACATATTAGTCAAATTATATATTTGCATAAAAATTGTTATCCAAAATAAATAAAGTGTTGTGTGCTTACATTCATTGTTATTTATTAGAAGGCACACGGAAATTTTATCATAAATGCAATAAATTGCTAAAGTGTTTCGTTTATTTGCCTAAATCATAACAAAGCTTACGAAAAGAATTGACCTAGAAAGTTAAAACAGTGTAACGGCCTTCCTTTTAGTGAACATTTCTAGGTTAATTGTCTTCAATATTTGAACATAGTCTGCTAATTAAGTGCTCATTTAGACGAATGACACAACTGTAATACATTTTCATTTTACAAATTTTCAATACAAATGTTTTAGAAAGATTTAATTTCTCATTATTAATCATAATTTATACATAAAGAATTAAAAATACACATAGGACCTTTTTCCCAAATACCAAATTTGAATTTCACTAGTTTAAATAAATTCGTGAACACAAAAAAGTCTTGAAAATTAACACCAGTCCGGTTAACTGTTTTACAGTTTCGCATTCTTTTTTATGGCGGCAAATAAGTAAATAATTTTTTTAAATATCTTCCTGTTTGTGAAGCAACGACTTTAAGGCTGTATGGTACTCAACTTGTCAATAACAATGTTTACTAAAATACATGATTATTGAAATAAAATGTTGTTTGTCTACGGTTAGGTTTCATAAAGTTGATCGTTTTTGTAGAAACGTGTACAAATCAATTTTCTTTATATTTTACTTCTAACAGGGAACAGTTTTTGCATCAGAGTCTAAAAGAACATAAAATTGAAAAATTAATACATGATTATCAAGATTAGTCTTGAAATGACGTTGAAAGTGTAAAATTTAGTTTAAAAATATTAAAAATTTCGATTTTTATTGATCGAGAAATTACGTCAAACGATGAGTTTTTGGTTTTTACGCCGCAATGACGAATTAATTTGTGTTTTTACTAAATAATGCAATTTATAGATCAGCAATAGTGAAAATTAAAAATTTATTAATTAATTTTACACATACAAACGATATTAGTAAAGTTTAATAATCAAATTATATTTGCAATATAAAATTTATTATAGAACAAAGTAGTTGCATACATATAGGGGCGACACTAAAAAATGTTTCTTGGTAGCATACAGCCCCCATCAATATGTTTCTTATGGGGGCGCCGGGTTTGACTCCAAATACGGGTAAGATGCCATAAAAAAATTTTACCGTCTGATTACTTTCGGTGTTGGATGGAAATAAATTTTATGCAACATGCGATATGAATATAAAGTTTAAGGTTCAAGTTTTGAAGCTTTTATTTTATTCGTTTGTGATCGAATGAAGGTTGAAAAATTAATACGAGTAAAGTTAATTCAACAATTCAACAGGTTATGGGCCCAGCTCATAGTAACGAATAAATTGAATTAAAAATTAAAATGTTGGTAGTTCGTATAAGAGTGGCGCGTATGTTTTTAAAAATTTCAGAAGCCTCGAGAATGAATAGTGTTCATTACAATTTACTAAGACGACGGTAAGCGCGAATTTCTTTTTGTGATTTTTGGTACAAATTTCAAAGCGAAACAGAATAGAAGGCGATCGAGTGAATGTTGAAAAATTGGAAAGTGGTGGAATTTGGCTAACATGGACATTTCAGATGCGTCAAATTCAAGAAGCCAGTGAATTATTCGACGTAGTGAGTGGCACTGATCAAAACCCAACGATTACGGATGAAGATTATACGATGAATATTAAGACATGGAAACAGAATGATTCTTTTTCTTGCTTATTATTATTATTATTATTATTATTATTATTTTATTATACGCACGTGCTTGCAACAGTGTAACTACAGTTTGACAAAGGAGTCGGGCGATGATATTACAACGTGTATGTCAAATCTCATCAAAGTGATCAAAGTGAAGAGGTTTCCGATTCGATGGTTATGACGAAGAATTTTTTATATCTTTGCCAGCAGAAATATAATCATTTTCATAGAGCGTTTGATTGGATTTATTTTTATGACAATTATTACGAATTTCTAAACATTTAATTGGTGGATCATGGAGATCTGGAGAAGTGGTGGTCAATGAACTTAATTTTTATCTGTATTATTTCATCCAGAATTTTGAGAGCAGAATAACACACGACCTTATATTTCTATATAGACTGAGATCGGGTTAATCCGATAACGGGTGGTCGCTTTACGCTTGAACAAAATTGGAAAATATTGAAAATTTACTTTCAAAGTGGTGAGTCTTCTACCCAAACTGTAAGAAATTTACGTGGATAGTTCAGTAGAAATGAAATGCTTGTGAAACGAGTTTGTGATACTGGAAAACCAACATGTATTTACAGCACGTACACCCGAGAGCATTGTAGCTCTTGCTCAGGATGAGTCAAAGCATCCATCAACATCAACTCGCCATCGTGCTCAAGACTTGAATATTTCACGAAGTTCTGTGATGAGAATTTTGCATAAAGACCTCAGCATAAAGGCGTATATAGTTGCATAAACTGAATTAAAATGACAATCCGCAATGTTTTTGGTTCGCTAATTGGACTGTGGAACGCTTGGAAGAAAATTAGCATTTTTACCGAAAAATCGTCTTTTCCGACGAAGCTCATTTTCACATCGGAGGATACGTCAACAATCAAAATTGTCGCATTTGACGCTCAGAAAACCATACATAACCCTGAAGAAGCCGATGCATCCGCAACGAGGGACTGCTTGGTGTAGAATTCTGACCGGCGGCATCATGGGTCCATTTTTTTGGAAAAAAGCAAGAAGCAGCACCTACAGTCAATGGGGAGCAGGACCGAGCCATGAAAAACGAGTTTTTGTTACCCAGAATTCAAGACAAGGACACAAAAGACATTTGGTTTCACCAGGACGGCGCAACTTGCTACAAAAAATATTTTGACAGTTTAATACTGTGTTACTATGATGTATAAGTAATTTGGCATGAACGTATAAGTTAATTTGGCATGAACATGTCAAATTATATCATATGTACATATAATTTTATATTTAAATATGAGTATAGGCCAATGATCGAATAAGCGGTCCTCTATGCATATTGCATAAAAATGTATTTACATTTCGCATGTTGAGAAAATAATATTTAAATTTATATTTACATAACTAGATTATGTAGTTTACATTTTGGTCAACGATACAATATATTTTCACCTTGACAAAGATATGATTTAAACTTGAAATCAGAGATTTTGATTTTAAATCTGTTGGTGATTATTCCTAATGCAATTTATTATGGAAACTTTCCAGAGACGTATGCGCTATTATGGTGAATCAGCTATAATTTCTCGTCATTTAATATGATAAATAAATTCGTTGTATAAGAGAAATCGATATAAGTTGTCTAATCAATATTAGATTCACAAAATAATTAATAGGATATGCGTCAAAAGTTGCAATATTAAAAATAAGCACATCTTGTTTCAAAAACTTTGAAATTTTCAAGGTGCATATTTAAAAACAAAAATAGGTGATAATAAATAAAGTATATTTGGTATTTATCATATTTTTGATAAATTATATGTGAACAGTTTAAAATTTGTTATTATGTGTTATATTTGTTCACGGTTTGTGTGATGCTACTAATATTTATCATTAGTATTTGCACGCGACCTACTCAATTTGAAATTTAAAAAACTAAATTAGCACAAGGCAGTTCAAAATAAATGAGTGCCAAAACTGCCTAATTAATAATGGAATTCAAAAATTTATAGAGAGTACTGATGAGTTTGTATCGCTCTAGACTATATAAGAATAGTAAGAATAGTTGCGATGAAGTTGCTAGATTGCTTACTTGATGGATTTTTGCTAATGGTGTTATAACACTGGCTCGAAAAAAGTGCAATAAATAATAAAGTAAATGGTGACTAGGACAGAAACAACTAAAATGAAAGGGGCAACACAATTTTTCAAATGTCATGTACATTTTGTTGGTAAACAAACATTTTGTGTGCCCAATAAAATTGTTAAAAATTACTAGGAATGGTTATCAAATCACTTCAAATAAATAAAACATTTTGGTAGAATTCACATAAAAATATTCGTTTTGACTGTATTTGATTAAGAAAGTCAGAGAGAATAAAAATATAACAAAATAATTCTAAACTGCTAGAATTGCACGTTGGGCGGCTTTTTTGCTCAATTTTGGCACAAAATTTCTGATATATTGTATGCACTCACTCTTATTAATATTTTATATACATACATATTACTTTTCTCACTTCATTTGGATTTTCCAGATGCTGAAAAATAGCCAGTGTCATAATACCATAACTCCGATTGAATTACAGAATTCGACATGTTTAATAAAAATTGGCTTTGAGAATAACTTTTCAAACTGAACAACTGCAATGGATTACTGGAATGGATTGGAGCAAGGTTATCATCAAAAATATGTTAGGTAGCCTGAGCGATAGAAAACACAACGAAAAATTAAATAGCTGCCCTACAGTCTTTCATTCAACATTGAATGTGTATAATGAATAAGTGAGCATCATAATGTCACAGATACAAAACTGCACCTGTTAGAAATTTATCTAAGATTATGGCTATTTCCTGATTATAAATAGTGTAATTGGTCCAACTATATAGCAACAAGCGCGGAGTCTCTTGGTTGAACACGAAATACAAATTTCACAAATTTGACTTGAGCATAGGTTCAATCCATTTCATAAAAGAGTTGTCAATCCTAAATTTGTGATAGTGGCAAACGAAGTGCTATCAAATGCTCTCACGATGTCAAGGGTGAAAGGGAGCTACTCCTGAGAAACATCCCGTAAAAATCTATCAACGAATTTTTCTACCATCTTACTGGCTTTGGGCAGAAATACGACTCAGCCCCTGTTTTGAGAACTCGGAAAAAGCCAGATGCTCACAAGCTTGCAACAGACGGTATAAATGATACTTCAATATAGGATAATTATGCTGTAAAATGCAGTTTCGGTAGCGATAATACCCTGTCCGATCGTGGCAGCATAGATATGGTGAAACGCAATGAACGGGGAGAAAAAGCTTTCCAAAATCCATTGATGAAGGAGATAACTTACCATTAGATAGTCGAAGAGAATGTAGTAGGCAATTACCATTCTTTAGTAAAGATTTTAATGATCCTAGTGATAGCCGCCAGATTATTAATTTCCTTACAAAATTTCCTACAACAAGATTTGTCAGCAGTTGAAGCGAAGATGTCAGAAAGTCAATCTAATCTACGGTGGTCCTGTTGAAATTTTTCTCCCCTAATTACAGCAAGGTTTTACTATTTTAAAATACCTCATCCGTTTCATATTTTTAAGCCTGTGTGACATCTGGATTTGTTTCGGCCTTTCGGGCTCTTGTAACCAGTGTCAAGATAGAAGTATTTACACCTAAAGCTCTCTCTCTCTCTGGCACTATATCCCATCAAGGGATTTGGCCGCCTCAAATGAGGTTTCATAATCATATTTTCATTTCGGATAATGAGTGATTAATTCATTGATCCTAAACCACCCGTGAGATTTTTTCCTTGTCACCACCGGGAATCGAACCCGGGGCCTCCGGTTGCTGGACCTAGCATGCTGACCACTTTGCCACTGGGGCGGCGACACTAAAAGCGG
The DNA here is from genome assembly GCA_947310385.1 of Nephrotoma appendiculata. Classification (NCBI taxonomy): domain Eukaryota; kingdom Metazoa; phylum Arthropoda; class Insecta; order Diptera; family Tipulidae; genus Nephrotoma; species Nephrotoma appendiculata. The sequence continues at coordinate 32,855,377 of OX371223.1, forward strand.
GTATGGCTTAATTTTCGTCTATTCCACCTTTCTATACAATCTTTAGAAAAGATTATTCTTTAAATATTGATTGATAGGTTTATTAAAGGGATCTGCCTTTGTAATTCCACTCGATTATACAATATAACACATGCTTATGTAAAGAAAGTTATGCCTGCGAAATGGCTGAAAAATCATGACTGAAAAATCACTTAATAACAAAGAGTTTCTCATGCGTATACCTCCCTTGGTTATTGACAAATTGTTCATTAGTCTTGAATATTTCGGGTTTATCGCGCAGAGCTATACTGCTGATATTCTTGTAATTGATTCAAGCAAACGCCTAAACGATCATGCAACAGGCATGTCAGTCCTTGTTGAAAATTTAAACTTTACATTTATTTGAAATTTTTTTCTTTGTCGTTTCTTGTAAATAGTAAACTTTTCAACTTGATTGTAAAAATTTAAAAGCTCCCATGGAAGCTGCCACTTCAAGACACAGATTTGCATCAAATTTCGCACGGATCTCCCAATGAATGGAAAAATATTAAGTATGAAGTTTCATCCTGATCAATCAATACGACGGGGCAGTTCAGGAAGCAAATTTTTGTTTAAAAACTGTTTTTGTTTGTTAAAAATCGTCATTTGTGCATTATTATTAATTCCCACCTAGAGGCAACAAACATAAACAGAAAAATATTTGAGGGATGTTCTACTATGTTACGCCATGTTGCATCATGTTGTGAGATGTTGCTAGATATTCCATCGTGTGACCATGAAGCACGATATTTCGTTACGTTACACCATGTTACGCGACTTTGTACCATGTTGCGTCATGTTGCTTCGTGTTGAGTTTCGTGTTTTTCGTTAATTAGATACTGGCGTTATGTTCAATCGTGTTGTTTTGTAAATATTGATTGTTTCCAGTAATAATTTGATTTATAGCACTCGCTACTTAATTAATGATTTGACCTTGGCCCATTTTTACATTTATTTCTGCCTTAAACGTTTTTTACTTTTTTCTAATGGATTGCCATGAGCTCTAATTTTTCAAAAATTTATTTACGAATTTTCGGGTGCAAATATTTTTATAAAAATGGGTGAAAGGGAGTTTTTGAGTGCTAAGAATTGATTTGAAGAGTTCTAAATTCGGAAAAATTTGTTTATGGGGTTCGCAGATGAGATTCTGGTCCTTATTTAAAAGCGGCTTAACCGATTTTTATAAAATATTTGATAGAGGATATCGAGTGTTAGAGATAGAGGTGCTCCGGTTCAGCCGTCATGTTGCGTCTTGTTCCACAATAGAACTTTGTTATTTTTTATTCGAAGGGGATGGAACTCAGACTACTTGATAAAAATGGGAGTTTAATATAAATTTAGAACAGGCTTCTGGAAAATTGTCAATTAATCTAATTAAATTAATTAACCTAATCCAATTTCTTAACCGATTCAGATACAACTCTCTTTCAATGTTAAACATAGGATAGGATGCCAAAATGAGTTCAGGATGTGATTTTGAAAAGTGGGTAATAGTATAGAACTCGGTTGCTACAATGAAAACATCCAATTTCATTGAAACAAGCCTGCGGTTTCTTTAAACTGAATAGAACTAAGCCGTTGCTTATCCAAGTTTGGGGTAAGTATTACGTTTACAAAGCAACCATGAAAATTTTCGACCCCGACATTTTCTACATTTCTGTCTGTCGATCTGTGTCCTCTTAATTGGATCAAACTTCAAAATTATCTTTTTTCACATATTGGGATTTCCAGAGAGATTTAACAAAAATTGGCCAACCGGAAATGGCAGCTTCAATCGGACGTTTTCGTTTTTTGCAAATATTTTAAAAAGTATAACAGAAAAAATCGAATAAGAACAAAAGTTTTTCCAAAATTTAAAGGGAAATGACTATTTTTGAAAATAAACTGTTATTTCATCAAATTTGGGTCACAGCCCAAACAGGTTAAGTGATAAAAATACAATAGGCGTAAAACGATTTTCTGATAAATTTGCAGATTCCAGAGCAATTTGGCGGAAATCGGTGTACCGGAAGTTGTAGCTTCATAGGGACTTTTTCGCTTCTGGCAATATTTTAAAAAGTACATATGTATAATATTTACGGAAAAAACTATTAAAAACAAAGCGATTCTATATTAAATTTGCTGGTCCAGATCATTTTCCAAAAATATAAGCGAACTTGATAAAATTCTTTTTTAATAAAAACTTATTCGATTTTTGAAAATATTTTATTCTATAGAATTTACGAATAAACTATTAGAGCCTAAAATTTTTTAAATTAAATTACCAACAAAATTTGCTCATGTAATTTTTCTAAAATTTAATCGACATGACGCGTTTTTGATAAAAAAGTTGGGTTTCAAAAAAAAATTGACCAAATTTCATTAGTTCTAATTTCGTAGTGAGGAATTCCTATGTAGTTCACCTAGCCCGTATTAGAGATCATCTACATTTTAACTGTATGATTGCAAATTGGAAGGGAAATTGGCTTACTGCTTAGAAAATTCTCCGGCGTCACATACATCTTAAAACACAACAAGACCCATATAAGACAGTTTAAAAGAGCCATGTAAAACAGTGCTGTTCAAAAAAATTTATATTGCTAATGTCTTTGCACTTACTCAGCAATAATATCGGCTTTCGGAGGCTTATCCCACTTCAAAAGACCAATCGATTTCGAGCTAATTGATCAGAGCATGACAGAGCATTCCTACGAAATTCTGTAACTGTCTTTTCCGATACACTTACAATAGAGCACAGACAGAGCATAGTTTGAACAACAAAATGAAAATTTTAATTTTTTTTTTGTAAAGCCAGGCAGCTCTGTTTCCTTAGAGCGACCCTTATTGTATTACAAACAAAGAACCGAAGTTGCAGATTCCTGAATGAGGTCAACCAACAGGAACACCTACACACTGCATTTATTTAAACAACCTAAATTTTGGATGCTCTATCACTTTCCTAAATCTGGCTAAAACAATTAATAAAGTTAAAATATACTGCATCAACCTGGAAAGCTGCAAGCCATGCATAACAGTTTATAGTTCTTAGTTTATGTTTTATTATCGTACGGTTTAAGCAACCGACATTCAAACTTGGACCAAATAACACATTTACATCTTTTATTTTACGCTAAAAGTTTTAAGACCATAAACGATACATTTAAAATATTTAATTACTCACATTTTTGTGGAGAGGTGGTAATAATTTATATTTTAACGGCTTGACACGATGACCAGTTTTTCGAGTAAAAATATGATTTTCCCGCGCTAAAAGTTGTTTACATTTTCAGAAAGTCGAGAAACTTGAAAATTTCACTCGTCTTTATACGTCTACAAGATACAAGTACGTTTATACGAGTACATCACAAAACAAACCAATTTGGTCGTTTTGGATTTCGTTAAGCACAATCTGGTATGCACCAGCGATATTCAAATTTTTTAAACAAAATGCTTGATTGTTTTCCATTTCTATTGGCTAATGTAATTAAGATGGTTAGCGTTTATAAAAAGAAAAGTATTTTCTATATAAAATCATGGTCAAAATAATTATTATATACTGCTTGTGATATCAATTTAGATGGCCGCGGTATGTAACGTAAACCATAAATTACCGTGCAGCGACATAATTTTTTGTTTTTATTAATAACAATTTTTAATTAGGAACATACGTTAACAATTAATTATTGTCTATATATTTACTCGTGTTTATATTATTATTGTGTACCGCACAGAAAGTTATGAGAAAGTTATTTGTTTAATTTTTATTTTATTTTATTAATTTCGAAAATTCTAGTGAAATGTTAAAATTTTTGGAAGATGATGAAGATGTTACCTTTAGATCCATCGTTAATTTCAATCGTTTCGGTTATTAAACCATCGTACCGTGATACTATTGATAGCAACACTAATAATAGTAATGTTAAATTATTTAATTTATTAATAAACATATCGCCATAATTTCGAAAAGAAAGTAAATTTAGTTTTATGGCCGTCTTATAAAACTTTTTTTATAATAATTATTTCAAAACTATATATTTATACACAAAATTCACTAATTTTTCACAACAAACATATTTAACATTTCGTGGTCTTAAGAAGTTCTTAATTTTTTATTTTTACTTTATCACAGTGTGTAATATACGAACGAGTAGAATATGGAGCAAGACGTTTACAAAAAATTATTTATATTTTTTTCATATTGCTGCTCTTCGGTTATTAGGTCAGTAACGACATAAGAATATACATAAATGTTTGCTCACTATTAAAGAAATTAACGGTACTAAATTTGCAATTTTTTTTTTATAATAATTAAAACTTAATAATTAATTTTGAACTATAATATTTTTATCACAATTTTACCATATACATATTTATAAATTTTAACACGAATCTTAACAAATAAAAAATAAAAAATAAAAATTATTAATATTTAATTTAGTACCGTTCCACCTTACGCTTAAAGACACAGTTGGTGAGAAACTAACCATAAGTGAATTTTGTTTCAATCATTTTATTTTTACATATAATGTGGAACATGAATTAAAAGAATTTGATCAAAAAATAAAAATAAAAAAGCGGAAAGGAAATAAAGTAAGATCTATGGTCTTACGGTTGCGCTTTGTATAACGTCTTTCATAAGACTTCAAAAACCTTACAATACAAATATTAGTGACAGTAAAATATTACGAAGATTATTGAAACATAGTCCACATATAGTACATATTAAATTGCGAAGACCGCGAGATTTTACCGGACATGATTAGTTCTCAGCGCAACAGCCAGCATCCGGGAATTACTTGAGAGGTGCCAGATGTATATACAAAGTCACATAAGGAAGAAGAATTTTGGACAAGCCAGAAAATATTTGGTGTTCGTCTTGAAAAGATAAACAAAAAAAAAAGAATTAAGGCTGGCACATGAATTCCGGTTTGCTGATAATAAAGAAACTGTATTGGTATAAAAACTGAGCCAAAGCAATTCCCGCTTGCAACATTTCAGCTCGTAGACAGAATATTGTTGTGTTCATCTACTTGCGCTTGCATGATGATTATGTTATATGTGGTAAGTTTTAAGAGAAAATATTGTGAACTTATTAACGCCCATATGTATTTCTGAATAGACCTAATTTTAATTTAACTCACATTGGATATTCAATTTGTCAAGCTGTATCGATTCTTGGGATATAATTGGGATATATTTTTGGAATGCGTATTTCAATATTCGGAGGATGTAACCTTTGAACTTCACCTTCGTACATATGACCATTGTAAATTCTCGACCTTGGTTCGTTTTATAATATGTGCTAGTGTTATGTTGAGTTTTCTTAAACAAATTAGTATTTTATTTTGATTCTTTAGAATTAAATGTGCTAATAATGAAATAATGAGAGAAGTTGCCGAGAGTGGTTTCAAAACTTTAAGAACGTTGAATTGGATGTTGAAGATAAAGAACGTAGCGAAAGCTACCTAATTTTTTTAACGATTTAACTATTTCTTTGATATTATGATTTATTTTATGATCTAAAATCATTATCCCGATGGCTTCACGACCGCATGAAATATGGCCAAACTTGAAAAGGAAATATACAAATAAAAAAATGGAACGAATTTGTAACCGAAATTAGAAATTAAAATTCCTTCACCCATAGACTATTCAACATAATATAGACATACTAACTCGAAAACAAATTTATAGGATTTTTCAGTTATTCAAGCTCTTCTAGAATTGGTATTAATGAAATTTGTTTGAAATTTTAACAAAAATATTAATTTATTTTTTATAAGTTCTCATAGTTTTAAGATAATCGTATCCCAAAACAAACATGATCCTCTGCCTCAATGATATCACAAAGAAATTTCAAGGGTAAATAAATGCATCTCTGTGCAGGGTTTATCCGTTTACTATATATCAATAACGTTAAAACGAAAGACAACAACCTCTACACATAAAACTAAAAAGCGACGAACCTGATATTACACACATAATGGAAAAGTAATTTAATCAAAATGGCATCAAATATTGCTCACAGCATGCATAAATGATTATGCTATAGTTAAGAAGTTTATGAAAATCCGAATGCAAAATACCTTGAGAGACAAACAAACACGAAAGCGAGCTATGTAAAAGTAGTAAAACGTTATTACTTTACACAATTTTATAACAGTTATAACAGTCAGTTCTCATTCTCACAAAATGTTCGAGTCTGTGCTAACATGTTTATACCCCTCTAAACTTCGCGAATCGAAAACGAATCGCAAGTGAGGAAATTTATATATGAAACACTTCGCAAACGCATCGTCTTAGCGAGTCAAAAGCGATTCGTTAGTATTTCGTTTGGCGTATGAAAATTAAAATGAAAGTGAACTGATTTGTATGTATTAGTAGTTCGCATTTCTCTTTATATTCGATTCATTTACGAAACGTTTTGGAATCAGAAACGAAATGCAGTTGATATGAAAACGTATCACTACCGAACTACTTTTTATCACGTAGTTACTTCGAATATACTTACAATGACTTATAATGCACTACAATCTATTATATATTTAATAATTGATATTATGTACAATACTTTATCACTTTTAATATTATTATTGTTATGAATTACTAAATAATAATTAATATTCACTATTTTTATCACTGCACTTATTATTGTTATTAAATACGAATTATTTTTATTTTTTAAAAAGCAAAATGGCTACATAAGTAAAATAATATAAAAATTATATCCATATATAGCAAAAAACAACTTATATATGAACGTGCTAGTGTTGGTGTCATAAAAAAATACGATTTACGTGCGTTTCGTTTTCGATTCGCTTTGGTGAGGCCTCGAAAATTTATTTAGAGGGACATACTATCACATTTTTCACTTTGATGGAAAACCCGAATCTCTTTGATGAAAATATTGAAAGTTCCATCAACGAAATAATAATTTTCTTCGAAAATGCATGTCAGAACATGTTGGCATTGGTTTGTCACACAAGTTCAAACCTGTTTTAAACTTTATAACACGCAGTACATTTTGGTGCCTAGGGTTATTTGTGACAGAAATATTTCAATGTTACAACATCAAACCGTTCGTAGTTTTTCCCGTTTCCATGGTTTTGGTTGGATACAATTTGTCTATAAATTAACACAGACACTACATTTTCAGTAAATATTTTTGTTTACGGTAACTATTCGCATTATTCGAGTTATGGTTGTAGTTGTACGTACACGAAATAATATAATATGCGCCAAAAGTTTTTATTTGATAGAAGTCACTATCGGATCAAAACAAATGAAATATCAAAATTGACGAAAAGCGGATGTTTATATATCTTCATCTTTATTTAAATAAAAATCAACAATCAATCTAAGCGGTCGGTATTCTAATATTGAGTACTTGCTCCACAAGCTCTGATCACATCTAGCATACTTTTTGGCATACTGAAGATGATCTAAGGTTTCTGGAACGACTTCTCTTTCCCTTAAACGACGCTCTAGCATTACTAACACGTGTTCAATGGGATTAAGGCCAGGGCTGTGACCGGGCCAAATAATTCAATCAATTCTCACCTCATCCAAACAATTATTGACAACGTTTGCAACTTGGAGTCTGGCGTTCGTCATAGATTAATAATTCAAGTGTTCGGAATTTTTTGACGAGCAGTGTATATCAATTATAAAAAACTCGGTTTACTTATGGATTTTACAAGTTTTCCGAATATTTGACATTGGGTTCAAGTTCAACCGGCCAAATTAATCTACTGCTGAATAGCGTCATTTGTAGCAATGTACAAACTAAAAATTTCTTTACAAAATTATTTTGTCAATATGGCCAATATATCTCTGTGTGAAATAGTTTATCTAAGAAAAGATGATTCACATCCTGATTCGTTTTCTTTAAATAAAGCGGACTCATATACATAAATCTATATCCAAAATGTATACATATGTATATAGGTTTTATTTCTCAATAAAAATAAGTTAGCTTCCTGTTGATTAAATACGACAAACTGTATTTTAGAGTAAAGAAAACTCCTCCATTGAAGTGATACAGTGGAAATTGAAGCATGATAAAAAGCGCATATTTCCTTAAAGATTTGGTACCTACCACATAAAACACTAAAACGCAGCTTACTTCAATCGAATCAAGAAAATTGCTGCTTATCAGGATTATTGTATCCGATTTTATCTGGACATGCTTCCATCAAGAACATATCATTTCAATGCTTCTTTATATAAATAGAGCGTGTTTAGCTAAAAAAATCTGCAGTACAAAATGAAACTTTTAATACTACTGGTAGTTTCTTGTGTTTTTATTCACCATATCGATTGTGGTAAATATATTAAAACAAATGATACAACATATTTTTTTAGTTATCCGATGGTAAGATCACTCGTAGTGCATTAAAGCATATATTAATTTACTATATAAATATAATTATTTATAGCGAAGAAATTGGTACGAGGCCCAACGATACTGTGCGTATAATGGCATGTACTTTTTAAGCATTCACACATACGACGAGAATGAGGTGGTGCTTACAGCTATCCAAGAAGTGAAAAAATATTTTAATTTGGAGAATTCAACATCCACACACTTTTGGGCCGGTGCGACTGACACGGGCGTGGCAACAAATGAATTTTTCTGGGTCACAACTGGCTACCCAACTGTATTTAAAAATTGGTTATCGGGTTATCCCGCAAATAAAATTCACGCCGGCTTTAATAATACGCCCATGGATTGTTTATTATTGCATGCCAATGAATATAAATGGTATGACGAACATTGTCTAGCTTCATATCCTTTCATATGTCAAGATACACTTCATCTGCCTAAAACATACGACAATAGAGAGCAATGCAATGAACAATTGCAATTGAATAAATAAAAAAAATTGTATTTCAAAGAAGTTCTAAAAATATTATAAATTAAAATCACTATTTAAGAAAAAATAAATAAAATTCTATTAAAATCAAACCACCATTCACAATCCAATCACTAAAAATTTATTAATTTTCTATCTCGTTTAGAAGTCATATATATAGGAAATTTTATAGTAAAAGCCATTCCTGAATACGATACGAAATCGAATACAAGATTCCTATTTAATTTTAAATAAGAATCGTACGAATCTGATTCAAATCAAATATGAATCTTGTACTTTCGTTTTAGTATCGTATTCAGGAATAGGGCCTCAGGCTTTACTCGGAGGGGTATAGATTTCAAACTGAGTTGCACCAGTTTCAAAGGGCGGCAGCTGGGGAAAGAGAGAATATACCACAAGGAATCCATCAGAATCCCACACCTTGGGAAGGAGGGCAAAAATAACTATATATCAAATAACGATGTATCTGAATAACCAGATACTGAAATGGTGTAATGTAGAAGTATCTATTCAAATAATCACAAGTAAGCAAAATGCATTGCGATTTACAATCAATGACAGGGTTGAGATAACAACGATAACCGCGAAACTAATCTACGCCAAAATAGACGATGAACTGGAGTATAACAAGGCGAATGAGGGAGCCTACAAATGTCAAGAATCATGGGTTAGTGTGTGCAAAAATATTGTTCCAATAGAAAGTGCCATTGCTAGTATTGAGCTAGAATTGCGAAGTGCCAGTCGAAACAATGGGCAGATCCTCCAACTGTTGGCACCATAATAGTGAAATTATCACTAATTTGATTTGAAAATTTAATAAAGTTCAAAATGTTCTTAGCGTTGGTTGTGATTTTACTGAACATGTTGCCAACATGAAAACGGCCAATGTCGTCGTTCACCAAACCATGAACAGAAGAAGATCATTCGCTCGATATGTGCAGTTGTCTTCCAGCAAAACAGTTCGATGTTGCAGTAGAGAAATTGATGAACTGGTAAAAACTAATATTGTACAACATTAAACCGAACAGGAAATGATACCCGATCCAGAAATCACCGTGAAGATTACCATTCGTGAAGCAACGAGCTAGCCAAATTAATAAAACAAATGAAATGCTTGCGACCCTTGAAGTTCACCAATAGTTCTGGTTCAGAAAATGATAGCACGACAAGATCTTGTAATTTTACATTTTTTTGCATTAAGTCAAACTGATCTGAATTTTATTTTATAGTTGACATAACTAAACTATTTTCTCCGTTCTTAGCCATTTGTAACAATGCACAGGCGTAATATTTCTTTTCAAAACAGATTCATAGAAATCTATCAAAAATTTATTTGTGCGTTGGTTGTTTCCCCGATAATAATAAATAACAATAAGCAGCTTCCTGCTGATTATACAAATATATTTTAGATTTTAAAATACTCCTCCATTGAAGTGATGATACAGCGGCAGCTAAGCACATTAAATGCGTGTTTTCTTTGATTAAGTACCTATCACATTATGCACCATGATTTAATCTGTACATGCTTCCATCAAGAACACTTCATTTCAATGGTTCTTTGTCTAAGTTATATAAATACAGCGTGTTTATCATAAAATGTCTGCAGTACAAAATGAATATTTTAATATTACTGGTGGTGGTTTGTGTTTTTATTCACCATGCCGATTGTGGTAAATATATTAAAACGAAGGATACAACATATTTTTATTAGTTATCCTATGGTAGGATCGCTTATAGAGATTTAAAGCATATATAATATTTAAATGTAATTATTTTCAGCTAAGAAATTGGTACGAGGCCCAACGATACTGTGCCTATAATGGCATGTACTTGCTAAGTATTCATACATATGATGAAAATGAGGTGATTCTTGCAGCTATACAAGAAGTGAAAACCCATTTTAATTTGGAGAATTCAACGTTTACCCACTTTAGGGCCGGTGCAACTGACACAGGCGTTGCAACAAATGAATTTTTTTGGGTCACAACTGGTTATCCAACCGTATTCAAAAATTGGTTACCGGGTTACCCCGCAAGCAATATTCATCCTAGTTTTAAAACATCTATGGATTGTTTGTTATTGAGTGCTAATGAATATAAATGGTATAACGAACATTGCCTAGTTTTATATGCTTTTATATGCCAAGATAAGCTGCATCTGCCGAAAACATTCGATAATATAGAGAGCAATGCAATGTGCAATTGTAATTGAATAAATAAAATAATTTTTATTATGTTTTACTTTAACAGATCGTATCGATCGCGTTATTCGAAGGTCCCCCGTATTTTCTTGTTTCGAACAATTTTGTTTTGCATTCTACACACAAACTGATCACTTACAATTATAACGAGTCCGATAGTTGTAGCAGTAAATTTAAAACATTTAAAATCTCCTTTTAATGCGTTGAGTAACTGGTTATTCAAGAAATTATGCCTTAAAGTAAGTAGAGACTGCAGTAGGTTAGTAAAGCCAAGATTATAAATATTAATTTGAGTTTAATTTTTACTTTCTTTTGAGCGGGGAGCGATCGCAGTGAAGTAAAACATAGTTTTTTATATAGTTTCTTATTACTGTATTGGTTCATATTGATATAATGCAACTTTGTAATCTGTATATAAGGAAACAATTATTTTGCAAGTTATAAAATTTAACAACAATTCAGCTTCTTCTTATTATACTGAATACATTTAATGAACATTCTGTTTCGTTTATTATCTTCACTATACATTAATCATAAGTTAATTAACTAATATGCTTCGTTTTATGTAATCGACGTTAATGATGCAGAATCTAGGCTTTTGGAGCGGATTTACCAGAAAAACGATTTTTTATTTGATTATCGATTACGTTTTATAACTTTTAGGTTATAAAGGTGAATGGTATTTGAAAGAACTAATGCGTTTATGCAACAAAAACGTATCGTAATTGCATTGCTGCCCAGATCCCTGAGGGTTTGTTATGAATTTTTCGGAAATTTTGTGAAAGTACATCTTGTGCTTGTCCACGAAATTAGGAATTTGGCACAATAAGTATTATTTTGATTTGAAAAAATGCAGGATATGTTTTCTTTGACTAAGGTCACAATCAGTTATTTTGCTGCAGCGATTGTGAATTAAACTAGGTTAGGTTAGTTGTGTTTTAAAGAACTGACAAAGACATATTTTGGTGCGTAGCCGCACCACATTTCACAGAGGAGACAGATGCAATTAAGACAATGGAGTACGGTTATACCTCCTCTTGAGAAGGAGACACCAACTCTGTCTCGAGTTCACCTTTAAAACAGTGTCATGTAACAGCATGTTTGGCCAGATATCTCTGGTTATTACACATAATGCTATTTCTATATTTACCATTTGTCATTCGTCCTTGTCTCATAGCTTCTTCTGAAAGCATTGCTTGTATACGTAGCGAGCGGAAAAATGATTGTAGATAATGAAGAATCTTTTGAAGCTTTAATCGGAGCCTGGCTGTCCATAAAAATGCGCATATCGTTGCAGTTGTTGAGAAAACAGAAAGATGTTTCAGCTCAATAAATTCACAGAACACTACAACCCAAACCTTACCATCCATATTTTAACCATCCGAGAAGAATTTAAAACTTTCAGGGTCCAGCACAGCTTCTCTTATCCAGCTCTCTCTCAGGTTTGATACTTAAGATAGATGAGTGTATCCTATATTGATGCTGGTCAACATGGTTACAGGTCCTTATAGCTAAGCTTGCTGCAATTTGTTTATCTAGGAAATCTAAAAGTGTGAGATGAAGAAGAGTTTTCAGAGCTTAAGTGGGAGTACACGTGTGGGGACTTCATGATACTACTTTTACGCATATAATATATCCAGCTTATGAGTGACCCGCCCACTCCCAGACATGTGTGAGCCAGAGTGATCACCCCAGTCTTCAACAGCACACGTTTCTTAGATTTACTACAAACCTCATTGCATTTTGAACTGTGTTTAATCAAAAATCGATCCCCTCATAAGTCAGAAATGTTGGCGATCCATCTCAATGGTAACTTTAAATTTGTAGCAGAACAATATTTAGGTTATATTTGGCAAGAACCATTCTTACCTGTTTTCTTTGACTGTAAAAGTATGTATAGCTCACTACATTGCTGCTTGTGTTCTTCTCCAGAAAATTTGCCTACCAATCATAGTTTTATCGTATAGCCTTGAGCCTCGCCCCGCATCTTGACGTAATATAACCAGAACCACCGAAGCGTCAGTAATCGATGATCTTATATTTTTAATAGAATTAGACAATGGTTGTGTTTGATCTTGATGTAGTACTGATAAAGTAGACTCTTTCAAACGGTGATAGTTGTTTTCTTAGATTTGAGGTAATGCTAGAGAAACTTTTTTTGTATACAAGAATGAGATCAATTTGACTGGCCGTTACATCGTGTTTGAAACTATGTACCAAATTATTAAAACAGGAAGTAGGTACTGAACCCGAATTGACGGTGACAAAGTCTTCTAAAACAGTGCTTACATCAAGTTAGAGGGTATTTTGCTAAAAACGATTTCTAAGTGTTCGCAGAAGAAATCTACTAGACCTATTCAAGTGACGCCCATGAAACTTGACAGATATGATGCCAATTGTATTAACTAGTTATGAGAAATTTTTGATGGGAAATAAAAGATTTCCAGTATTTGCTGATCTAATTGGTAATATTTTGTTTAGTCTTGTTTTACCTGCGCATAACCCCAAAGTAAAAGCAAAATTTTGAGAAATTTGTGTAGTTATGAGGTCCTATAGGTATACCTAACTGAATGTAATGTTCGTCAATGTTTTCTGAGACATTGGCCATTGACAAAGTGTGGTAATATCTAAAACAGTGCAAGAACCCTCACTTCTAAAGTCTATATTGAGCTACAACTGAACCAGTGGCGTAATGATTAAAGCTGTGGCATTTGGATCGTGTGGTAGGTACTGTGTTTGAAGTTCGATTCTCGCTAGGGGCAGAATGCAAAAAAGAAGAATTTTCATTACATAATGATGATACTAATAAGCACAACTATGACCACCTCTCGATGCGCAGAACCAAATGCCGATACATCGTTCATATCAGTTTACTTGCTGCGTTGTAAACAGAGTGCAGTTAGCAACAAGACGTGGTTGATTTTTCTTGATGATTTGTCTGGTGCATTCTTTCGTAAAGTGGTGAATTAATTGGTATAAATTCGGTGGAACTCTGAGTTTTTAAGGCATTTCCAGTGGTAGCGGATTCACTAAAGTTTGCATAATTATAAATATCCAATTACCGAGTTAAAATAATATCATCTATAGAGCAGTACTGCTCTCTCTACTAAAAGCGCAAATTGCGTAAGTCATATTTCGATATCTAATTTAATATTGGAAGTGGTTCGATCCTTTTTTTTTTTTTTTTATTTTTTTTTTTAACAATTAAATTTTTTATTTTCCAGATATTACATTATTAGTTTTTTTTTTACATTAGTAAGTCAAAATTCAATCTATAAAAAACTTACACAATTTCATGATTTTTTTTTTTTATACAAAATTTCGGCCTTCTTGGCAATATACAGGCTCTCAACTCGTTTTGCTTAAATTTATTTTATTAATATTATTTTACCAATAAATGCATAAACATAAGAGATATGTAATATACACAACCTGATAATGTTTTTTTTTTTTATGAAATTTTATATTGCTAAAATTAACGTTTATTATATTACTTTTGGATTTAAAAAGATACTGGTATTTTAAAAAATGAATCCTTATTTTTTTTTATTGTAAAGTAAAGGTACACAATGACTAGAACAAGGGGGTTAATATTGAAAATAAATATGTTATTAACATTATTAATTAATATGTTGAAGCCACCAATATTTTTGTTTGTTTTGTATATGTTTTAATACTGACTTATTGGATATATTTGTGTTAAATCTTTTTTGAGTTGGATCTCTAAAGTTACATGGCTTTATTGATTTGATATTTTTTCTTCTTTTTGTATGGTATAATGTAGGTATTGCTGAGTTGTGATCTTGGATTAGCGATTGCTGATCTAAATATATGAAGGCTTCTGGAGGAGGACGTTTGTTTTCTATATTATCTATGAAGAGGCTCATGTCTGTGAGATAAGGTGCAAAAATCATCGAGTTTTCAGTGTTTGTAATTGACCTACAAATATGTTTTCTAATTTGCTCAATAATGAATATGTCTATCCTTTCAAAGTTGATACAGTTATATAACGTTGTATTAGATATATAATGGTTCCTGTTTTCTCTTTTTCTAAATTTTGATAAACAAACTCTTAGGCATTTTCTTTCAAAAACCCTCATTTTTTCCATTTCTGCCGCTGACATATTGTACCAAATAGGTGCCCCATATGTTAATATTGGTCTAATAAGTGATTGGTAACATAACAATTTTACATTGGTATTTAGGTATTTTGAGAAAAATAATCTGTTTAGCATTCCGAAAGCTTTGCGACCTTTTTCAATTTGAATATTTACATGTTTATCAAAGTACATATATTGATCCATGGTTATACCTACATATTTCACCATTAACTTCTGCTCTAGTTGTCTATTATTTAATTTAATTCGAATTTTATTCCAATTAATCCTAATATTAGAGTTCGTTTTGTTTAATGGAAGTCTAAAAAGAATTATTTCAGATTTAGATACATTTAATTTTAGTTTCCATAGAGTGAAGAACTCATTGATATAGTTCAAGTTCTTTTGAAGAGTTTTTTGTAGAGACAATATTTTTTTGGTTGTAGAGTATATAACTATGTCATCCGCATAAGCCAGGGCTTGGCACTCTTTTGAATTTAGACATTCCTTTTTCAATAGGTCTGCCGTATATAAATTGAACAGGATGGGAGCTAATATTGTACCTTGCTGTAGACCATTGTTTAATAGGAATTCGCAACTTTTCGTTTCTCCGTCCGTCATAACGAATTTCCTGTTTTTTAACATTTCATATACGAAATATATTATGTTTGCATTAAATTTCATTTTTTGTAATTTATATATTAACCCTTCAACCCAGACTGAGTCAAAAGCTCGTTCTATATCTATTAAGATGGCCCCTGTTACACTAAGATCATTAAATCCTCTATTCACATCAGACATTAATTTATTGATTGCATGTACGGACGAGTGACGGTATCTAAATCCGAATTGTACATCTGGGAGGAGATTTTCATTTTCCGTGTGAAGTAATATTTTGTTGTAAATTATAATTTCAAGGACTTTACTGATGTTCGGTACTAAATTTATTGGTCTATAATTTTTGTATGATTTATGATTCTTGTTCTTTTTCTTTATAGGAATGATTTTCGCTGTTTTCCAGTTAGATGGGAAATAATTGTTGTTTAAAGCATTATTAAATAATATACAATAATCCGCTATAATACAATCGGGTGAGTGTTTTAGTGCGATATTCGGTATCTTATCGAGACCTGATGATTTTTTGTTATTTAAACATTTAAATATACTCTTTAGTTCATTTGTTGTTGTTTGAAGATCGCTATCATTATCGTGACAAGTTTTATCCGATGTATTTTGATCGTTATATTCCGTTTTGTAGTGATTATTTGTATTATTAAAAAGCACCTCCGTTTTCTGCCGAATCATTTGTGTTACGCTTATATTGACCGCTTCTTCCATTTGTGAGTTGATATCCTTCTGTGTTTGCTGTTGAATAAATGCCCCCATCACGTTTAATTTGTCCTTGTTACATAGGATTTCTATATTTTCATTGTCAATTAGCTTTATTTTATCTCTGTCATTTATATCAATAGAGAATTTATTTTGGAAATTTAATAATGTAGTTTCCTCACTATTTTTTATATTGATATTCAGATTATCAATGCTGATTTTATCTTTTGGTTCGATCCTTCCTTGAAGAATGTGATCGTCCCAGAAAGTTTTAGTTGGTTCTGTACAGAACTTTGAAGAATGTCCAGAATGTTCTACGCTTAAGCAAATTACTTTAAATATTCGTAGACATGACCAGCAATCTTTGCTCCAAACACGAGTTTGTGCGGGGAGGTTCTCCCAAAAGGAATATTATCGTAGGTTCTATAAATTCTTGACTACCACCCACCCACTGACGTAAAATCTAGTTCGTCGTAATCAGGAGCTGAGTAAAAGTAATTGCGGTTATCTTTCCCTGATCATCTGGTTTTGGAGAATGATGAGCAAATATAAAATAACTGTAATCTTTTTGGAATCCCATTTGTGTTGTTGTTTGTTTACCAAATAAGTGATTCAGTGTCTTTACCTATAAATTACAGAAATATGGAGTGCGTAAGTTTTCTAAACTTCTCAACAAAGATAAAATCTTTGATTTAGAATGGAGTAGGGCTCTCTTGTACAATTGTGTACCTAATCGTTTGTGATTATGAGGCAACTTTACGGTGATATAACTTCAAAGTATTAAAATATAAAAGATATCTTTATTTACCTATTTTTTCAGTTTGCTGCTAACTTTAATAATTTTAAAAATTATACCATCTCGTAAAATAAAAATCAATTTTGTAATTTTTAATTACCAAATTTTATTTTATATAAATCATAAAATACTAATAAATATTGTTTCTTGCTTCTTTAACAGTCCAAGCGTCTGTCGTAATGTTGACATATCTTTAAAACAAATAACTTTGTTAATGCCAAGTGTGATTCGCTTTATTACAATTTTAATAAATTTATCAACTTGTTATGTACACATACAGACAAATGATTACAAAATTTTAAATTAAATTCGTTATTTAAGCAAATTTACTAAAATCCTCATACGGGATTTTTTTTAGAATTCGACCTTTCAACAGCCCCGATGCTATTTCCAATGTTACGGAGAAGTTACGTTCATCAAGCTCTTTAAGTATGGCTTTTTCACCCTTGTATCCTCCGTTTACGATGAAAACTTGTTTTCCGACCGCCGGAATTACCGTCTCCAAATGTTCTTGATCAACTTTTAATTTTTCACCAGATTCCAGCAGCTTAATTTTTGCTTTATATTTATCGATCACCTCGGTTACAACCGCTTTTTGTTTGTAGTATTTATCACCTAGTGCCTTAGTTACAAGCTTAACAATTATATTTTCGGCCAACCAGTAATCCGTCCGTTTCTTTTCTTTTCGTGCTTCTTCCGCTTGTATGATATCGTCCAATGCAGTTTTTCGCTTTGATGTTTCTTTATTGGCTGATTTGTAGTGTTTGGATGAAGTGGCTTCATCATACGATTCTTTCGACGGCCGCTTAAACTCATTTATGGCCGATGTTGTGGCCAGAACAGGTTTCGTTTGAGTGATCGACTTTAAATTTAAATTTAGCTTGATTTGCTCGTCTTCATTTTTACGTATAAATTCTTTGGGTGTCGAATCATCACTCGAATCTGATTCTTTCTTTCCCCGTTCAACTTGGTGTTCAATAAACTCAAGTAAACGTTCTTCATCGTCTTTATCCATTTTCTCTTTTTTCTTGTTTTTTTCCTGTTGTGCAATTGTCTCTGGGTCTCGATCAATATATGTTATGTACCAACCTTTTTCAGTTTCGTCCACAGTACATTTTCCTGTTTTGCCTAGGTACAAAACAAATCCTGTAAGCGATAACCATCGAGTTGCGTTCATGTGCAAGTGATTGCGGTCCGCAATATACTCTTGGTACACCTTATTAGCATTTACGCGTTTTGTACCAAAACGGCGACGAAGTAATTCTAAGTATCCTGTAGCGAATTCATGCGAGAATGCATCAATATATTTCTTGGAGTTATCGGCAAATAGCAATAGTTGCCGTTGATGAGATTCACTCATCGTGTGGCACTTGAACCCATTTTCATCGCGACACTGTTTCTGACACATTTGACAATACCATCGTAATTTTTGCAGGCCTTTGGCTTTCATTTTGTTGGCCAGATATTTTGGCGTCCCTACCTCGGCACGACCCATGATTGTGGATTAAATTTTTAGTTCCAGCCAGAAATCACAAATTCGATGTACCACCACAACAAACTGAGCTGTCACTCACACTGTCACTATTATTTTTAATAACAAAATGAAGTTAGCTGGGATTTAATACTGACATTTCCAAACATGTATTTATGTTCGATTCAACATTTTCGTTCAACAAACTAGTACAAATAGTTTGTTGAACGAAAATGTTGAATCGAACATAAATACATGTTTGCTGCTTCTTTTTATAAAGCCGTAAAACAAGGTAAAAATAATGTTATGTGGTTTTTAATATAGAACTAATTTATCGACTTTGTCGCTTTTTAATCTTAATTTAATCCGAAATTGTACGCAAAATTGAGGTTTTATTCGTATTAAATTTGTTATCAATTATTTACACTGTCAAACTTTTCGTTGAACATTTGTGGAAAAATCAATCACAAAAAATAATGTCAAGTTAACAGAATTGTCAAGGCAAAATGCAATTAGGGAAAACATTTTCATAAATAAACATTGAAAATTTAGTTACAAACGCAATATATTTTTAAAATTAAAATATTCTAAAGAATTATTACATGTATATAAAACATAGCAAATGCATTTTAAATATAACACAAATTTTAATTAGCTCTAGGTAAGTGACAAGGTAGATTTGGATTTGCTGTGTTGGATGATATGGAACTTTTTGAATTTTTATTATTAATTGAGTGTTTTGGTGTACTTACAGAGTTGGAAACGTGAAATGTTTATATAGAAAATTCCATAAAATGGACACTTTGGCAAGCAGTAGTACACTTAACCCCATTGCAAAAAAATCATTTGAAAGGTACCCACATTTTGGAGTTGTGCGTTTTAGTGGCGTGTATTTATAGCTTTTGTATTTTTAGATTTAATAATATTGTTAAATCATTCCAAGATAATCGTGAATACCGTGGTTTAATATTAGAAAATGGCCTTAAAATTTTACTAATCAGTGACCCCACCACAGACAAGTCTGCTGCTGCATTAGCTGTCGATGTTGGGTAAATATCTGGAATCACTTCTTATGTAATGTCTTATAACTATATATTTTCCCCTCTCAGTCACATGAGCGATCCGGAAGATGTTCCAGGCTTAGCACATTTCTGCGAACATATGCTGTTTCTCGGAACGGAACAATACCCCGTCGAAAATGATTATACAACATACTTAAGCGAAAACGGCGGATCATCAAATGCGAGCACAAGTGGGGACTGCACCAAATACTATTTCGATATTGTCCCAGATAAATTTGAAGGTGTTCTGGATCGATTTGCACAATTTTTTATATCACCGTTGTTCACTGAATCTGCCACAGATCGAGAAATTAATGCAGTAAATTCAGAACACGAAAAAAATTTAGCGCTCGACGTATGGCGAATCCGTCAGGTCAACAAATCGCTGGCAAACCCAAAACATCCGTACAGTAAATTTGGCACGGGTAATACAAAAACCTTAAGCGAGCTCCCTAAAACTATGGGGATAAATGTACGAAAAGAATTGATGAAGTTCTATGAGAAATGGTATTCCGCAAATTTGATGTATTTAGCGGTGCTAGGTAAGGAATCACTGGACGATTTGGAAAAAATTGTAGTGCCCAAGTTTAGCAAAATTATTAATAAGAATGTTACCGCTCCGAGATGGAACGAAGGTCCATATCTAGAAAATCAATATGCAACGAAAACTTTTGTTGTTCCTGTTAAGGATTCACGTTCGTTGACACTGAGTTTTCCGACACCGGATCTAGATCAGTATTATAAATCGGGCCCCGAACAATACTTGAGCTATCTTTTCGGACATGAGGGTAAAGGAAGTATTTTGTCTGAATTAAAGGCGAAAGGTTGGTGTAATGATTTAATGGCAGGTCACAGTACCTCGGCGCGTGGTTTTGGATTTTTCGATATTATCGTCGATTTAACGCAGGAAGGTTCTGAAAACATCGATGAAATATTAAAAATCATATTCCAGTATATCAATCATATGCGTGAACAAAAACCGCAGAAACGCATTTTCACCGAGTACTGCAACCTTAGTGAAATTCAATTCCGTTTCAAGGATAAAGAAAATCCTATCTCAATGGTAACGAATATAATACAAGGCATGCAAGTTTATCCGCTTGAAGAAGTTTTATCGGCGCCGTACTTATTCACCGAGTGGCGTCCCGATTTAATCGAAAATCTACTAAACATTTTAACGCCTATAAACGCTCGTGTCGGCGTTGTAGGTCAGAAATTTGAACCGATATGTGAAGCAACCGAATACTGGTACGGTACAAAATTCCATAATGAAAAAATTTCGGATGATGTCCTAAGACTTTTGGAAACGTGTGGCGAAAATCCTAATTTACATCTTCCCGAACCCAATCCGTTTATACCAACCGATTTCGATTTGCTCCCAGTCGAGAGTGAAACTCAAAAATATCCGATTATTATACATGATACACCCGTATTCCGAGTTTGGTATAAACAGGACACGGAATTTTTAAAACCGAAAACTATTATGAATTTTGATTTTTCGAATCCGATTGCGTATTCGGATCCGTTAAACTGTAATCTTACGCAATTATTTGTGTATCTGTTTAGGGATTTTCTAAACGAATATCTGTACACTGCCGAATTGGGTGGTCTTAAGCTGGGTATTTCGAATACATCGTATGGGATTAGTATTACGATTAGTGGTTACAGTGATAAACAAAAAATATTATTACAAAAGATATTAGACGATTTGTTTACGTTTGAAATTGATCCGAAACGTTTTGAAATTTTAAAAGAGCAGTACTCGCGCACTCTAAATAATTTTAAAGCCGAGTTACCATATCAACATGCTGTATACTATCTTGCCTTGTTGCTTACGGAGTACGCGTGGACTAAGCAAGAATTGCTTGATGCACTGGCTTTGGTTACAATCGATCGACTTCGCGTATTTATAAAGGAATTTTTGTCGAGGTTGCATATTGAGTGCCTAATTTATGGCAACACAAATAAGGCAAAGGTCATGGATGTTGTGCAGTTGATCGAAGACAAGCTCAAAAAGACCAATTCTAATGTGTTACCGTTATTAAGTCGACAGTTGCTTTTAAAACGGGAAATCAAATTATCGAATGAGGAAAGCTATTTGTTCGTGGCTGAAAATAATTTCCATAAGAGTTCATGTGTGGAGTTATATCTTCAGTGTGGTCTGCAATCGGATAAATCGAACGCTTACATTGATTTAACATCGCAAATTTTAAGCGAACCTTGTTATAATGTACTTAGAACACAGGAGCAACTTGGTTATATTGTATTTTGTGGTACTCGAAAAGCGAATGGGGTACAAGGTTTAAGAATTATTGTGCAGTCGAATCGCCATCCGAATTTTGTTGAGCAACGAGTTGAAGCGTTTCTTGAAAGTATGGTATCGATTATTGAGAAAATGCCGAATGAGGAATTTGAACGGCATAAGACGGCTCTGGCAGCCCAAAAATTAGAAAAACCAAAACGATTGTCGGCACAGTTTCAGCGAGATTTGAACGAGATTTCGCTACAGCAGTACCATTTTGATAGGGCTAACGGAGAGGTGGCTTGCTTAAAGACGATCACAAAGGAGCAGTTTATAGATTATTATAAGGTGAGTAACATAATTTTGTAAATATGATGTACCAAGTATTGTTTAATATTTTTCACATGGAGAGGCTCTTTTTATAGAGTTTTGATTCTGTCCAACAAATTTATTATCATATACACTGCTATCAGACCTTAGTATTATATAGGTGTAGGGCTCTTTATTTATATTGTGAAAACTTGGCCACCAACAAATTAGTTTTTTTTCCAATCCCGCAAGATGTCGGTATATTCAAATTTTATAAAACAATTTGAGTGAAATTAAAATAATTTTCGAACACAACCGATTTTGAATTTTAATTTAAAAAATGCTCAATGTCCATCCCCAAACCCGAGATTATGTATTATAGATTATCATTATGCCGAGGCCCAGATTTTGTTCATTTTTGTCCATCCTCAGAACTTTGATTTACCTTAAAATACTTTTACAGCATAATATCACTTCATTACTTACTGGGTACAATATTTACATATTCAATTTGCAGGAAAACATCATGTTCGATGGAAAAAACCGCCATGCCCTCTTTATCCATGTGATATCAAATGTGGAACAGGATGGTGAGAGTAATCCGGAAGAAGCCCAACAAAAGCTTGTAGATCGTTTCATCATCAAGGACTTGGCAACCTTCAAATCGAGTAAAGAGCTTTATCCCATCATTCAACCGTATATCGAAATTCAACCGAAGGGCGGTAAAAGTAAATTATAATAATCTTGGTACAATTAAAACATTACATACTCACACATTTTTTTTTTCACTTAATAATAATTTATTGTAATTTTACATAAAGAAATTTAAATAAATTGTAGTAAAATAAAATAATTATTAAATAAATAAAAATTATATTTATTTATAAAAATATTATAACTTTTACTAAAACACTATTATTTTTGGTGTATGAATTCTTGATTGTGCTCATCGGTATCATAAATCCAGAATTTGTGTTAAAAAATTCTTGGGATATAAGGTCCGTGGCCACTGGACTCCCCTGATCCAGAATCATAATTTTGTGGCGAAATAATTTTTTTGTTTCAATTTCCTTAAACATTGAGCCACTCTTTAAAATTATGTTGGGTGTTTTTTCCCGCAATATCGTTTCGTACGAAACTGATTCAATTCTTAGATACATATAGTCACGATTTAAATGATTCAGTATGCCCTTGCAATGTAGATGAAGACCTGAGAAGAAAAAAATGAAATCAAATTTGAACTTGAATAAAATTTTTAAACCGCAACAGTCAAGGCTAATTGTACGTGATTGTAAAATCGTATAAGTTTTATGCACATAAGCAAAAATTTCTTAGAAACTGTCGAATCATTATTTACTTACCGGATATCGTAAATATAGGACTTGTAATTTCTGTGACGTTATGTTCCAATTTATCTGTAAAATTTTCCATTTTCCAGAAATACGTAAAAATTTGGGTTTCATCATTCGAAATGATCGTATTATTAAACCGGTGTACTTCGAAATCACGTGGCCCGGCCACTTTAGTTCTCAACTTAGGTTTAGGACTTTCTAATGATTTTAATAGTAGAATCGATGCCTTGGTAGTAAACTCAACCGCATCCGGAAGATTTGTGTCATTGTTGCTGAAACGTAGATTTGGAAATTTGAGTGTTAAATCATTTGGTTTTGTGGTTGGTTTTTTTGTTGATTTTGTTGTTGGTATTGGTGCGGCGACTGCGATAGGGTCTTCTAAATTTTCGGTGGGAAAATATATTCCAATTTCCGGTTGATTGTTATCTAGTGGGTGTTGTGTTGTATTCGATCGTAGTTTTTCGGTATTCGATGGTGGTTTAGGTGTCGTAGTTGTAGTAGCATTGGCGTTTGAATTTGAGCTGCCACTGTTAAAATTATAGCTCGAGTACACTGGTGGTGGAAAATTAAAATAATTTTTCATTATTTTTGCATTTGGGTATGCCATCTGGGTCAGCATTAATTTTAACGTGTAAATCTCATCAAGAAGTTTACGTTCGAGAGCTTCAAACGATCTTCGTAAATCACGCTGTCCACAAACACCCTCCAGTTTTTTACTAGTCGATGCTAATGCACTAGCTCTCACTTCACCTGCCGTGATCGTACATTGGGCACTCTGCGTTTCCATTGGAAATTCATCATCGTCATTTTCACCAAAACGATCATCAATCGATAGATCACTCAGATCGACACCGGTATTGCCTACAAGACAGTATAATACGGGTTTTAAGTTAAATGAAAATAAATAAAAATATTTTTATCTAAAAATAGCATTAAGAAAGTATTTTTGGAAATTCCTAAGGTTATTCAGACAAGGAAAACTTTTCGCGTTGATAATCTTAATCACAGCACGTGGTACACTAGTAGAAACCTTACCAGAAATATCATTGCTGTTACTAATTACGTCTGCACACAAAACACTTGATAAAATAATTAGGAAAATAAATTTAACACTTAAAAACATCTTGAAGATTAAATTTTGTGATCTTCACACGTTGAAAGTGCACACAAAACTAAATCAAAATTCTTTTTGTAAATACAACGAACTGAGAAAAAAGTTTGGCATGATTTTCGCGACAACGATTTTGTTTAAATATTTCGAGGAAGTAAACATGAACTCGGATATCACAGGGTGCTTATTATGTTCCAAGCTGTTGTATATTATGGACTTTAACATAATTAATGGAATATAGTATGTTGGTTAAGTCGCCTCTAGCCGCATCGCAAATGCGAGCCGTTTTAAGCATATTTAAACATTCGCGCAAATTTCATGAACTTAAGCATGGAGATTATGGTTGGATTTTGTTGGTATACATCTTTCTCTTCAGAAGATCATGGGTCAGTATATCACAACTTTTTGACGTTATTCGTTAGGAAAGATTTTCTCGCAAAGTTGGCAACATACAGTACGAGCTGTGAGTAAGTAACCACAAGTTAAGTGGTCCATTTGATCCATTTCGGTCACTCCAACATATCACAAAAGCGATGACCAGTAATTGTTAGAACCATTGCCATCTAGCATGGATATAAGAGAAATATGGCCCAAGTAAATCCTTTGATAATTTTTAACGAGCATGACGTATGTCTAAAACATTCTCCGTATGTTGGTGTTCCCCGTTAGATGCTTCATAAATTGTTATCGAACAATCTTCATCGCGTAACAAAATCGACCTAGAACATAAAACGTGCGATTAAATAAAATTCGAATTGATCCGCCATAGATTCAAACCAGTATAACAAAGTTAGTACACAATTCCCTTCAACAGATGTCGCTTGTGCATAATAGCAATTTATCGATTTGCGTATTTCTAGCAGTTTTCTAGTAAAGCAAAACCCAAAAAACTTTTCATTTGACAGTAGCAAAAAATATGGTGCATTGTTTTATTTTAAATCTGAAGCAATAAATCGTAAAAAAAATCATATTAGGTAAATTAGTGCAATTCGGTTCTAAAATTATTATGGAAAATAATGTTCCCAAAGAGGACAATGTAGAACTGAAACAAAAGCCAGAGAAATCGGAAGAATTCTATGAGGATGAAACGCAAGAGGCAGATGGTGGATTTGAAGATTACAACAATGATGAATTTCGATTTGGTCCGGCGAGGGGTGCATACCGGTACGTGTATTTTTATATTCGATAATATTGCATGGTTAATAATACGATTTATACATTGGTTTTATAGTGGTGGACGAGGTTGGGGACCACCACGATTTAGGGGGCGTGGTGGATTTGGTATGCCGCCCGGGCCAATGGGAGCTCAAATGGGTTCTCGTGGGCCAAGACAACCGCCACCATTTTTCAGGGGCCGTGGAGGGGGGCCGTCTGGTAACCGTTTTCAGGGACCAGGACCAAATTATGATCCGGCTTGGGGACCACCAGGGATGATGAATCATTTGATTGGGAGCAGCACAACTTCAGGGAATTTTAATGCGGCTGGGCCGCAACATGTAAGTACTTGCCTGCAAAACTTTATAAAAATCTGCCCTGCTCACCGGAAAACTTGAAAATATTAAAGGAAAGGTTTGTCATAAGGTTGATTCATCCTAAAAAAATTTTGAGTGCATTCTGGTTTCGAATGTTGCCAATTTATCCCTCAGGTAATCCTTTTTTTAAATTGTTAATTATTAGAGAAACCAGACACATTGGATTTCTTATTCCTATTCCCAGACCGAACCGAAAATACAAGGTGGCTTGCGTAATTCGCTTATTCTTAACCTCACAGATCGTTTTAGTTTACAAATTTGACTCAAAATTATAGTGAGTTCTTATGTAAATTATTGTCCTATAATTGTCCTATACTGTTATGTAAAGTCTATGAAAACACGTGTCAAAGTTGTAGTCAAATTTAACCACAATTTCTCTCAGTAGATTGGGGTTTATTTAATTTAATCTCAAGGCGATTAATATGTATTTTACTAACTTAATTTGTATGTGAATATCGTTTCGTTTGTTAATATCGTGCCATTACCCGTTCGCGATGGTGTCAAGTATGAAGTAAACGATCCATTGCAAAAATTAATTGCAATCTTATACTTTCATTTTGTCCCCATCTTGATAATGCGATCATCCACAAACAGTTAAAACAAGATGCTGTGCAATCGAAAGATATTTCTTGAAAAGCAATGCAGATTCATGCGCATCTTCACAGTCTCATCCGGCCTTTAATAGCGAACAATATTTCATTATTTTCCTCGTCTTTCGGAAGGACATATTGTTTCTGCAAGTTGTCTTGAACACGAATGATTATATTACGAACGAATGATAAATGAATTATCAACATTTGTACATCATTAGTTACTAGCACCAACAAGTGTAAGTGAAGTTTTTCACTGAATTATTTAGCGACTAGTTGCCATTTCAGCAATATCAATAATTAACTGAAATCCCTCTTGATCCGGACTGATTATCGTTTCATTTCACAGCGCTGCTATTCTCGTTTGGACGTCTTTTGTAAATATGTGTTGAGTTATCTTAGCAATATTCAGTATTGATATTGTACAAGTATCAAGGGATTCTCTTTAATTTTTGTAGCTGGAATTTTGATGAATTGGTAATTTTTGCATTATGAAACTAATAATAATATATTTTTATTTAATAGATGCAGGAATTGTGGGTCGAAACGAAAACCGAAGAAGGTAAATCATATTTCTATCATGCTATAACGCGTGAAACAACCTGGACACGACCAGAGGGGCCACATATTAAAATTATGAGTCAAATGGATGTTGAAGCTATGAATAAATTACAGCAACAACAACAACAGCAACAACCACCCCAGCAACAACAGCAACTACTACAACAGCAACCACCACAGCAAACAGTTAATGATAAACCTGCCGAAGGGTCTACTCCAGGACCACAACCGACTGAAACGGCGGATGAAGCTAGGTATAATAATTAGTTGACTTAACTTTGTCTAATGTATTTACATTATCTAATTGGATTTATTTTTTCAGTAAATCGGTAGTGCCACAGAATCCACCGCCAGCTGCTGAAGCTCCAGCTCCACAGCAGCATAATAATACTACAGAAGCACCACCACCAATACAGCAGCAATTTACAGGTCCACCGCCCGGTCAACAATTTCAAAATATGCCGCAATTTGGTATGCCACCACCAGGATTTCCAGGTGGTTTTCCACCAAATCATTGGAATCCTGCCCAGAACTGGCAAGGTATGCCAATGGGAAATCCTGGTATACCGGAACCCAAAGATTTAATGAATCATGCCAAACCGGGTGAAATCGATCCAAATATTATAGCAAAAGCAGCGGAATGGACAGAACATCGAGCGCCAGATGGTCGACCATACTACTATCATGCAGGCCGCGGTGAAAGTGTATGGGAAAAACCACAGGCGATTCGTGATATGGAAATGGCTAGAATGGCGGCATTTTCAAATACTAGCATGCCACCAATGAATGTAATGCCCAATCCGGCACAAATGCCTCCGATTGCTAATTTACTAGCGGCACAAATGAGTACGATTCCACCACACGTGGCTAATAATATGGGACTCGATCCATTAGGATTTGTCATGAAGCCACAAATGGGTATGGAAATGGACACCGAGGAAACGGGTAAGAATGATAAAAAACGTAAACAGGATGCAGAAAAAAAGAAAAAAGATGATGATGACGAGAAGGCGAAACAGGCAAGCAAACCACTGGATAAATCGAGGCCGATTTCGAGTACACCAATCAGTGGAACACCGTGGTGTGTAGTATGGACTGGGGATGGTAGGGTTTTCTTTTATAATCCATCAACTCGTACTTCAGTTTGGGAGAGACCAGAAGAATTACTCGAACGGGCTGATGTCGATAAAGCTGTGTCAACACCGCCCGAACAACTTGTAAAGCCGAAGGAGGAGGAGAAACCGGAGGAGATTAATAGTGTTGAGCCCAAAGCTAGGTCAGAGTCGGAGTCAAGTGCAACTAGTGAGGAAACACCATCAAAAAAATTGAAATTGGATGCGGCAGGTGAGGCTTTGCTCAATTTTTGACCTTATCTGAAATTCTTTCTGGCCGGAAAAGGGATATACCAAAGTTGGTGCAGTCAACTACTTTTTTATAACGTAAAACTTCTTATTTTTAAAGTTGGATTATCAATATCGGCAATGTTTCATTCCGCTTTTCAGGCGATTTTTAACAGCTAACTTTGAGAGATTACAGTTATCTCTAGTCGTAGTTTTTCAAAAGGTTTTTTCTCACTACTTATGCCGTTTTTTATCAGTAATTTCTTTTAGTTGTCGAAATTAGATTCGACAAATCTTCAAAAAATAATTTTTCGCTAAACACTTGTTCGAAAACTAATTCTTTGTAAATAGAATCGATTGCTCTTTCGAAGAATTGTTTACGAAGAATTATTTTTCGAGGAATTTATTTTCGATAAATTATTTTGAGAATATATCCCAACCCGATAGTCCCGTATATCCCGTATATCTCAACACATCCCAACCCGATAGTCAAATTCTTCGGGAAAAATCCAAATGTCCCATATGTATAACCTCAACAAACCTACCTCAAACCGATAATTTATTTCTAGCTAGGACAATGATCATTCAGATGGGAATTGTCAAACAGGTGTCCAACTGTCAACATTTTTAATTGCAAATGATTTTATCGACAATAATGCAAACCGTTAGTTGTTTGATAATTATTTACACCTGGTTATCGTCAGTTTACGGCAGTATGAAAGCCGATAGGCATCCTTAAGGGTAATTTTCATTCCTCAAGTTAAAAACTAACATATCATTCTGAATCTAGTTAGTAATATCTAGTTTCACTCACATAATCTTATCAAATAAACCCCAAACCAAAATGTCAAATTGCAAAACAAAACATCGGAAAGTACAAAATTTCAGCCCCATAACTCATTAAAAAATTCTACCTAGGATTATAGATCATTTCTGGGGGTTCGGGAAAGTTACCAAATTTGAATAAAATTAAGCCATTTTTTGGGCGATTGGGTTAAAAATCCATTTCGGTTATAAAAATAGGATACAACTCTGATGGTGCAGGGAATTGTAGTTGTAAATGGTTTTCTAACATGATTTCTTGAAAAAATGATAATAGAAGGAATTAGGGTTTTAAAATGAATTTTTAAAATGTGGTTATGCAGAACGAAATATGAACGTATTTTTAACACAACGTATTATTAACTTAATAAATATAAGTATCCGTTTAACCAAGTTTCATCGTAATAAGAGGAATGGCTTAGTTCCGTTTAAATGGATCGTTTCCCAGAACAACATATAATTTCATCCTAAGTGGTTGAGTTACGGTTTATTAGTTCCATTCAAAGCGTTGGGAATAGGGTTGGCTCCATTCAAACTGGTAATTTTCAGAACCTTTATTTGAAATTCATGTTACAGTTCTATGTTTAAAACACAAACCTTATTCCATTCCAATGGGTTGATAAATAGTTTAGGTCCTTAAGTTGTTTGTTGGTGCAACTACATAAGGAACTAATATTGCAAGTACATTTTCATCGTGCAAGGAGCAATCGTCAATTATTGGTTCAGAAATGGTGTTGTTCTTAAATTGGTCGACAAACGGCTTATTTTTATTCAATTTGGCCAACATTTATTAGAAAAATATTCGATACTTGAAGCTTTCAACTTTCATCCCACTCTGTAATAATAGCTTAGTTCCATTTTAATTGAAAATCGAAAAACACATTTGGAACTCATATTGGAATCTTGTATTTTCATCTTGTAAACTAAGTTCATTTTCAATTGTTTGGGAAATGGCTAATACGGGGTGCATACACCACATAACCGCTAGAATGAGCAATCGTGGGTTGTGCGTGCTGATTGACGGTGTATGGCACTGATTAGGTGGTTGTGCTTGCTGACTGTGTTTTTTATTTTGTTTCTGATATCATATACTCGTATTATGAAATAACTATTGGTAATTTCAGGCGTAGAACAAATACATTGCAAAGGTTTTGGAGCTGCCACAAATATACTAAAATACTACTCGAATAAATTTCTTGTTTTTTCGACGCCCAAACCTCTAAGAATAAAAAAAATGAATTACGAAATTAAATACTGCTTTTTTAATTTTAAAGCTAAACTCACCGAGAAGAAAAACGATGGAGGTAAGGAAGCTGTAATTGAAGCGGAAGCTCGAGCTGCTCGGGAGAGAGCACTTGTACCACTTGATATTCGTGTAAAATCGTTTAAAGAAATGTTAAAAGAAAAAGACGTGAGTAATCTTTCACAATATTGCTGCAATCTCAATAAATTTAAACAAATTTTTCTCTTAGGTTTCAGCGTTCAGCACTTGGGAAAAAGAACTTCACAAAATCGTTTTTGATCCACGGTATCTCTTATTAACATCGCGGGAACGCAAGCAAGTTTTTGAAAAATACGTGAAAGAGCGAGCCGAAGAGGAGCGTCGCGAGAAGCGCAATAAAATGAAGCAAAAACGAGATGATTTCAAAAGTCTGCTGGAAAGTGCAAATTTGCACGGAAAGTGAGTAATCCGTTTAGGCTTTATTTCAATATTTAATTGTAATATAATTTTTGGCAGATCCTCGTTTAATGACTTTATACAAAAATTCTGTCGTGACGAACGTTTTAAATCCATTGAAAAAGTGCGTGAACGTGAAAGTCTTTTCAACGAGTATATTTTAGATATTCGTAAAAAGGAAAAGGAAGATAAAGTAAATAAAAAAGAAAAAGTGAGTACCTTTCGATTCCTATTGTTAATTTTAAGTTTCATTTAAACAATTTTTGGTAACAAATCTTTAGTACAAAAAAAATTAAAAGTTGAAAACATCCCCATTTTTGAATGCAACTCTCAATGGACAATTACATTTTTTTGGTCAGGCTCATTTGAGGGTTGTACTTGTATCAAACGGGACTTGTTGTTGAATCCTTTTTATTTTGTTAAATGATTAAATATTTTTTTTTATTTATTAATTTGTTGTAAGTATTTTATTTATTTTTCTTTTTAATATTTTTACTATATAAATACGTCTGATCTTCTAAAAAAGATATAATATTTTCTAAAAACTATAAAAATACCATAAACATATATAAATAAATAATTACCAATTATAAAAACAAATTTCACATAACTACTAAATACAATAAATAAATTGTGTTATTCGAACACATTCAGGTATCATCTTCTACATTAATGGTGGATGTGAAAATTTTTTTTCAACAAAATGCAAAAAAAATGTGTAGACCAATAAAAATGGATTATAATGTTGTTTTGTGTGCGAAGTATTCTCAAAACTTGGCTGTCGTATAAAAATCATCTCACGCAATTCTTCTCGATCGTGTCCAGTTGCCCGATAATAGAAAATGGTACATGTTCGATAATACCGAAACAAGCAATATACAAAAAACATAAAAAATAAAAATTTCCAATAAAATGTTGAGTGAATTCGTGTATGTTAACATTTGATTATAAAAATTTGTATATTTTTTATAAAAATTTAAATCGGTTTTGTATTTTATTTTTATTTTACCAATTACTCGAATTCAACTAATTATTTTATTTAGAAATTTTTAATTAAAATTAAGTCTAATGTCCGTCAGTTATATGAAAATAATCAATCAATTATTTAATCAAAACACAAATTTTATGCTTTACAAAAAAATATAAAAATTTTCTTTTATCTTCTCTGTTCACAAAATGAGAAATAATAGTAAATTTATTTCAGAAATAATTTTATTAATATAACACCAATTTTTTAATTTTTCAGCATAACACATTTAAATATTTTATTTACGATTGCTTTTAGATAAAAATGATTTATTAATTCGTTTTATAAATCAAATTTCTTGCCAAATTTTTAAAATCATCTTATCCAAAACCAATCAAAAATAAAAAATAATCATAAAAATTTTCAATTATTTTATATAAATAAATTTAGTTATAAATATAAAAATAACGCAAACTAGCTTTTATAAATTTAACTAATTCTAATATTTTCTATTTTTCCATGTTTTTCTATAAAACTAAATCAAATCAAAAAACCAAAAAAAAAAATGTTTAGATTAAGAAAGAATTTATACAATTGCTGCGAGAACATCATGATATCGATCGACATAGCCGTTGGTCGGACATCAAAAAGAAAATCGATTCAGACTCACGATACAAATCGGTCGAGAGCTCAATTTTGCGAGAGGATTATTTTCATGACTATTGTAAAATACTAAAGGATGAGAAGAAAAAATCAAAGGATAAAAAGGACAAGAAGAAGGAAAAGAAAAGTAACAGCAGTAAAGATGATGATAAGGATGACAGTAAAGCTGGCCATGATAAGGTAATACAATTTTGTTACTACTTATTTATTTATTACAACAAATTTAATGTTTGATCTCTTTACACTTTATGGTTAATTTTGCTTCTCGCCTTGCTGTAGTTTCTAGCTTGCCGGTATTTTTCGTTGCCCGAAATACGGCACTTTCAAGTATTTAGGTAGCTTTTAACTAATTGCTTCCTCTATTTCTACTTATATATTTACAGGTGCCGTAAGGGAATTATAAAGGAATTTACTAGGCCAGTAATAATGTCATTATTTAAACCATCTTACTTAAAAGGGTCGTAATTTACATTCATTATTTTTTTTACTTTTCAATCTACCACCTTGTGCCTAATGAAGTTAGGTTAGATTAAAAAATTATAAACTTGTAATGGAAATGGGATATGTTTAGATAATGATGTTTTAGTTAAAGGCAGTATTACTGATCGTGTAAGTCCCTTTATGAGCTTATTATTCTCTTTGTTGGAATCGTTTTGCATTAGAATTCGAACAAATCAAAACCGCCCTTCTATTCTATTCATACTGAACTACTATATATTAATTTAAAAGAAAATTAGCTTTAATATTACAAAGAAGTGCCATTAAAATATAATAAAAGATTATAAATTGGCAAATAAGTTAAATATAAAAGTAATTCCACATTTATAATTAAGGCTTGCTTCCTATTTAAATTCCTTGTCTAAGTCACATAATTGTTGCTAGATCGGCAATCAGCGGAAACTATAGCACCATATTTTCTATTTTCCACTATATCATATTTTCATTTCGGATAATGAGAGATTAATTCATTGATTCTAATGCTGGAGACATATGAGCAGATTTTCTGCCGGCAGCGCTGCCGTCAGAATTCCAAGTGAACTATATGAGCGTCTTTTTTTTTATAAGCAGAATTTTTGTTTATTGCTTTTTTGTTTTAGTGCTCTATAATATTTTCCTCCATTTTGATTGATAACTCAATGGTATCACGTCAAAAAAAAAAATAAAGTAGCAACTATTTTAATTCGAAAAAATCGAATGAACATAGTTGCGATTGTTAGATTTGTTTTCTTCTACGTAACGCAGCCTACTGCGAGGCAAAACAATTAGAAATAGAGACATGAGTCAGAATTCTGATCGTAAAGCAGAATACATGTATTTCACACTATATAAACGTGTGTATTCTAATTTTTCTGCTTTTAGAATTCTGCCCATGTGTTTCCTGCATAAACCAGCTGTGAAATTTTTTCCTTGTCACCACCGGGAATCGAACTCGGGGCCTCCGTTCGCTGGAGCAAGCATGCTGACCACTTTGCCACCGGGCGGCAAAGGGCTCAGCATGCTGCTATTAAACATATTGTGGAATGGAAATTGGTAAATTTTAATTTATATAGCAAATTTTAATTAAACATCAGGGACAGACACTATCTATGTATCACTGGTATCCACTAACCATCAATTTAGTTAGTCGGGAATTTAGACAAAATAATTAGCGTAACGGTCACATTATAAATATTTAGATAAGATCCAAGATTTTATTAAATATGTTCGAGAACGTAACTGTCGAGTAGTGGTCCCCCACTTTTTGTTTTCCAATAATTTATTATATTCAATTTCCAAGCGATGATGTACGGTAATAAGTTCCAAACCAAGTTTTGAGAATTTACCCAAACATCAATATAGAAGGTGCGTGACGTGATGATCCTATCTAAAAACAAAATGAGTGACACTATAAATATTTGTAACCTGGGATTTAAGACCAACGTGCAAATAGCGCATTGCGCTAAGTCACCGACCACCTAAGTGAGTGAACCGACCAGATCATCAGCATTCCTCTGAGCTATGAAGCCAGATTGCTGTAGGTTAACAAAAGGTTAACCGAGAACGCAGGTGTGTAAAAAATAGATTTCAGAGATTCATCGAACGGTAATGGGCTACCATATCCTTGGTTATGACAACCCTGTGCAAACAAATTCAGGGAGACAGGAAGAAAGTAGATGTAACTATCACCTAGGTAACAGCCTAGCAACAAAAACAGCCAAACTCCACTCGGAAGAGTTGTAATTCTTCATAATTTAGTGGAATGTCAGAATTGTTCTCTCGAACACAGAGGTTTTCACTTTCTTGATTGTAACGGTTTTAACACGGTTGTTTGCAACCGCTGCCGTATTCTTCCAGATATTAGTTTGTAAACACATTTATTCAGCAGATCCTTGTCTATTTTTTAGTTTTTATATTGCGGTGTAATCCAATACTGGACTATATGGAAATTGATTGTGAATGGATGGTTTGTCAGTGAATGAAAAAGAGACTATTGATTGGCAAAAAAACGCAGGTTGCCTTGAACTGAGGGACAGTAAAAAATCTATATTACTTGATTATTTAGCTTTTATTCATTTTATTCGCAGGACGACGACGACAATGTTGGTGGTAACACCTCAGATGACGAGGAGGAACGTCAGCGTAAAGAACGCGATCGTAAGATTAGGGCCGAGCTAAGTATTAAAGAACGCGAAAAAGAGGTGCAACGTACCTTAGCTAGCCATCTTCGCGATCGTGATAAGGAACGCGAGCATCACAAACGTGATGAGGCGATGCGTCACTTTAGTGCATTATTAGCGGACTTAGTTAGAAACTCGGATTTAACATGGAAAGAAGTTAAAAAGCAATTACGCAAGGATCACCGTTGGGAGCTTGTCGAAAATTTAGATCGGAATGATCGCGAACGGCTATTCAATGAGCACATTGAATCGTTAACGAAAAAGAAACGTGATAAATTCCGTGAAATGCTCGAAGAGCTAAATAAAATTGAATTGACGACAACGTGGAAGGAAGTAAAAAAAATGGTCAAAGATGATCCACGCTATCTAAAATTCAATTCCAGTGAGAAATGCGAACGTGAATACAAGGAATACATCAAGGATAAATTAGTCATGGCCAAAACGGCATTCCGTGAACTATTGCAAGAGTGTAAACTAATTACACACAAGAGTTTAGAATCGGTGCGTGAGAATCAAAATCACTTACGCGAAATCGAGGACATACTAAAAAATGATAAACGATATTTGGTACTAGACCACTTGGATCATGAACGAACTCAAATAATTTTAGCGTATTTAGAGGAATTAAATAAGCGTGGACCACCGCCGCCGCCAACGGCGAGCGAAGCAACTCGGCGAAAATAAGTTAGTTGGAGTTGAACAATTTTAGGAATATAGACACAATAAAATCAAAACTTATCATGTTTATCCAATAAAAGTGTATACAATAAACTGATTTAATTGTACCGAATAATTTTATATTTTTAATTTTTCCTTTTTTATTATTATTTGTATAGTAATTTTTAATACATTTACGAATTATTATCAAATATCTTTTAAATTATTTTCAGTATTTCAAATTAGTTGAAATATATAAATGCAAGTAAAATTGTATCTAACTAAAAATACATTTTGGTTTTTTATTTTTAAATTCTAGGAATTAGTGTGCTATTGAACAATTCATTGGCTTCTAGAATTTGGCGGATCTGAAATTTCTATGTTAACCAATTTTCGCCACCTTCCAATTTTTCAAGGTTCGTCCGATCGCTTTCCATTTTGTTTTTTTTTATCTTCGATTTATTCGTTATTTTTTATTTTATTTTAAATTTAACTATAAAATGAGAATATCGTAATTTCTTTTTGTGATAATTTTATTTTTTATTTTGGACTAGCTTCGAGAGTTCTGCTGTCGTTAGCTATTTATATTCTCATCGAATTATTCGTTGCTATGGCGTGGTCCTATCTGGTGTTTCCTGGTGTTCTGCTTCGGATTTTGATCACCCAAAATAATTAAAATAATAATAATTAATTAAGAAAATAATATTAGAAAAACTATAATTTTTATACTGATAAAAATTAAATTTTAAATATATTTCAAAACTGCCCTCAGCAATTTGGGTTCTGTAGATTGCAATGTAATAGTAAAAAATACAGTAGTTTAGAGTGATGGTTAAATTATTTTACATATTATTGTTATATTGTAACGTATGATTGCATGTTAGGGACAGCACTGTACATTATAAATACAAAAGAAATTCATGTTTGAAATAACGGTCGCGATTTGTACATCAGCAAAATTGCTTGTAGAAAATAAAGTTGTCCGGTTGTACTTAGAAATAAATAAAAATGTATTTCCAATTAATAACATATACTATAACCAACCCAACTAGCAGCGAGGATCGCAAAAGGTTGTCTTATAACAGACTAAAGCTACATGTAAATAAATACCGACGTTTTTCATTTATCTATACTAAACTAAACTGATAAACTAACTAAAATAAACTGATTTTGTTTGGTTCCAAAAGCTGTCATTCATAAACCGCGTGCCCATCGATAACACACAACAATAAGTGGCCATCAAATCTATTATAGTGCGTATATAGTTAAAATTGCCGCTAAAAATACTAATAAATTTCGAACCAAAGACGTTCAAATTAATCACTAATTGCAAAAGCGGTATATTTTATATACATAACAACGGATGGCATAAAGGTTATAATGTATCGGATGATAGAGAATTTGCGTCACCCGTTCTGCTGCTTTACGAATTTTACCTTACACCGTTATCTCTTTCAACGTGCTCAACATTCGGTTTCATCACTACTCGATCTACTTACGGTCATGGTAAAGTGTTCATATATAAGAAGAAAAAATCCAATAAAAAAAAATATATACAAATAATATAAATGTGTTTGTTATGTCCGTGCAACTAATGTGCCATTTATAAAAGAATTTTTATTTATAAGAAAGTTAAGAAAATACAAAAGACAAAAAAATAAAAAGAAAATTCGAAATAAAATCATATGAATAAGTTGTTATACTAAGCTAGTTATACTAAGTGTGTATGCCAGTGTTACAATCTAAAAAAAGAAAAATAATAATTAATTAAACAGTGAATGGTGGAAGCGCTTCATACCGGATAACTGGATAAAATCAAATTGAAGGTACCAAATTTTTATTATATTTGACCAAGAGCAAATGTTTTAATTAATTAATAAAATAATTCATCTTAATATAATATGTATATCTCAAAATAACTAATATGATGTGCCAAGTAAAATTAAAATGTGAGAGGTGATATTGTCATTTCGGAGAGTCGAATATGGTCTGTGTACGTCCTTATGTTAACAGCAAATATCCAGAATCAAGAAAATCTTTTACATATGGATTATTTGTTGTAGTAAGGATCAGCACTTCTCAATGTTCAATGAGTCCTAGTTATTTGAGAAAATCCCATCCCAATCCCACCGGCACTGGCCGGTGCATTAGTGCTGTCTCAAATATACTCATTGGAAAATTTCTGTTGGTGAGCATATTGAGTGTGTTTGGATTTTTCCCAGACCGCTTAGTCTACTCGTCACAATATTACAATACAGAATGCATTTTTAATAATTAACGAAAAATTATGTGTACCATAATAAATTTTTTAGAAATAGCATAAAAATCCTGAAAATTGTTTAGTCGTTCGGCGAACGACTATAACATCACTAGAAAACGCCGCTGCGTAACCTGGTGTATTAACCTGGATCATGTTGGTTTTCCAACCTTCAGTCAAATTCGCTATGGAACGAATAAAATAAAAAAACAATGTACGGAACAATCACAATAAAACCATTACAATAGTAAAACAAAGTAAAAAATATAAAAATTCGTAAGCACGAAAAGTTAGTTGCGAAAATACGAAAAATATGAAAGAATCGAATTTCGTAGGCAAGTAGTAATTCGCTAGTACTACAACTAAATGGTATTGTTCTATATATATAGATAATATTCGGATGATAGTAATACAACATCAGTCGTCGTGACCTGATGAGAAGACTGATTTTTTCAAAACAAAAATCTCATTCGTTCGAAACTGATTGTTGTGATTCTTACAAAATTGGCATCTATGAGTCAAAAATTCAAATAAAAAAACTGACGGTGTGTGATAGAA
This sequence comes from Nephrotoma appendiculata, assembly GCA_947310385.1. Taxonomy (NCBI): domain Eukaryota; kingdom Metazoa; phylum Arthropoda; class Insecta; order Diptera; family Tipulidae; genus Nephrotoma; species Nephrotoma appendiculata. Next base: position 32,894,500 of record OX371223.1, read on the forward strand.
GATTTTCGGTCAAAAGAAAATTGATTTACAATCAAGTACACCGGTCGAGTCGAACAAAATGAACGTCAAACTGTCACAACTCCCTGGGCTGGGATGTTGTAGCATCACTATTTTCGACTTTTTTTATGTCTCAATTTTCAGGAATCAATTAACATTCTATTTCGTGTAAACAATTATGTGTTTTATATCGCGATTTCAACCTCTTGATATAATTGTGAGCTTTCTCTCTTTTCTACATTTCGATAAACGTATCAAGAAAAAATTATTTGGTAATAAATAGAGTCGATTGATCTAGTAGTCTTAGATATCGTAGAAAAGAAATAGACTGATGTTTTCTCGAGCAAGCTGAGAACACATTAGAAAATGCGTCGTTTTGGAAGTGAAATAGGCTACCATTTTACTTGTAAAAAATGAGACATAAAAAAAGTCGAAAGTCGAAAATAGAGATGGTACAACATCCCAGCCCAAAGAGAACGAATTTCAACATTCTGACGCTCAAAAGGGTGTATGATCAAACATCGTAGACAAATATTATGTACTTCCAATACGGGAATTCAGTTTCACAAAGGAGCCGGGTGATGATATTGCACCCTATATGTCGAAACTCATGAAGTCGTGCTGCAGTTAAAGGATCAAGGAGAAGAGGTTTCCGATTCGATGGTTTTTGCAAAGATTTAATGTATTTGCCGGTGAAATGGTGAAAAGGTCATGGTTCGGCGAAAATGTGATATCAACATTCTTGCGTTTGACGGTGATTCAAGGATTCGTAGACGCATGGTGAATGTGTTGTATGTACCGAAAATACATATGAATTTATTTTCGTCGAGAAACTTAATGGATGTGGCTAGCAAAAGTGAAATCGAATATAGCAAGACCTGCGAACTACTTAAGAATGGAAACATTTTTATGCAGTCGGTGTTCGACGCGACAAGCTGTTTTAAATGCTGTTCAAATTTGAGGATTCTTCAGAGTCGATGAAGCTATCGCAAATATGATAATCAAGAAAATTACACTTCACGGATTGCATGAACGATTCGAACATCAGAACGTCGCACACGTGAAGAAATTTTTCGAAATAATGAAATCGATTTCGTGGATAAAGATGCGAAGCGTGCATCTACGGAAAGCATCTTCGTGGACGTTATAAACTTTGTGAAGATAAATCAAATGAATGTCGCAAAATTATTCATGCGGACGTTTTTCTTTCAATGCGAACGAATTTGATTGGCGACGGTTCGGGGTATTTTTCGTTTTTAAAGGAATTTTTTTCACATTTTCGTTATGAATATTTTATGTAGCAAAAGTCGGAGGTTGCAGCAAAGATCAAATTCACGGTAATGCGAATGCAGCAATAGAACGGACACAAGGTGTACAGTTTATATCGATGTAGTATGACATCGATTATACAGAAACGTTCAGCTCTGTAGTTAAGTTTACATTGATAAGAGTAATTTATACGCTGGCTGCGAATACAGCTTTGCTGAACGGTGATTTGGAGGAGAACTTTTATACGAGTACCGAACCGATAGGATATGACGATGGTAGTGGACGAGTGCGCAAGCTATGCACAGAGCTTGTACCGATTGAAACAAGCGTAGCACTGCTGGAACAAAAAGTTTACGTTATTCATTAAAAAAAATCGACTTTGCGACCAGAGAATCGGATTCACGTGTGTTTTCTGTGTAATTTGAAGAATGGAATGATGATACTTGCGTTTTATGTCGACGACGGTTTGATTGCGACGTAGGTGGCCCAAACATTGTTTAATTCATTTAGATGAAGCTCCAAATTATCAAGATCTTCAACTGGAAATATTTTTCAGTACGAGAAGGAAAACGCCGAACTCCGTGAACAATTAAGAGACATAACGGAATTTACAACTAAATCGAAAGAGAACGAAGAACTCAAAAAACCAGTTGAAACACGTGCACACACCTACAATCGATGACATTAGTCCATTCCATACGGATGAAGAATTAGAAAGAGAAACAAATTGGATGTTGAACTGGAATAAAAGACACCAAGAAAAGAAAAGCTCAACACACACCAGAAATGGCAGAAGCTTTACCATTAACTTCAAAACAAATTTCTAAAGAAAGAGAAATCACTTGGAATATCAAATTGCTCCATTACACAATTGATTATGAAATCTGTTACGGTAGCCGAGTACAAACTCGTATCTCTAAATAATGGCGTCTGGTAAATTAATTTTGCAGACTCTGAAATCTATTGAGGTTTGGCTTCAAAAGGAAAGGTTCTCATGCAAAAGGATAATCAAATAGAAAATACTGTAAACATCTTTAAGAAAGAAAAAAAAACTGAACAAGGAGTTCAATCAACAAAAAAGGACTTCCACTATTTATGATCACTTTTAATAACAAACAAAAAGTGGAAGATGTTGTTTAATATCAAGGCAATACTAAACATGAGCGATAAAATAGATCCATTGAAAAAAATAGCGGTGTAATACCGCAGTGGAAAAGACGTCAAGGTTTCAATCATACGCATAAATATTGTTCAGAAATATTGACTAGATGCGTGAAACGTGCCGGAAAGCATCGCGCGATAGATTAGCATGGCATCGTTTCCGGATGATACGGCCATCTTAGCAATCGCTGATAGCATAGATGAATCCACAAGCAAATTGCAAAGAGCTACTAATATTGTCAATATCTAGACGAAGAGATGGCAAATGAAGCAATGAAGCAAATTCTGTTCACATAAACTTTACCAACAAAAAGGTAGGTGGATACCAGTACAACTGAACTCTTAGCCAATTCGGCTAAGAAGGCTGCAAACGAAGAATCCTTGATCTACTAGCACCAATCTGGATCGACTAAAATATAATAAATCTGTAACGGGGACTAGCCAAAGGGCTACAATCCTCTGAAGAAGAATATCAAGTATGTAGGATAAATTACTAGATCAGTAAATCAGTTGTAATAAATAAATATAATTTTAAAAAAAGTAAAACCTTTTCTTTTCGAGATTAAAAACATTAGACATTTTTTTTTATTTTTACCGTATAGAATATTTATAGCCATAAATTGAAAATTAATTAGTAAAAGCCTTTATAGACAATCGACGAAAAAGTTATGAGTGTATTGTAACTACTTGTCAAACAACATATTAGTACAGTTGGCGGCAGTTGTTTGTACTCATTAAAAACAAAATTTTTTCTATGTATATCGTAGATAAACTATTAGTTCCGACTGTACGTATGATAAGTTTCATAATATCAACATTTGGGCGTATCTACGAAAAACATAAAAATCTTAAATTTTTTCAAAAACTAAAATTGGCATTAGCTTCAACATTTATTGGTATTATGCAAAAAACATTTCAGGACATGACAATTTTTTCGAGTTATTCGTTCTCGAAATCTTTATGTGTAACTTTACGTCATCAAATTTGACTTAAAAGAAAATCGGGCTTTGGCCATAACAATTTACACCGCCTCCATTTTTTCATAATAGGTGCTCTGTTATTGACTACTACAAGACATATTACTAACGTTTTCCACGATTACGTCACGCAAACTTTAAGGATTAACAAAATAAAATACCAAACAATTCTGTCATCTTTTAAAAATTTTTGTAATTCTGTAAGTTTAACATACATCTTTATTTTCATAGTTGTGTTTTTTCTCATCATAACTTTTATAATATTATAATAAAATAATAATATATTATAAATATTATATAATCAACTAAATTTTAAACATCATTATAATAATAATTGTTTCTTCTTATTTTATTATTTCAAAAATAATTGAAATATTTTTTTATGTATATATAATAAGTACACTTATAGCTTAGTGGATATCATAATTATCATAATAAAATTATTTAAATTTTAATTAACTTAACATTTTACATATAATTATTTATTTAAGGTTGATAAAGGTAACATAATTTTTTAATTTTTAAAATTATAATAATTTATATATATTAATAATTATGGTTAGCCAATTTAAGCCGGGGTCGGAAATAAAATTAAATATAACACTTTAGTAAATTAATTTAATATTTATAAAATAATTAATTAAAAAGAATGGTTAATAAAAGTACATTATGTATATAATATTGTTTTATATAGTAGTAGCGAGTTTTGTTTTAACATAACTTAAATTAAAAGAAGTTTGGAATGTATTTAGTGTTTTTGTCACAACAAAATAATATTAAACTAAATAATGGAAGACACCGACCAGTTGTATAAATATTTTATTAATTAACAATATTCAAAAATACTTAATTTTTTTTATTTATGTGTTGAAATAATATATATTATATATAAGATATTTTGTTACATTTTCATCATCTTTTAAACAAAACAAAAAAAAAACAAAAAAATAACTTAATGTTTAAATATTTGGTTACAAATAATAAAAAAAAGTAAAATTGTATAATATTCTTTATTTATTTTAATTAGTTAAATATTAAATTAAGTCTGATAAAAAAGACACAAGACATTTTAGTGAGCTTTTTTTGTAAGTTTCTTGTTTTTTTATGCTTTTATAATTTTTACAATTTTTTTTATTTTAAAAAACTTTTTTTATATATTTTATTATTTATTTAACAAAAAATTTGTTTAACTAAAACGTTTAACAATATTTTTTGCCATCTTCATTATAGTACTATAATATTTATAATAATTATAGTAACGCAACAAACACGCACACAAAAAATAGAAACGTTGCTTTAATAAATTTAAAAAAATAATATTTTCTAATTTTATTAAAAATAATAACTATGTAAGTGCTTTTCTGTAACTATTTTATCGAAACGTAATAGTTTTTGGGACGTATGCAGCGAGGAGATATGTAGTAAATTTTTAAAAACGTTACGATTAGTTAACGATCGATACGAAATTCGAAGATGAGGTAAATGATGAGAGGTTTATATTCCTTTCGGATCGGTTTAATTTAGCTGCAAACTTTTGATCTCTTAATTGAATTGCATTGCCTAAAATGAGGTTTATTTGATTAAGCTATTCGAGATGTGATGATATATAATTATTCGGTTTATGAATCCTGTCAATACATGAATTTATAGTTTAACGTGTAAGGAATAATTATTAATGACCATAATATGGGAATTTTTTTTTCTTCGCATTGAGACGTCTCTATAATATAAATAGCCTATGATTTAATATTGTGAAAAATACGTTATGAAAAAAATTTAAAGCATTTGATCATACAACTGATCAATATGCGATTTCAGTCATATATATATCGCGATCATCAACTAATATTATGTAATTTTGTAGCCCAGCTAACTAAATAAAAAATTTATTAATATGGTTTCAGGCATTAAGCTGCCATTCATAGAAAGGCAAATATAATAATATTCTCTCCTTGTCCCAATTTTTCCAAAACTATTACTCGCTCTCTATATAGTACAGTACAATATTGTAATAAATTATAAAATAATAACAAAACCATCTGTTTCAATAAAATTTTGAGTAACAAAACAGCGTGCTTTTAACAAAACATCATTCAAACTAATAACAAAAATATAGTAATAGCTAGCAAGTAGCTTTTATAAAATTTTACTACAGTATTGCACACGTTTTAGCTTTTCTTCGTTTCAATTTGTCTCTAATATACTCAATTTGTTTATTTTCTTTAAATAAATGTAACATAAATAATAAAAAATAATAAATTTGATTAAAAATATATATTATATATGACAATGTATAGTGTATAACGTTTAGTTTACCTATGTAAAATTATTCTAATTGGCTAATTCTGATTTTAGACTATTATTGTTGTTGTTATGCTTCACATTTTGGCGGCTGATTAACGATTGTAACTTTGCCAATTGATTTAGTAAATTGGAATTTGAATCTTCTAGACTTTCGACACGTTTACGATAATTTGTGTTCTCGGAGACGAGTATCTCAACTTTACGTTCTAGTTGGTCCATGTACTCTTTCTTCTTTCGGCGGCTTTCTTGTGCTGAGATCTAGAATTAAAAATATAAAAAAAAATATATTTTTAAAACAACTTGCAGTGAAGATTATAAATTTGTTGTTGATTAACTTTTATGTTGTTTATTATTATTATGTATTCGATGATTGCTGGTGGTGGTATAATTTAATTATAGTGTATGAAACTAGTTGTGAAAAATGTTATACATGTAATTATGTATAAAAAATATGTAATCAATTCATGAACACAATTTTACAGTCTGGCGTTTTTATGTGTTCAGTTTGGTGAGCTATTGTTGAAGGTGTATGATTGATTACTATCAATTTAGTTGCAACAAAGAACAGCTTCTAGCATATACTTTTTAACAGATATAGGTCAGCCTTTCGATCACCGTAGATATACAAGTAAATATTTTCTGCCGATCTTTTAAATATAATAAAATGTATAAAGTATTGCATCTTCCATGCTTTCTTAAACCTCTATATTTTGTGTATGATAAGACTAAATTGATATATCAATTTGTTAAAAGGGTATTATGCCTGTAGTACGTTCACAAACTCTACATTAGCTGTGTTCCAATGGAGAAAGCAAACTACTCACAAGTACTTGTAACTACTCGCAGCTACCCATGCTCAAATGGTGGTGTAGATGTTGAAAGTAGTTACGCATAAATTTGACGGTAGGTATATTAGTTTCAAAAAATCTAACAGATGGCTTTGTGATGGTTTGATTATGTTGAAATGTCAGATTTATTACAATTTTTTGTTTGTTTATATTCGATTGATTGACAATAAGGGATTTTTGTGGAAAATTACTTATCAAATTGCAATAAAATTTGTCAAATTACAATTAGCTACTAATTATAATTATTAAATTGATCCAATTATAAATATCCTAATATATATATTTAAAATTATTAAACTGATGGAATTGATTCGACTATTAAAGCGGTGGATTTTTATAATAAATATATATAAATTAATTTTATTTACATTTTCACTATTAGAACCTCAATACTTCTCTTTCCTGCCAGCGTACGCACAGATTAAGGCTTTGCCTTCATGGTATGTCCAATTTTTGACATTATGTATTACCAAATTGTCTGAAAATATTCAAACAAATTTGATTTTGTACAACAAAATATGTTGCTGTCATAATTTTGCCCGTTCCTTTGGTTATCTACTCACAAGTACTTGTGAGTAGTAAATTGTTTCCATTGGAACACAGCTATTGTTAAAGATTGCTTTAGCAATTATGCGTATTGACGTTTGAAAAAGTTAAAAAAGCACCACTGGTGGATTAGGTTGCAACTAACCCTAACTACCAAAAATGACACATGGGAATATGTGATTGATATGATGACAAAATTAATTATAACTCGTATGTATGTATATGCCACAAAATCACTAATTATATAACTTTTAACATTTTTAATTTATAATTTTAGACGAAATTAAAGCAAGCCAAGTTAGCACGGTAAAACGAATAAATTATCGCGAATCATGTTTTTTTTAAGTTTATTGAAAATCCGCTAGATGGAATCCATGACAGGGTTGCAATGTTTTAAACAAAACGTTTAAAACGAATGTTTTAAACATGTTTTAAACAAAGCGGTATGTTTTAAACATTTTGTTTTAAACAAGTGTTTAAAACATGATTTTAATTAGACAAAAAAACAAAAGTTTTTTTTATTTGAATTAACTTTAGTAAATCTTATAAATATAATATCTGTTACTTCGAATACTTATACAATAAAATTAAATAAATTTGATTGGCCACAAAACCCAAACTCATCAGTTAGATTCAGTTAGTATCATTTATATAAATGGCTTCAGTTTTCAATTTGGTTTTGATGATAATGATTTAAATACTGTAACTAACTTGGCAGCCTTTTATGATTAATTAAATTTGAAATGTTGGTTAAATAATATTTAAACAATGGCAATCTAAAGATTACATTCAAGCCTCGCTTGCCGTAGTATAAACCACTTCGGAATTTCTATTAATTCGTTTATTTATTGTTTCTAATGTAGCATTTTTTGAGTTCCTTCAGAGAAACAATAATTTCGCTTAGCAATTTCGCTGCATAAATCATATTTACAAAATAATTTGGTTAATTTACAATATATGTAATATCCTTAATTGATGCGTTATGGTCGGTATCTAGATCTTCAACTCATCCACAAGTGTGCTTAATTGCGTGCATTTTTTCAGGTGCTCTTTCATTCTAACCACTAAACCAGGAGCCCCACTTTTCGGTGGACATTTCTCAATCGGAACACGATTTGCTTTAGAATTCTCTGCATTATTCGAATACTTCGCGCCGCAGTGGGAATTTTTTCCTTATTAGTGGCAAAAATTTAGATATATACAGAGAAAATTTAAAAAATAATCAGAGCACCCGGTGAAAAAATCAAATAATATAGAGAATTCCGAAGCAAAACATATTCCGATTGGCGAAACTTCTACTGTTTCAAGAACAAGACACCAGATAGTTCCTTTTTACAATTTTTGCATTTCGTTTATACTGTATGCCTGACACCGATTGTCTTGTCCCAATTTGTGGTCAACCAAATTGATTATTACTTCAAACCACTCATTCGGAGGCACTACACAAATCTAGTCTGGTGTTTTTTAATTAAAATTTGCTAAATAAATGAAGATGTATTAATTTCTAAAGCATTTATAATCTAGAATTGACAAAATATCCAAACTAAGTTTTAAGTTTAGAACTAAATCTCAGGCATATTTTGGTTATGAACCTTACAGAGACATCTATCAATACTGGTATGAACAAACCATCAATTTAGTTAATCGGAAATTCAGACAAAAAAAATCGACATCAGGCACACAAGTATTAGAACTAAATGTTTCGATTTCAGTGAAGTAATGCCAAATACTGTTTTTGTGGGACGAGTTATTATTTTTAAATGATAATCAACACCGCTCAGGATCAAGATAACCAATAAGCTAAAAATTGGATTACAAAAAAAGATAAAACCGATTGGTAGAAAGGACTTCCCCAAAATTGTATTAAACGATTTAAGAACAGTTATGTAAAATAAAAAGGATCGACGAATTCTGTAAAACAAACGAAAATAGAGAAAGATTTAATTCAAAATTGATTTATGCAGATCCTGATACTATATAAATAACTACATACATAAAGACATACAAATTACAGGCAATCCTCCAAGAACGCGGCATTCGAAGAACACGGTTTCGAAGAACATGGATACCCATTTTCTCAAACTACACGGTTTCAAACACGATTTTCTTTATTCTATTTTATTTTTTGTTTGTCATAACAAAAAATAAACAATAAAACGTAATGTCTTTTTTATTTTATTTTTTGTAGTCTCGAACAACACGGTTTTAAAGAACACGGAACGAACTAATCGTCTTCTTGGAGGGTTTCCTGTATATTGTATTAGTATTTTATTAATTTGTATAATTATGTAACCAGAGCCATCTTCCACTATGGGACAGTGAACATTGGTCTTTTGCTAATGACGTCACTGTATGTCGACAAGTTCTCTTTTACTATTTTTTAATACAGCAACACAAATAAATGATCGAGTTTATTTGTTGAAAATTGAGCACATTAAAATAGAAGAGAAAAATAAAATCCACGTCTAAGGCAACTTACGAAGAAAATGATCGTGCTGCTACTTCAATCGATTAAGAGAGACCGATTTTTTTTAAACCGTCGACGTAGCGTTACGTTGGCTTTGGGTAAACGTGCTTCATACTTAGACCTGAGCTTGTATTTTGAACGTTCATTTAGTTCTCTTTTATTTTGTATCGAGAAATTACAAGAAAATCGACAAAAGGTTAACTTAATTCGTAATGAAAATATGTTTAAAACAACGTTTAAAACATGTTTTAAACATATTTTTTTTGGTTTGTTTTAAACATGTTTTAAACAAAAAAAACATGTTTTAAACAAATAAAACGTGTTTTTTGTTCTAAATTAAAAAAAAACAGTTTTTTTTGCAACCCTGATCCATGATACTCTAATCGTCAATAGACAACTATAAGTGGATCTGACGGCAAAAAAAATAAGCTTGTTCCGGATATTTTTGTATGCTAATTTTTTATTTTCATAAAGTATGCCGTGCTAAAATTTCATAGCGCTAGATGTCACATTCCCAACTTTAACAGTCGTCAATAAGATAGCAGAAAATTTTAGGCAGGAAAAATGAGTTTTGCTATTCATCTCTATTTATCATAAAAAGAATGTATGTAGATTATGATTCCAGCTCAGGGTTCATTATACTATTCTTAAAATATTAAACACATTTCACATTAAGACCCATATTCAAGATAACACGCGGTTGATTTTCATAGCCAAGACACAATAAAACTGGTTTTTTATCTAATAGATGGAGCGTACAGTACGATTTTAAATTTTTCATCCAAATTGGATCATTTGTAATTGCAAATGCACTGCATCCTTAGTGCATTTAAACTAACCGTAAAACCAAATTTTTATAAAGTAATCCTACAAGATTCAAGAGCTTACGGGTAGCAAAGTAGATGATCACACCAACTAAGAACGGAATACCCAAATATGCAAAACCAGATCTAAAGAGAGTGATCGTATCCCATACAGTCAGTTTAGGCGCATTATTCTAAATTCCTCTAACAAAAAATTGGAATCCAATTAATTTAAATCACTACCAAATTTTCATTTTCTGACTTATGAATCTTTAATGATAATTGCTTTGACATTATCGTTTCTATATTGTACCAGTAAATTTACCCGTTCTATGAACGGGTAAGTAAGATGACTGGGTGTAAGTCTACTTTAAAAATTTGAAAAAATTAAAAATTGATATTTTGAACGGAACATCAACAAACGCGCTCCTAGAATTTCTTTAAAGCAAATGTTCGACACATCTTTGTGTCGAAGAGCACCCACCACTAATCCGGCCCTGATATTCTGGATCACTCGTTAATCCACGGACACGCTCAATAATTTCTTTAAAGCAAAAATTCGACACATCTTTGTATCAAAAGGCACCTACCACTCATCCGGCCCTGATGTTCTGGGCCACGCTCAAATTAGGAAAACGCATATTCCATAATCCACGAAGACACGCTCAAAGAATTTCTTTAAAACAAAAATTCGACACATCTTTGTGTCGAAGGGCTCCCACCACTCACCCGGTCCTGATGTTCTGGCCCACGCCCAAATTAGAAAACATATTCGTTAATCCACGGACACGCTCAACGAATTTCTTTAAAATGAAAATTCGACACATCCTTGTGTCGAAGGGCACCCACCACTCATCCGGCCCTAATGTTCTGGCCCAAATTTTCCTTAATCCACAGACACGCTAAATGAATTTCTTTAAAGAAAAAATTCGACACATTTTTGTGTCGAAGGGCACCCACCACTCACCCAGCCCTGATTTTCTGGACCCCACTCAAATTAGAAAAACATATTCATTAATCCACGGACACGCACAATGAATTTCTTTAAAGCAAAAATTCAACACATCCTTGTGTCAAAAGGCATCCACCACTCATCCGGGCCTGATGTTCTGGACCACGCCCAAATTAGAAAAACATATTCGTTAATCCACGGACACGCTCAAAGAATTTCTTTAAAGTGAAAATTCGACACATCCTTGTGTTGAAGGGCACCCACCACTCATCTGGTCCTGATGTTCTGGGCCACGCCCAAATTAGACAAACATATTCGTTAATTCACGGACACGCTCAAAGAATTTCTTTAAAGTGAAAATTTGACACATCCTTCTGTCAAAGAGCACCCACCACTCATCCGGCCCTGATGTTCTGGACCACGCCCAAAATAGAAAAACATATTCCGTAAGTCACGATGACACACTGAAAGAATTTCTTTGAAGCAAAAATTCGACACGTTTTTGAGTCTAAGGGCACCCACCACTCACCCGGCCCTGATGTTTTGGATTTCGCCCAGTGTTCTTTAAAATTTAAAGAACTTCTGTGTAAACGACATTTCGCGTGAACACTTTGTCACAATTGGGAACTAATTTTCCTTCCTCTTCAGTCTCTTTGACTGTAACTTTGATACTTTCAAAGGTTTTTACCGTTGAAAAGGCAGTGTATAATTTGCCCATAAGCAAATACTGGTTGTGACAAATACAGTCCCAGTTTCTCAAAAGTCTGCCCTTGAGCTTTATTAATAGTCATGGCAAAAGCCACTCTTACGGGAAATTGCTTTATCTGTAACTCAAAGAGGAAAGGAGTTTCAGAAGGTGTTAGTGCCATTTTTGTAGTGAACACAATTTCACCCTTTGACTTGCATCAGAAATTACTTTGGCAAAAAATCACGTTGTGTAACAACTTCGTGATAATGAGTCTTGTAGTGTTACAAAGATCTCGTTAAAAATTCTAATTTCGGAGCAACATTTTTATTGCTCCTACTTTAAGATGCCTGATACATTTAGAGTGTTCAAAAAATCTATTGGAAAGTGCATTCTTTCCTCTTCATCGTCGGTGACGATACTGTCTACACTTTTGTAAACTCTTTCATCCTGAGGTCTATCTTCCGGTGTAACTAAACGACTCAAAACTTTGGTCATTAATGGCAAAAGTGTCCTCATTTAAAGGACACAGGATTGCTGTCATGGCATATGTTTCTGCCTCCGCCGGAGAAAAGGAAACAGGGAATATTGCATTCACTAATGAGTGATTGCAAATACACTGTTAAGGATATCATTCCTCACCAAGACTTTGATATTGAGAGTCATTTACAGCTCTCATGTTCTCAGACAATTTGATCTGAGTAATATGACGCCACATTGGAGACCTATTAAGAATGTCTTCCACGATTTGTACTCGACCTCCACCGATTACAATTGGCAATGTCTACCGAAAATCTCCTCCTAAAAGAATGACGATATAGCTTTTGATTTCTTTCAAAAGTCTGTCAACACATGTCAGGGCTTTCCCTGGAGTCATTCCAGCCCAAACGATAAGTTTGGCATTCGTGACTTTCACGCAGCGTCGTCTGTTTCATGTTACATACTGAGTCCGTTTTTGTTGGGACTGGTACCTTAAATTGGGTGTGGTAAGTTCTTCCTCCCCCAGGAAGAGTGGCTGCAATTCTAGTGGAAGCAACCGGTAACACAATGTATTTGCGACCTCTACATGTACAGAGAAGTGTATTGTACAGGAAAGTTTTTTAAATTCCTGCAGCCCCATCAACGAAAAAGCATCTAACTCTTTCTTTTGGGCCATCAACAGCTTTCACGTCCATGTCATGACCTTATTTTTGTTGAACATTCAGCTTAGACAAAAACATAAGTCCCTTTTTTGCTTGAGAAACAGGATCATATTCAGATGGAATATCATCATGAATTGCATTATAGGAATCTCAACCCACTCCAATCAGTATATCATGTAATGCCCGACTTTCTGGGTTGGAAAACCTTGCATGAACGAAGTATTCCGTTAGTGCAACTTTATGGGTAACAAATAGCTTTCCCGCACCTTGTGAAATGCCAAAAATGCAAATCCATACGAAGAGAAGTCTCATTTGCTCAGGATACATCGTAAAAGACGCTTCTGTAAGAGTGGTGTCCCACTCTTTGTCATCTGCAAATAGATGTCTGTGTCTACAATTCTCTGCGAATGTAGGATAAATTACGCCTTCGGGATCCTTATTCATGCCATCCCAATCTTGTGCTCCTCTAACATTGAGTTTTATTTGATTTGTGTAAGTTATAGTATTGCTTTGCGTTACTTTGTTTACAAAATGATGTTTTTTTGTATTAAAAAGCAGGAGGCAAATGATATATCAACGTACATCCAACTTATTAATAACAAAAATTAGCATGTCGGTGACGCGAATCATAAGATTGTACCCATCCAAAAAAATTGCCCAACGCGCCTAAAGAAGTTTTCACTTCAATCAAAAAGTATCAAAAAGTATAAAAGAGAATTTCGCAACTCTGCCCGCCGGCCTAAAACCACATGGCTAAAATCATTTTTTTTACCTTTTCTGTTATATCTCGGAGGTCAAAGCTACTAAAATTACCGATTTTTTGCGACGTGGACGTGTACGATATTTTTAACTCAAGTTATCACCGTCAGTGACAGAGTTAGTTACAGATTAACCTTATATATATAATATATATAGAGACAAAGCATGTAAACTAGAATGAAGTAACAAATTTTAAAAAATAATAGTAATTCAATTTATTACAAGAAAATTAATCTCGAAAAAAGTGCTCTCATGGCTGACAAGACTGTAGAGGGATAGTGAAACTGTTTATACATAACAATTATTGTGGCACTATTCTGGTAATTCCCCGGGAATGGGGATTTTTTTTTTTTGGAGAATTGGGGAATAAATTTACAGGAAATTAATAAAACAAGGAAACTTATCTAAAAATATTTGACTGCGTCATATTGATTTTTGTTGAAATTTTACTTAAAAAGTAAATTTTGTTTGTTAAAGTGAAAAGTTGGATGTTGATATTTCCAATTTATATTACCAATTTTCAATTTGATTACAATAATAAATTTCCGTTAAATTCTATTCCCAGTGGCCCTATTCTGGCTTTCCCTGGGAATTGGGAAAATATTTTGCTGTAATTACATATTTCAATAATTCCCAAATATTTATTTCTTGTTCCCAAATGTATATTCCGGTAGACTGGGAATAACTTTTGGGGAAAATTTTTTTTATTTTGGTTACCTTATTACAAGTTTAATTTATTTTTAAATATAAATTTATTAGAAAAAATAATGTTTAAAACTTCGAAAGAGTAGGAATTACAATTCCCTAAAAAAATAATGGGGAAAAATTAACGTCAAAACTGCTATAAAATGTAATTATTTTTTCCCAATAAAAAAAATTCCCAAACGTCAGAATACACTTTGGGGAATAAAAAATTCCCAACTGATAGAAATACGTCATTAATTCCCAATTCCCGGGAAAAACCAGAATAGGGCCACAGTTCATGCTTTCGTAAAATGGTATGGAATAATAAACGTTAAAACTGCTATATTGGGGAATCATTTCTTCTCAATTTTTTCCTCCTAAAAGCCAGAATACACTTTCAGTAAAGAGGAATAAAACTGCTACAAAATTTAAAATTTCTATTCCCTGGCAAGTCCCACTGTGGCCCTATTCTGGTAATTCCCCGGGAATAGGAAATAATTTTTTTTTGTAGCAGCTATTCCCCACACATTTTCCCCAATTCTCCGTTTTCCAAAAGTTAATTCTGGCGATTGGGCAATAAATTTACGGGAAAATAAAACGATCGCAATAAAACAAGAAAACAAATGTCTAAAAATAGTTTACTACGTTTAATTGGTTTTTGTTGATACTTTAATCGAATTTTACTAAAAAAAAAAAAAAATTACTGAAGTAAAAAATTGGATATTGATATTTTTTAATTGATATTACCAGTTTTCACTATAAATTTACAGCCTTAATATTGCTATAAAATAATACAATAAATTTCCATAAAATTTTATTCCCAGTTAATTCTTTCCTAAAATAGGTATGGAATAATAAACGTCAAAACTGCTATATTGGGGAATAATTTTTTCCCAAAATTTTTTTTTCTCAAAAGTCAGAATACACTTTTGGGGAGAATGAAATAAAACTGTTACAAAATTTAAAATTTCCAGTCCAGAATAGGGCCACTATGGTCGCTTTAAAGTTTTTATAACAAACAGTTTGTTCGTTTCTACTTTTCCACTTTGGGTATAGACTGGAAATCTTCTAAATTTCATAAATTATTAATTCCGAAAGTAACAATTTATATAAATATTTCAAATTTCTAATCTGATTTTCGCGGGGAATTGAGAATTGGGAAAATATTTAATATTTAATATTGCACAAATTCTCAAATAAAATATTTTCGGTTCCTAAATGTATATTCTGGCAGACAGGGAATAATTTTTTTGTGAAATTTTTTTTTATGTAGATATTTCTAAACTAAAACATGTATTACGACCTAATAACAAGTTTAAATTTAAAAATTCAAAAATGTACAAATAGGAATTCCCCAAAAAAATAATGGGGAAAAATTAACGTCAACACTGTTATAAAATGGAATTATTTTTTCCTCATAAAAAAATTCCCAAACGCCAGAATAATTTGGGCAATAACAAATTCCCAACTGCTACATAGGATAACGTCACTTATGCCCAATACCCTATTCTCGGGGAATACCAGAATAGGGCCACTGGAGGTATAATAAATATATACTTCGAGGTAAAATCCAAGAATCTATAGCTAACACTACATTTCAACGGATTTATCCTTCTCATCGATCGGCAGCAATCAAGAAATATAAAGCTTAATACTTTGGGTATATAAACAAAATAAACACACATCGAATTAGCGAATTATTTTATAAGTTGTTAATCCGTTGAAAAATTCGAAAATATCTAAATGGAAGCATAGTACTAGATAAATTAAAACAGTATTTTAACTATTTATCAAAGTTACAAAAGCGTAAAAATCAACAAAACGCCACCGTCCATCGACCCCCGATTTTTCTCCCCAAAGAACTAATTGAAGTCATGATGGCCAACAATCAGAAAAATTCTGTCAAGGCCACTGGAGAATGTGAGTTGTCTATAATAGTAAATAATAAAGGATTCCGGTCGGTATGATACAATCGTCAGTAAATGCTTGTATATATTATAAAGTTGTAGGTGGTAATATGATCATGGTATCATAGTGGAACTAAAGTTTTGCATGACAGATTGTAATCCCATGTCAACATCACTGGATGTTACGCAAATCCTGTCCAACGAGATGAGTCTAAAGAACAAGAATGATTGAATAAATCTAAAAAAATATTCCGTAACAAGTCACAAACCCCGACATTTGTTATGCCGGCAATAAATTAAGCCGCTTTAGGGGTATATCCTTCATCCGGTCGCAAATTAAATATTTGCGATCAGAAATATGGTTACTAGATTTATTTTGCTATGCCAATTGATAATTTTTTTTAAAATTTAAATTTGTTTTGCGATTGTAAAGTAAAACTACACGAAAAGACTGCTACGCATTTTCCGAGGTCGCAGTCTTTTCATGTATTTCTACTTTAAAATCGCAAAACAAATTTAAATTTAAAAAAGATGTGACAATTGGCATATCAAAATACATCTAGTAACCATATTTCTGATCGCAAATATTTAATTTGCGACCGGATGGCGGATATATCACTTAATCATCCGGGTTTGGCCCATTGGACTACCTTCAGAAGAATCTTGAGGTACTTAAAAGGAACATCAATCATAAAAATTCATTCAGCCAAAAATGTAATGCAGAAATGATCGAATATTGTGATTCCGATTGTGCGAACGATATTGGTCAAAGACGATCAACGTTTTACGGTTACATTTTTACAATGGTGCATGGTCCAATTTCGTGCAACTCGAAAGGTTTCATCAACAACCGAAGCCGAGTAAATCTCAATGGTAGCAGCACCACAGCAGCAGGCTTACGGCTCAACAAATTACAATGCGAAATTTGCGCGAAATTACGATGCACGATAATGCTTTATTATGATAATAAAAGCGCAATAAGCTTTAGTGAAACAAAAACATATCAACCGGGGACGAAACACATCGACAAAAAGTATCACTTCGGAAAGGAATTGGTTGTAGAGCAATCGACTTAAAACAGAATAAAAAAGCAGCAGCATCAAAGTTATTCAGAGGCTATAGGGCTACAAATATAAAATTTAGATGGAATCATGACAAATTTTGTATCTAAGTGCTGACAAGTTGTCAGAATTGATTTATGTATTTTTAATTAAACTTGCCTTGCGTTTTGTCTATTGTGATCTAATATCACACACAAATTGCAGCTTATCGGGATTTGTAAAAGAATTTAACTATGTAAAAAATTTGTAATTAATTTGTAAACAATTCTAGTACCATTTTCAATGGAGTGAGTTAGAAGTGCCGGTGCAGTACGAGGATCATAAATAACTAGAAGTTTCATAATGCTTAATATCAAACTAATAGGATTTGTAGTGGGTCCGTTTCGCTCACGATTAGTCTAAATACTGACTAATATTTATAATTAATTTTGAAGTGAAGTTTTCATGTCAATGAGCATATAAAATTGTTTTTCGAGAACCTATGCATTTTTGATCTTTCGCTAGCTTTATTAAACCTTATGAAATAATCGAGATTTGCAAAAGATTAACTAGTTCGTCAAACTTCTTTAACACATTGAACGCCATGGGGATCACCGGTGACCGGCACATAATTCAAGTAAATTGTTAATGCTTTTAATTACAGCGTCGTGGGGGGTCACCAGTGACCCTTAGTTAATTAAATGCGTCACAAATGATTACAAAAATTAAATGTTATGTTGTAAATAATATTTCACCAAAATATGCAACACATACTGAGAAATTCATTTTGGCCACACGGGCAAGCCATATAAAATTAGCGTGACATTCAACGTGTTAAAACCACAACAATAGATATAGAATTGTTTTGGAGGATGAATCTTGCCATTGCCAACTTCATATAGTGATCGAGAACCATATTGTATAAATTCTCATTCTCATTCTTCACTGCAGCTACTTTGGATTACGTGTATTTGTGCTTCCTAATAAATTTACGATTGTGGAACGACTTGCAGAAATTCAAGCTATAACAAAAGAAAATTGCATAAGACTACAATTGACCTGAAATATGTACGTGCGATGGTCTAGTTAAAATACAAAGTTTTGGTGTGTTGCGAAAAGTAACCTTCTATACAGTGGCGGATATTGCGCATTAAGATGTTTATTATCTTAATATTAGGTTTAAACATAAACGTATGTATTGTTGCGGTTCTAATACTTGTTTCACCAAATTAATACACAGCTAATCTACTTTGTCGGAAAAAGTCAAATCTTGGCGCGTTAAACGATTCGTTTCGGGATGTTAAGGCAATGTCCACGAGTCTTGTTGCTTGGTTTATTAACCTAACCAGCAATTCGAATCCAACCGTGTACTTCGAGGGTACATCCGTAAACATAATATACAGTTAGTAATCTGATCAGACTTACAGTGATCAAATTTTTAATTGAAGTAATTTCTTTTTTTTATAATTAACATGATTTGCAGAAATAATAATTCATAAATACAATTTTTGTTAATTTCACTTTTATATACCTCAGTCAATCATTTTTTTTCGACCGCACATTTTTTCTAATTTATTTTTATTTTTTTTTGCTGAAAACGATTTATATCATAGATACTGCGATATTTGAATTTGTGATTAAATCGCACAGAATTACATTCTGGCATTTACACATTTATCTAAAAATTCTTACCTTATTTTTAATTTTCCTTCGGATTTTTTTAAGTGATTTTTCTTCAGCTTTTGTTAGAGGTAATCTGGTTGGGATTGGATATCCTTCAGCCAATAGCGTTCGTTTCTCTTCTTCTGTTAAAATTAGCGTGCCCGTTGACCCTTTCTGTGTAATGCAATATATAAGCAAACAAACAAAAAAATTACAAATTAAAAAATTTACAAAATATTATATTTCAGCTTAAATAAGTACTTAACAACAATTTTAGTTTAAAAAAAAACGTGTACTTTTGAAAAAACAAAGTTAAGAAAACAAAAAATTTACTTGACAAGCACAAAAATTTTGTTGTCAGTAACCGCAATAAAACAAAATAAAATTAAAAAATGTGTGCAGCTTTAATTATTTTTTTGTTTTTTTTTTTTTTTTATATAGCTATATATGACTTAATATTTCCGCTACTTACCGGTTGATTGCTAATTAACGGTGTATGAATTGGTTGGCGCGTGCTCGTCCCATTATATATCCTTGTAATTGTATTACTTGTAGGGGACGAATGTGTTGATCCATTTGTTGATTGCATCATGGACGGTAGCGTTTTCCGCGTTGTGGTATTCTGGCTCGATGCTAAATTTGGTGATAATCGATGTTCGGGCGATTGATTACCTTCGGAATCATCGCTTGGCGATGAGGAGGGAGGCGTGGGCGGTAAACCAAATGGATTTGTATTTGGTGATTCTGTTTTTATATTTAATTTTGGCATAACTGTTTTTTGTGGTGATCTTATTAGCTGTTGTTGACTTTTTAGTAAACTTTGAGATGCGGACGATAACTGTAGTGATCCATTCTGTGAACACAATAAGAAATTTACAATAAAAACCTGTTTCACGTGTAATTGGTCGCAAAATTATGTTCATTCACCCGTACTTTGTGTTCAAATACTAAATCTGAATTTGTGTATGCGGCCATATTAGCTAGTGTAGCATTTGTGGTAAGCGATGAAGCATTTGACGGACTAGCGGGACAACTTGAGTTTGGTGATAGTGGCTCCTCTTTTATATTCGAATCATCAATATCTACTTCAGAACTGCTACTGGACATCGATGCCGTATCCATATTATAGGAATTGTTTGAATTCGATGACAGGCCGTAATCATTGTGATGCCGGTTCATGTATAAGGCACTGTTTACAGATACGACATGGTAGCAATCATCATCGGTGTCTGTTGTTCGCGTGTATATAGAAAAGAAAAGAAAAATTGCAAAAAATTAACACCACACCCAACAGAAAAATTTTATAAGAGTTTTGTGTTTTTTTTTTTTTGGTTTTGATTAATTGGGTCGTTAAACTTTCTTTCCAAAGCCATTTTTACTCTAACTTTTTTCTAATAAAAAATAAAATAGTAAAATGGAAGAAAAAAAATTGTAGACAAACAACAATCTTTTTTCAATTCGATCAACCTCGTGTTCCCTTCATTAAAATTGATTATAATTTCGAAACAAGTTTTTTCTAAATATTTTTTGTTGTTGTATTTGATAACTCCCTGCTATAATTTTATTTTATTATTATTATTATTTTTTTTAATTATTAATAATAAATTATTAAAATGTATATAGTGAAAGGTTTTAATATTTTGTCGTGTGTAGAAGGTATGCATTAGTTTTGAGTCGTAAAAAGGAAATAATATTTTTTCAAACAGGTATCGATAACGTCAAATCGATTGGAATTCAATGGCTGAGTTATCACAATTACAGTGATAACATAAATAATGAACAGAATAACAAATAATGATATTTTTTGACATCACGGAAAATTTTGAAACCACTTTAATATTCCAGATTTATGAATCACCTATGGCATGGCAAACATTGTGGGCCAAAATGTGGCTCAAACTTTGGTCTTTGTGCCGGCTGCAATTTCACACAACTTGAACAATGTGTACAGTGCATATCGCGTGCAACATTTATGCTGTGTTTTGTTGAAAAATAAAATTTTAGAGGCCAGTTTAGGAATTAGCATTGTAAGTTTCAATACAGTTGTTGGTGTGCGTGAAAAGAGGGGTTACTCTACCAAAAAACCCACTGTAGCAAAAATTACTCGATGTAATAAAATTTAGCTGTCAGTACAATTTTTTTTGTTCAATCGAACATTTTCGGGATAAAAAGGGTACCCTTTTTACACTCAGTGCAAGTTATTATGATCAATCGAAAACTACATAAGATTCAAATTAGATTTAAATAAACCTTCAATTTTTTTGATTTATAAAGCAAACTCGAATTCAACTACTGCTGATAAATAGCCAACTACGATGAACAATTTTCTTTTACTATGATAAATTAGGATACAAGTACTGCTTATTGGAGGACAGACCTCTAATATTTTAATTCTCAACAAAAGCTGTTTTGCTTTCGCAAAGCCGCTTAGCGGCCAATTAGAGGCCATTTTTTTTTCAGCAATATTTGTTTGTGAATTTCCAGTAATGGAAAATAATTGTTCATCATAGTTGTCTTTTATGTCAGCAGTAATTGTAATCTGAACCAGTTTTATGAAAATAATTTTTTTTTAGTTTTATTTAAAGTCAACTCTACTTTATTTATTACTGATAAATACGCCAACTATGATGAACAATTATTTTCCGTTATTGGAAATTCACAAACAAATATTACTGAAACCACTATTGGCGTCTAATATTAAAGCTAAGCGGCTTTGCGAAAGCAACACAGCTAAAATACGGCTATAATCAGAAAATATTTCTGGCATACTTGGATATCTTGACGAATTAAATTCGCATGGTGTGGAAGGGCCTTTATAACTTCAATAAAAATATCAAATGGCGTATACTATACGTTCACATATTCACCAATATTTTGTAGTAGCGCCACGCGTAGAAGGATTGTCATTAGATTTGTTAACCAACATATATGGCGATTTAATAACACGAGAACATTTTATTAAACCCGTATTTATAAATTCGGGTAGTGTATTCTAGTTCAATGTAAAAATTTAAATTGAAATAGTAAAATTATTATATTTCTATAATTATTGATAATGTAAATACAGTGTAAATGTTTAACAATTGTTTTGTGTTATTTATTTATTTATTATTTGCATTTGTTATTGTGCACAACAAACTTTAATAATTACTCGAAATTACTCATTTTGCAAGGCATTTTGGTTCGGTTAGTTCAACTTTAGGAGGCCGCATGGGAACACCATAGAAGAAATTTTAAAAGTGGAAGGGAATGAGATTATGTCTCCCAGAGATGCCAGTATGCCTCATCCACGCAGCAGTATGTATTTTTCAGCAGCTCTGGGTCTTGCCTAGGATTCAATGAACTTATCAAACATTAATCTGAAAAAAATGTTGTATGTTATCGTAACATCATTTGGAGGAAGGAGGAACTGTGTCCATTTCTTCGTTAGACGAGCCAGTTGAACTTCTAAGAGATTTTTTGTCTTTCGACACGGACGAAACGCGGCGTTTTTTTAATGGAATCAGAAAGTACAATACCTACTTTCGCATGACGTTTTTCGAGGCGGACATAATTGTTTGAAGGCCATGATTTTGCCCGACTTTTACTATTCAAGGGCAACTGTACCAAAAAATTGGCTCTTTGTTCCCCATCAGTCGTTATCCACCTAGAGAAAACTTCGTCTCGGAGATTGGCCGCGCCTACCATATCGGCAGTGTATGCAACGGCACGCAGGCGGCGACTAAAAGGGCGGCCACGAAGCGGCTTCCTAATAGTTATAAAAAAAATTGTAAAAAATTAAAAATATTGAGCGACCGCAAACTTATTACAATATTTTTTGTAAAATAGTAATTGGAACATATTCTGAAAAATGAATTCCTATAAACTACACTTCAATCAATTATTATTGTTCGCTACAAGTATGCCAGAGTATAGTTACAATGCAAATGTATACTATAACGTATTGGCATTTAAACTATCAGCAAAAATATACACATATGTACATAATGGGCTACACACACACTTTGATCTCTTTGTTTAGCAAAAACGATTCAGTTGATAGGTCACCTGTCAGTTTCGGTCCCCGACTAGTACCATTCTAAAAGGTCGCACAAATAATTTTCTCCCTTATATGCTTAGATTATTATTGCTGCCGGCCTAAAATTATGTTTCCTGCTGCACAATTCAACAATCAGTTATTGAACATTTCACGCACAGTGTGACCTTTATAAGAATAAAAAAACAATTAATTTGTTTAATTAAAACCTGATATTTAGAACACCATCAAAAAATTTGATGCAAAAACCCAGAATGATTAGAGGGCCTGAAAAAAGTTTAGCGGATCTGTACTTGGCCAGTAGGACAGCGCTGAAATTTTTGGTTGGCCTGAGAGTCTAGCGGGGGAAATTCTAAACTGAGTCCTTTAAGACTAATTCTGGAATTTATGTATACAAATGGAAGGAACGTTTGATTTAAATTCAAACAAGTATTTTAGATACAATTCTGGAATCTGACTCTCCAAGGCGCAACTCGGCTATTTCTTAACTATGTAATGATCTTGAAAGAAACAAGGGATCGTTTCTAACTATGTAAAATTAAAATTGGTTATCAGCACGTAAGTTTAAATTCAGATTCTATTCGAAGTCCTATAATCTGTGAAATAGATGCTATTTGTCCACTTATTTGCAAATAATTTAAAAATTTGGTATGCAATGTTAGAGTGCGATTCTGTATTGGAAATCGCGGATCTACCGTTTAGAATTCGCTTGCGTTTTTGTCGCGATATATCGAGTAACCAGTACTTCGAATATTTCTCTCATACATTTGAGTTTTTGCTGCCATATGAATAATTTCGAGTTCCATGCCAATATCTCAGAAACATAAACAACCAAATCGTTCGGTTATTTGTTTAGTGTCAGTAGCTAGGTTTCAGTTAAATTTTGGGAAGACTTATATTTTATTTAGGGTTAGCTCTATTATTTTTTGAGTCTTATATTGTCTTATAGTGTAAGACTTATTGTATCTATTAATAGACCTGCACAGTCTACATCTAGTAGTCAACAATATTCATATGCCCCTATAATAGAAACTGGCATTTTAATAATTTAAAAAGGAAGAAAAAACAAATGATGGTTTTAATGAATTGAGAGATCGTGATATTTGTAAATCGTTAACTGCTTGTGATCCATTAGTGTCTAAAACTAGCCATCAGCAACATTCGCCAGTACGACAGAAAGTGATAACATAATGCTTCTCGAGGAAAACGCACAATGGGCGTATATTGGATTAATCTATATCCTCGATTACTGAAAGATTTCAAATACTTAACAAGTATAACAATATTTTTGGTTTTTTAAACAATTTTAATGAGTTAACTGATTCATCGTTATGAACATATTGCAAAACTTTACACATTAAACTTACGGATTCAGAAAGAAATGAATCGGATATCGATGGAGTGGAAATATCTGAGGTAATGAAATGAATTACAATTTATCTAATGTCTCAAGAAAATATTACACCTGAAAGTATGTTAAATTAGTATGTTTGTCGCCCAACCAGAGTTCTGGACACGAACGGGTTTTATGGCGCTCCAATAATTTTTGGAAAGAGTAAGAAGGATATAGTTTCGATATCCCTCAGGCGAATCATGTTTCCAAGCGCCCCATTACAAACAAAAAAGAATCGTGCAAGGGCTTCTACGCCTATATCATATAATGGTGTGTGGAGACAATTTTAAAAATATAAACAAGCAAAATTGACGTTTTTGACGAACGTCATATGCGTTATTAACGCGAACAATTGTTACTATCTATAAAGGATGACACATCAAGCAGCTGTAGCGACCAGCAAATTTAAATATTGGTTTTTCGCTTGCGTAATGATTCAAAATCACATAGTTAATGTTTACTAAAATTTTTTTGGTTACAAAGATTGCCGTAACATATCGAAACCATTCTATCAGTTAGCGACGACAATCTCGACAAGTTGGCGGCGATAACAGACAGAATTAATGAAGTTTTATCGAATGCGATGAATAGTTTATAGGAAGTTGTGTGGCAAAAGAAGACAAACCAGATGAATTTAAAAAAAAATGATTGACAAAACGTTCCCGTTTTTCATCTGTCCCGAGTCAAAATAAATAGGGTAACCAAACGTCGTGAGCTATGCAATTTTCTGCGAACTCAATCAGTCGGGACCCTTGTAATTTTTCTGTCGACGTCTCTGTCACAACATAACGTAAAATGGACAAAGAAAAATACTGCGGTCTGATTTTTTGAGTCAAATTGACTTCCGTTGGAAACATCGATTTTTCTTATTTCGAGCGATTGTGGCCTGTGGGAACATAAAGACATAATACGTCCGATCTCAGAGTTAAATTCTGTTAGTCACAAAGTCACTTGTGAACTCAATTTTTTCCAAATCTTTGAGCAGATGATATAAAGAAGGTAATTTTGTGCATACATTGACGATTTTTTGGTGGCTTTGGATTATAAAGGACGAGTTGAAATTCGACAGCCATTTGTTTCTGCTAGAGGTACGCAACCTCAAAGATGTGTGCCAACTCTCGAAGTCACCAGATTGCAGGAGGCACCATAGTTTTGCTGATCAATGCAACGGATTACGCTATGGTTACGGCACTGCGCAGTGGATGACAACCTTCGAGTTTCTGTTGTAACGATCGAGAGTTGCTGGCTATGTATTCTGCTTAAAACTGTTTTCTGTAGTTTTTGCTACAAAATTTTGGAGGATCATAAAATTTGTCTTCTGTCTGTCTTAAATCATAAATCATTGTCTTCTGCTTTCAGTCAGAGACCAGACAAGGCATCCCCGAGACAGCATCTCAACTAAAAACCAATTTTCTACGGACATTCGCCATATTTCAGGAGATATTGTGGTGACAGACGCATTTTTGCGCTTAGAAATCTCAGTTTCAGAGTTGTATGCCGAATTATTGTGATGCCAAAATCAGACTCATCGTTATGATCAAGAATTACGAATTTCAATAATTTTCATAATATATCCCACCCAAGAGTTAAGACATCAGGAGAACCCTTGCGCGCGAGATACGTAGGGCCTTGCACTAGTAAAGATTGCACAATTTAGGTACATTATTACGTTCAATGTCGAAGAACTAAGGTTTCTTAACACACTTAGAGTTTGGTTGTCAGATATCGTTACAAGATTGGGAATGGAGCGTTATATAGATGTCCACCTTACCAACCACCATCAAGCGTCATAATCACTGCCGGTATCGTGACGTCAAAGCGGCTCGGCTAAATTTTTTTTTGTAAACTTGGTTTTCAATGAAACATTTGTAAAAAGCAATACGCTTGTCGTTAGAGCTTATACTTACATTAACAAAAAGTCATTTATATTTATGATAAAATATGTTAATAATAAACTATACGCCTTCGGCAAAAACCATTTGTACATAAATCGTATTTTGATGGTGAAAATTACTATGAAAACATACAAATACGTCAGTGTGTCTATTTCATCTATATCTATCCAATAAAATGTTACTTATTTGTAAGAATAATTTCAAGTTCAAGAACAATATTGCTTATATTGGTCGTGAAACACTTTGGACACAACGGATATATAATCTACATATAAACTATTACAAAAGCCTTGTAAAACAAAGGCAAGAATCCGCTTCAATAAATTACATTACATATCTACAATTTATGTACATATATAACAGTACACAAAACACATATATAAACTTTATGAATTCCATATATGGTGCGACCCCGACCGAAATCAATGTTGATGATTTCGAAAATTTTCATTAAAATTCCAGCAAATGCATAAAATGCACAGACCTTAAAGTAATTTGTATAAACATAAATGTAAATAAAAATGAATGCCTAGGTAAAAATTACGAAATATACATAAAACACAAACGTTTTAAAAATGATGAACAGTTTAGGTCGAAAAGAAAATATGCGCGAGTATTCATCCGGAAAACCAAAGACATATATATAAACTTGTTATTTTTTATATATGAGTCAGTGACGAACCCGGAAATTTACAGGTGACGCAGTAACGTCAAAAATATTCTGGTTTATTTTATTTCGAATTGGTTACGTCGCGGGAACCTGTATAACATATATACCTATATACTAAATACACGCAACTCGGCGACTTTATGTATTTCATGAAAATTGTGAAAGTGCCCATATATTAACGAATTTTTGTATAAAAGTGATTGATTGTTCACGCATCACACTTTCAAGATATATATAATATATTAAGAATATCAATTACACGCGGTGTTAATAATTTCTTTACCACCCGTTTAAACTGTATATTATACAGCTAAACCTTAGGTCTATATATTTAATTGCAACATATATAAAAAAAAATCAAATTGAAAATTGATAGGAGAAATTACTCAATCTTTCCATCCATATCTTATATCTTATAAGCATTTTTTTTTTCTTATATGTATGTTTATATTTTCACGTTGGTTAACTATAAAACTTCTTGGTGAATATATTTCTATATAGAGGGAAATATAACGTATACAGTCTAAAAATGAACGGTTCTTTGAAGCAAAGAAACTATTTCTTTCATTTTTTGTTGTTTTATGATTTTTAAAATTCTTTAATTCTATTTCATTGTGTCTTATATACATTTCTCTTAAGCTTTTACTGTTTTGTTGAAACGAGGAAAAAATGTTGGCTTTGTACAACAACTTCGCATTTCATTTATATTCATTTTTTAACAATTTTGACAACAAAAAACATATCAGAATTCTTGTAAATTTCCAAAAAATTCATATATACTTTTTCCCCTTATCACTGTAAATTATTACATTTTTATTTTAAAGTCAATAAACTTTAAAATTTCGTTTGGTTATGTATCGGACGATATACTATCCAACCGGTATTGTTATCTCTATATACGCGTTTTTATATTTTATTTTAGTTTGGTATAATATGTCAAACTATTTCATAATCGCTATTTTACTTAATTATTAATTCATTTTTTAATTTATATTATGTATATTATATAAAAATATAATTATTTTATATACAGAAGTGCGGATAATTTACACCTGCGCGCACACTATCGCGCATATACACAATCACTGCATATAGCATTTCTTATATTATGAATTTAACCTATCCGCCTTTCACTCGGTAAATTTTAATGAGTCGCCATTAATCATATTTATATATACTGCATATACATACCAAAATACCGCGAGCGGCATTTTTTTATTTTGCGGTGTTTGACATACCAAAATAGTTTTGAGCTAATTAATTATACAGCAAAAATTTGCAAACGCGAGTGAACCTGGAATTTTGCTTTTTATTGAAAAATGCAAATTACTTTATATATATCAAAACAACATTTCATAAATTTTTTTTTATTATAACAATGAGAAATAATACAACAATGTAATTAACACTTTTTATAATTTTCACCTGATTATCAAAAAATCGGGTTCGTCGCTGACTCATAAAATTTATTTTTAAAGTCTTCCGTTTGAAACTTTAAATACATAATTTTAATTTATGTTGCATTATAAGACGACGGGAGGCCGGTCATTGAATTTGTAGACTAATTGAAATTTAGAATTGTTTTGTGTATAGTTTTAATTGGTATATGGAGACGTCAGAACTATATGCTATATCATATATTGAGGTCACCTTTAACAGAGACGAATGGCCAATGTATCCTTGTCTTTTTTAAACTGATATACACTTCGATAAAAGCTTTTTCGAAGTTTGATGTCATTTCAAGAAATTTCACTTTCAGGTTAGTCTTTTTCTTAATATATAGATGGCTTCGATGATCATGTTGTGGTGTTAGAAGGCTTTTAGGCATGGATATTATTCTAGAAATTCCATAGATATCATGTTTGTGTGAGTATTACGCTGTTACACTAAATTCGAATAGGAAAAAATAATTCTTATTGGAAATTTTAGTGCAAGTGCTAATTAGAAAATTTAAATAAGGCGATTTGTAATAATAAAAATGTTTAAATTGAAACTTGAACTGTATAAATAAAATAAAACTTGCTTCCTAAAAAGCACTAGTCATTTTTAGGTGGCTCAACAATCTCCGGAATGGGCCGATAATGGCGAACCAAAATAGATAGATGAGAGATACTCAGGATTTTTGAATAAATTTGGATCTACTATAGGTGTACTGATGCCATTTAAGCTCAAATTTTATTGACCATTATTTCTCGGCGATTGTGATCCAGATCTGCGGGTAGTACATGAATTTGGCAATTGAGTCATCTATCTAAAACCACCTAGTACTAATTATGAAAGACATCAGGCGTTTTTGTTCTCTGCTAGGTGTATTGATATCATTTAAGCGGCATTATACAATTTTTGACAAATTGGAAAAAACCTTATAACAGTCAATATGTGTAAAATAAAATTTTAAACTTTAAATTACGAATGGCCATTGACCAGGCATCGATGTCTAACTAAATTGAAGCGTGTCTTCGTGTAGTACTGACCCTACGGCATCTTTAGTAGAAATCAACATTGGAATCATAAAAATTGAAAATTCGCCCATTTGAAAGACATTGACAAGATGATTCAAGTCATCGATGTCTAAGTAAATTGAAGCGTGCCTTCGTGTAGTACTGACTCTATGGCATCTTTAGTAGAAGTCAACATTGGAATCATAAAAAATTGAAAATTCGCCCATTTGAAGGACGTTGACAAGGCATCGATGTCCAAGTAAATTGAAGCGTGCCTTCGTGTAGTACGGACTCTACGGCAACTTTAGTAGAAGTCAACATTGGAATCATAAAAAATTGAAAATTTGCTCATTTGAAGGACATTGACAAGATGATTCAAGTCATCGATGTCTAAGTAAATTGAAGCGTGCCTTCGTGTAGTACTGACCCTACGGCATCTTTAGTAGAAATCAACATTGGAATCATAAAAAATTGAAAATTCGCCCATTTGAAAGACATTGACAAGATGATTCAAGTCATCGATGTCTAAGTAAATTGAAGCGTGCCTTCGTGTAGTACTGACTCTACGGCATCTTTAGTACAAGTCAACATTGGAATCATAAAAAATTGAAAATTCGCCCATTTGAAGGACATTGACAAGATGATTCAAATCATCGATGTCTAAGTAAATTGAAGCGTGCCTTCGTGTAGTACTGACTCTACGGCAACTTTAGTAGAAGTCAACATTGGAATCATAAAAAATTGAAAATTTGCCCATTTGAAGGACATTGACAAGACATCGATATCTAAGTAAATTGAAGCGTGCCTTCGTATAGTATACTGACTCTACGGCATCTTTAGTAGAAGTCAACATTGGAATCATAAAAAATTTTAAATTCGCCCATTTGAAGCACATTGACAAGATGATTCAAGTCATCGATGTCTAAGTAAATTGAAGCGTGCCTTCGTGTAGTACTGACTCTACGGCATCTTTAGTAGAAGTCAACATTGGAATCATAAAAAATTGAAAATTGGCCCATTTGAAGGACATTGACAAGATGATTCAAGTCATCGATGTCTAAGTAAATTAAAGCGTGCCTTCGTGTAGTACTAACCCTACGGCATCTTTAGTAGAAGTCAACATTGGAATCATAAAAAATTGAAAATTCGCCCATTTGAAGGACATTGACAAGATGATTCAAGTCATCGATGTCTAAGTAAATTAAAGCGTGCCTTCGTGTAGTACTAACCCTACGGCATCTTTAGTAGAAGTCAACATTGGAATCATAAAAAATTGAACATTCGCCCATTTGAAGGACATTGACAAGGCATCGTCAATTTGGAAGGCATCGTCAATGATTGAAATTTTGATTTTTCATGATTCCAACATAGAAAATGTGTGCTTTGCCGGGTCGCATAATTATGATGGCTTCTGTAAAAGATGCAAAAGGGTCAGACATCATACAGATCATACAGATGGCATACTTCGATTTACATAGACATCTCCACGATGCCTTGCCAATGGCCTTCGAATGATCGAATTACAGATTTTTTATGATTCCAACATAGGAAATTTATGCTTTGACGTGCCGCATAATTATGTTGGCTTCTACAAAACGTGCAATAGGGTCAGTACTACACGATGGCATGTTTCGATTTACTTAGACATCTCTAAGTAAATCGGAGCGTATTAAACATATTGTCTGTTATAGGTTTTTTTGTCAGATAATTTGTCAGATACTTCACTATAGTCATTTAAGCTCATATTTATTTATTTGTACATTGACATTACAATTTTGGTAAAGGAAAAGCACATATGGAAGCAATATAAATGAAGAACAACAACCACAAAAAAAAAAATAAAAAAAATACTTCCATTAGGCATAAAAACCTCAGATTTTTTTAAAAAACAAATCCACTCCATGCTAGTACCCTCCGTATTGAGCTCAAGCTCATTTGTTACAGAGAACACTGCAAGAAGTGAATACTTACATACTACATAGAAAATAATACAAATGAAAAAAATTATTACAAAAATAGTACTATATGTATTATCATTCAAGCGCGCCATGCTAAATAATACGCTTTAAAAGATTTAGATGACGCTGACCTCTTAATTTCTAGTGGAATAGAATTCCAAAGAGAAATACCCCTAACAGAAAAGGATGTATTTAAAGACCTACACAGATTTATAGGGGGAAGTAAACGTAAATTTGAAGAATGGGACCTACTGAACAATAATTTGTTAAATAAATAGGGAGGTTGCTTCGATCTGAGAAGCTTAAAAATAAAAAGACATACACGAAGTTCATAGAAGTTAACCAAATTACAGCCAAGAGTCAAATTTAAGAAGGGAGAAATGTGATCATATTTCCTAATACTAAAAATGAAATGAGTAGAAGCATTGAAACATCTTTGGAGAACATTCATATTATCCTGAAGCATTCCAAACAAAACAACGTCACCATAAAGAAAATGTGGAAGAAAATTCGAGAGGAACATACGCTTTTTAAAACTACTATCGGCGAACCCTACAACCTTATACAAAAAACTAAGCATTCCAAAAACCGTTTTACTAACCTTAACCAAATGATCACCCCAAGTAAGAGTTTTATTAAAAATAAACCCTAAATTTCTAACTGTATTAGAGAATGGAATTAAACATTCACCGAGAAAAATTCCAGGAAAAGAGAAAGTATTAAAAATATTTTATAGATTATAATGGACTGGGATTTACTAGCATTAAGAGCGAGTCGGTTAAATAATGACCAACTATAAATTCTTTCCAAATCATCGTTAATTAAAGAAATATTAGAGTGAATGGAATCATTATCTAAGCGACTACTCCTATATATTTGGACATCATCAGCAAATATATGAAAAGAAGAATGACGAATGGAACATGCAATGTCAATAATATACATTGAGAATAGTAAAGGGCCAAGAACCGACCCCTGAGGAACGCCAGAAGAGACAGGTAAGAAGTAAGAAAAAGAATTGTCATAAAAGACTGCCTGACAGCGACCCGAAATCACGTCGATTATAGAATCCGCGAGAGCGAATAGAATGCGGATTGGAAAATGCATATAAATAAAATGGAAAACAATTGCTATAAATCAAAATAGCCAAGAAAATTTGTATTGATTTCCATACAAATCGTTTGTTATGATTCCCCGCACAAACGCAATTAAATAGTTGCGGATCTGAAACAAATTTTACTTTACTAATTGTATGAAAACCCATAGGAATTTCTATGATACTATGATTTAAAATTTTGTTTCTGTTTTTTTTATATGTAGTTTTCAATCCGCAATCGATTCGCTCCCGCGAGTTCTATAATCGACGTGTTAAGTCTAAAATCAATTTAGCAGCAGAGAGAGAAAAATTAAAGTTTGAAATAAGCTTATTAAACAAAATTTGATGATTAATCGAATCAAACGCTTTAGAAAAATCTAACAGAGTAAGGCAAGTCATTTCTCTTTTACTCATACTACGACGAATATCATCACAAACATTCAGTAAAGCAGTGGTAGTACCGTGAAACCTTCTAAAACTTGATTGAAAAAGGCTAAGCAAATTAAAGCTATCAATATGGGATTGAATTTGATTTTTTACTACCAATTCAAACGCCTTGGACAGAGAACTTAAAATGCTAATATGGCGGAAATGGGAAAGCTCAGAAGGATTGCTAATTTTAGGAATAGGAATAATTTTACTCATCTTCCACTGAGCGGGATATGAAGAGGTCGTTAAAATAAAATTGAAAATATGTAACAAATACCTTGATACAATAGGAAAAATGCGCTTAACTAATTTCAAACTAACCATATCTAAGCCAGTGGATTGCGATTTAACTTCGCAAATAGCAGAATGCAAATCAACAGTAGATATATTTGTAAACGAAAAAGAATTAAGGGGTTCAACGGACACTAAATCAATAATGAAAATATCATGAGTGTGATTAGAGTTAATTAGATAAAGGTTAAAACCATTTGCTTTGAAATCTACAGAAGCAGCTTCTTTGCAACTACCAAGGCCCAAGTTGCGCACGTTACGCCAAAATATCTTAGAGGGAAGTGAGGGATCTAACTTATCCTTGAAAACATTTTGCTTAGCGATACGAATTAAACCTACCACTCTATTTCGAGATTCCTTATAAGCTAGATAAGACAAAGAATTAGGGCTAATTTTCCAAAGACGATATTTGGAAAAACGAACAGAAATTGCACTCAAAATCTCTCGAGTCATTCAAAGGGGGGGGGGGGGGGGGGATCTATGCCTAAAATAAATAGTAGTGAGAGGAACGAAATTATAAAATACATAGTTAATAGAGAGAAAAAATATTATCCCAACAAATAGAGCCACAAGTTGATGAAAGGTGAGATTCATCAATTTTAGAAAAATCCCTAAAGCTTAAACTTTTAGGTCTAGGTCGAGAGTAATAATTAACAGAAAAAACAAGAAGATCATGGTGAGAACCAATACCAAGAGACAATTGATTGAAAAAACAAATGGAATTATCAGCAGAACAAACAACGTGATCAATGAGCGAAAAAGAACCACCACTTGCAGTAGCGCAAGAGTAAGTAGGCTCTACAGTATTATAAACCGAAAGGTTAATGCTATTTAAGATATTCAAATAGCTACGAGAAAATAAAGACTCTTGAGAAATATCAAAATTAAAATCACCCGAAATGAAAACCTCATCATACCGACAGGAAAAATAACTAAAAAGACACTCAATGTCTAAAAGGGATTTTTTGAATCGAGCATAAGACCTCTTGTTCGTTTTAGGAGGATTATAAACTACACCTAAAAGAAATTTCCACTTATTCACGAAGACATTTAAAAAAAGAAACTCAAAGTCAGAAACGAGCCTTTGAGAAATTGAGGGGGGTACCGATACAACACTACATTTAATATGCTCATTAACATATATACATACCCCACCATAATTAACCGGTGGACTAACCCTATCCCGCCTGAACAAATTATAGCCACTAATGGCCAACGCAGAATTAGAAATACTGGATGTCAAAAATGTTTCCGATAAACAAATAACATCAATAGGGACCCCATTAAAAGTTTGACGAAGCTCGTCAATATTCAAAGTAAGGCTCTGGATATTTGGATGGCCATTAGCCGAGATCTTCATTCAGATCTGGCTAGTTCATGAATTTGGCAATTAAGTCACGATTTCGGGTTTTTGCCTCGCATTTTGATCTTTTAGGTCTATACTAATGTCATTTTACACAAATTTGACTTATATTTACCGGCCATTTTTGCATATTGTGATTGAGGTCTGGCTAGTACATGAAGTTAATCAATGGGTCGCCTAATTAGAACTACCTAGTGCTAATAATGCATAGCTTTAATATTTTTGCCGCGAATTTTTATCACCTTTAGGCTTTTATCTTTTTAAGTTTATCCAAACTAATTCAAAAATACAATAACATCAACAATTATTATAATAGTTTTGTAAAAGTAAGCATTCAGGCGAATTCATATTACGAAATTACGTATTCTACGAATGTGAAATAGTTAAATTTTTCAAGAATTACAATGTTCCCTGAAATTGCGGTCTTTGATACATTCAATAGTCGTTCTAAGTATTTTCTAAGCATTTACTTCAGTGATATTGGTGGGCTGCTTAGAACTAAAGGAGTGTCTCTATTATGTAATTTTCTAATGAGTCTGACAGGGTGTTCCATGAGATTTAAAAATGTGACTTTTAATGAATAGGAAATTCCAATTCATGTAAGTATTTTCTAACCATTTAACATGAACTTCAGTGATATTGCTGCAATGCTTAGACCAAACAGGGAGTCTCTAGTAAGTTAGTTGATTTTAGAATAACTTTGGAATGTATCTAAGGAAACAAGAACAATATTACCGGTTTTCTTCCATTTCATGAAACAACAGAATAAAACCGGTAGAATTGTGTCTGCTTTTTCATATAAAATTTACGTTCATGATCGCGCCCAGATTTTACGATCAGTTTGTGATAGTTTTTTTTCAAAAATAATTCACTATTTAAATGGTACAACATATCATGACATCAATAAAGGTGCATGTAAACGAGTGGAAGCGCCTCCATTTTTCCAAGTTCAAAATGAGTAAAATTGAAATTATTCAATATTTTGAATTATGTATATCTGTTTTTCATTTCATTTGTTAAAATCGTCTAAGCCGGAAATCCATTCACGTCGATTATAGAATCGTTAAGTTTATAGATTATATGTATTTGTTTATGATTCCTTATTTTACTTAAGTGAATATCACAGAAAATCCTTTACGGTGGAGAAATGAAACGAATAAAAGCTCTTTCGTTTCAATTTATACGCAATTTTGATTCTTTAAGACCAAAAATCACTAAACTCCACTAAGCACTACTTCTTTGAAAATAAAATTATGTCAAAAATTGACGTCACCATAATAATAATTATTATTACTTATTTTAACAATGATAATTAAAATAAATTTAATATGCAATTTTCCAATATATATAATACCCAAAATAAATATCATGACAGTTCTATGTACTATGTTTTTAAAACTCCTCAAGCCGAAATATCCTTTAACCCGAGACACATAATTCCGTTCCGTTGGTTTCCGGCTTAGAAGAGTTTTTGAACTAAGTTTATAGTAAATCGAATAATGATTGGCGATGCAAAACGAGAGAAGTATAAATGTACAGAAATGTGCAGCATTTGGTACCTTTAGAGAGACTAGAGTTAGCGAGTGGAATTATAATTATTTCAGGAATTAGTACCATCAGACTATTTAATTTTTTAAATGAGAAGTTGCTTAATAGGGTTTAGCATGATTCTTTACTCAAAATTTACATTCTGGACCATTCTATAATATAATTAAACAAATTTTCGCCCTAGAAGCAAATTGTCACTTTAATATTTCGTTAACAAATATCACAATAATTCAGTGCCAACGTTTTTGAAATTATCTTTTTCCTTATTTTGAATAGTTTATTTTATCACGTGTTGAGTTTTACACGTGTTTTACAAGTACGAAGTTAACATTTGTTAATTAAATTAGTGTTATTCACAAATCCTTTTAAAGAAATATTTAAATTCCAAAGTGGAAATTATCCCATTGAGCATCTTCATCTCTGTTGTAGGTAATTTTTTCCGCACAAATTTTAAAATAAAATTTTCTTTCAAAACTAACTAACTAACATCGCTATAAAACAAATAATTGAACGCATAAATCACAGTCGATATGCAAATCATCCAAATCTAATTAAATTATAATAGCAACTATAAATTCACACATGTATGCACCATTTGCTTACATTTGCACACTAGCGCATGCTTTATACCGTAAAATGATATTTTTACGGTATACACGGTAATTAAGTAAACAAGAAGCATCACAAGAATTTGTAAGCTTCATTAGGCAAAATATTATGATCTAAATATTAAATTGCATGAGTAATCATGAAACAAGCCAATCTTAATATGTGCTAATATCATCGAATAATCGATTGCGGAGTTACTCTTAAGCCAATTTGGTGGAACCTACATTGCGCCTGAATGAATATTTTTTGATAAAGAAAGTAAAAGATTTCAATATCGGAGGAATCACTTTTACAAGTCTTGAGGTCATGGTTTGACAATAACAAACAGAATTCAAAATATTGTTATAAACAATTACTTCAGTTATGTCAAAACTTATAACGAGTACCTGCTGTGATTATTTGGTTGCGTACAACATTTATAATTTTATAATATATCAAGGATTTCGAACATTTCCGCCGATATGCAATTTTTCTGGGCTCATTTTGATACAACAGAATAGGTTTCTCTTCCATTTAATCAATAACTTCATTTACGGTTCGTATGTAAAATATAAGTAGTTATAGTTATACATGTAAAGGTAATAGCATAAGTAAAACTGATCTTCTAACAAATAAAATACAGTTAGTTCACACACAAATTGATTTGGATATGTCAACATTTATGATGAAAATCTATCATAAACATTTGGTTGCATGCAACATATGGTGACGTACGGTGACGTATATTTGGTTATCGTAATAAAATTATTTGAACTGTCTTAAGTGATAATAGAGTTTTTCTGTAACATACAAAATACCGCATAGTAGGCTTAATACAAAAAAATTGTTTGGTAGACGAGTTGGCGATGCAACAAATAGCTGAACATTTTTGTTACACGTGTTTACCCGTGGTGACTTGAAAAACCTGTCTTAAGAGGAACCTTATTTTGTTTTAAAACTTTTATAAAATGTAGATAAACTGCTTTTGTGGAATTCTTATGAAGACATGATAGATATCGTTGTTACTAATAAAAATCCAATACACGTTTTATAAATGTCCGTCTAACACAGGTAATCTATTATATTGGTGACCTATATTTATTCAAACAAATTATACGGTATTAAGTAGTTAGTAACTCAAACCATAACTAAAACTACATTACATACGACCTTGTAAAAGTCAAATATTTATCTACGGCAGTACTAGATAAGACATAATTTTAAGTATATGACTACATACAACAAAATCATTGTTAAATCAAGTTTTGTAAAAAATTTAAGCGAAATTTCAATGATTAATTTTGTGTGCGGTTATTTAATGGTGAATAGGTATATGTTTATGCACTAATGGATTTAATTTGGAAAGATGTGGTGAAAACTAAAAATCATTCATCTTAATAGCATTTGGTCATATGGTCAAAAAAAATTTCACTTGCCCAGTAATGCGATTTAAGCAGTTATATTAATGTGAGAATATCTTATGCCGTGTGCAACTTATCATTCTTGAAATACTAATTACCTGTCTGTCATTATATTATAATATTTGGTTGGAAAGTTTGTTTTATTTGTCTTCTTCCAAATAAATTTTCTCCAATTTTTGTAAAAGAATATATTTATTTTAATCAAATAATCGTAAAACTCAAATTTATGATTGTAATAAAATTTGAAAGGAAATTGAAAATGTTTTAGTCGTTTCCTTTCAAAATACCATCTATCGATTGAATGCTATTCATATTTTGCAATGATCGCACGGTTTCATAATAATAGAGTAAGTAGCTTCAAGGGAATTAATAATTTTTTGTTGGTTATGTAAATGATGATCGAGGCTAATAACTAGATCTATATAAATACCTTTGGGTAAACTAATCGGTCGCCAATAGAAATATATTTTTAAAACAGTACACAAATATTTTTGTATAGTTTTATTATAAAACAATATAATAAACATTGCAAGCTGTGCAAATTATTTATTCAGGTTATTTTATTCGTCAATGATTGTTTTTTATTTAATTTATATTTTACGTATAGTTAGTTACGCAATATTTATTTAATATTTTTTAAAATATATATATATATATATATAAATTAAAACAAAAAACTTACCATCCATTTTATTATGTAAACTACCGGGCGAATCGGGCAATGAATCACCATCTGAATTTAAACTATATGAATGTTCACTTTTGATTGGTACTGTTCCTAATAGGGCATCCGTCATTAATTTATCGTGCAGTATGACCGGTGGCAGTTTAACATCACGTTCCAGAAACCAATCATGCATATCATCTGATGATAATTTAAATGCTTCTTGCATTGCCTGTAAAATAAAACGAAATTTTATTAAATTGCCCAATTTGGAAAAAAACACGTGATTAATGTAGCTCAAAATATTATTTTATTTGGTATATAGGGAGAAAGTGTGTGGTTATGTTTTCAACATTTATCATATATTCATTAAAATATCACGATCAAAGTTTTATACATATACATACATATAAAACAAAATTAATTACATTGCAGTGACTCATATAATAAATAATCTATTTTTCCAATTGGAGCATGAAGGTTAACAAGATTTTTAGTATTTTTGATAAAATTACAGATTGAGATAACGTATACCGCCGCCATTTTCTCAATAGAAAAAGTTCACCTAAAAAAATTAACAAACAGAAATTAAAATAATTTGGATAATTTATATGCCATATAAAAAACACTTTATATACACAAAGATAGCTAAATAATCAAATACATCAATCAAGTTATTATAAACTAAAAATAAAATTTCTCCATTCACTTTTTTAAGAAATTGTTCAAGACAAAAAAATAAAACAAATGAAAAGAATTGTTATACGAGTATGTTAAAAAAAATGT
Source organism: Nephrotoma appendiculata (assembly GCA_947310385.1). NCBI lineage: Eukaryota > Metazoa > Arthropoda > Insecta > Diptera > Tipulidae > Nephrotoma > Nephrotoma appendiculata. Next base: position 32,934,282 of record OX371223.1, read on the forward strand.
GCTTTTTTCTGTTTGCTTTATAAACGAAATAATATACAATTTAAATAAATCAAAAATAAATTGTTGTAGATTTATTTTTTTGTAAATAAATTATTACTAAACCTATTTTGAATAGACGACATAGTTAGTGGCGTAATCGTAAAATTGCAATTTGGTTGCATACAGATGTGGCCGCACATGTGTCATAATAATAATGGAAGATTAAATTTGGTTTACATAATCTTTTATTATTTTTGAAACAAAATATTTTACAACGTTGTATCTTCTTTTATTATTAATAATATTCTTTAGAAAAAAAATGGAAGATCACAAAATGTCAAATTATTAAATTTCACTTTCTTTTACTATCACAAAGAAAATGAAACAGCGATGTTCGTAATAATTATAAATTAACATTTATAATTAGATATTTTATAGTTTGTCATGCGAAATAAAAGTACATGGCGATTACCTTTCGCGTTCTCATTAAAATAAACAACTGAAATTCGGTTTTGTAAATTTCACTTTGCTATTAACACGACCTAACGTGTAAAACCTCCGCAGTAGAGGGCTATAAACATTGTCCACATAAATATTTATGGAAATAATAACATAGACCAATTTCAACTAACGATAAATTGAATAATTTTTAAACCAAAATGTGATTACTTCATGTAAAAAATAGCCAAACCGGAAATAAATCGAAGCAGCTAAGTTGTATAAACAAAATGGCGTGTTGACACCCAAGGTAGCACTCGGGATAAAAATTTGAAATTATGACGTTTTTCAATTATTTTGACTGTGTGTCAAATCGAGTAAAAGTCAATTTTTAGTCAATTTTTCGGTAAATTCATTTATTTTTCAAAAACTCAATGGCAAACTGATCGAAAAATCTGTTCTAAATCCGATTTTTACCATAGTAAACGCTTTACCCGATTATTGGCCTGCAGCCTAACTTTGGCAGACAGCCTTTAGGTATGAGTTATTTGGTTTGTTTTTTATTGTATCAGATAAATCAGAGAGATTATTTATCTGATAAATCGGTTAATATTTTATCTGAAAAGGCTTTTTACCTATAGATTTATACACCGTGATGAAATGCTTTCTTTCTGCAGGAAAGGCTTTCTTTTTATCTCTCTGATCTCTCCGATGTAATAAAAAAACAGGCCAATGGTAAAATACATTTGGATACGCTTTATCGATTGTAACTCTAAGATTTGTGGAGTATTTCAAAGGACGCATAGTTTTGACATTGTGTGATTATCTTCTCACACGGGTAGAAGTCTGTTTATTAATCATTGATGATAAAATGTTTAGTTTGATATGTCGGGCATATAAATCTCAAGTCAAAAGCGTTTTAACTGATCTTTAAATTTATTTCAAAATTTTGTTCAAACAACTGAATTTTGTGGTGTTGCCATATCACAAATATTTTTGAAATTGATATGGAAGAATTCAATAATTTTTTAAATAAATCGGTGGATTTGGTAACCGTTTTTTTACTATGAGCTTGGTGGCCTTTTTGTGGTTAGATAAATCAAATGTTCTTCGAACTAATGTGATTGGTTCATTCATTGAAAGAATTACATCAACGAGAGACCCAAGACTGTAATTAGTATTCACAACGTTTGCATGGATACGATGATGCAAAGAATGATCCCAAAGACGCATTATAGCAGTTCTCATTCTGGTAATATGTCAATATAGTAATAACAGCAACAAAATATGCGTAATTTAATAGTATGGTCGGCTTAGTTTCATAAATGTAATTTAGATTTTTCTGATTGTTCAATGATAAAATGATTTCACTTCTAAGATTGTGCCTGTGGTTATCGATCTCATTAAATACTATTTGATGTAGCATGGATTTACGCATTTATTTAGTATATGGCCTCTTAAATTCAACCGATGGCTAGGCTACGTTCCAAGGTCCCCACAACAACGGATAATATATTGGAGTATTTCACAGTTGTTAAATTTTCCCAATTTCGCGGAATATAAGATTTTTTAGATTGTTCGTAAAATATTTGATATTTTTAGAGGTTATCTGCATTCTGCATTATTGCGATACCGGGCCATAGTGAAGTTTGCCAATAAACAAAATATATACTGCGTCAAATATTTAAATATCTAAAAAAAAACCTAAAAATTTAAGTTTTCATAATATGTTTTGAATCAATTACTGAAAAAATAATTTTTTTAAATTACTAGAATAGAAAAATATTACTTATTACGATCGTAAGAGGATAGAGTTTTACGTATGATGTTATTAACATACAATGTGAGTATATATCATATAGTGTAACACATGATTCATAAAAATTACTATACATTAAGTTATAAATTCAATTATCATTTCTCTTTATATCAAATGCTAATTCAAAACCATTTTGGGCATCTCTGTGCGATCTACAAGAGCCAAGTTAAAGAATTTTAAAGTTTTAAGAATTTTGCATTATACACCATGTGATCTATCTTGAATAACAAAAGATCAGACATTTCGATCATACGATAATTTCGTTTTCTCATCCACTGTGACACTCACTGTGCGATTCATAAGGGCCGAGGTAAAGAGTTTCAGTTTATAAGTTTCACTTCTTAATGTTTAGTATTTTTCTAAGTACTTGGGGGACATAGTGTATATTTCGATATTTTCGCCTAAACTTCATTCCATTAAAATTAGGTAATGACTATTCAAAAATAGGATGCTACATAAAAAATCAAATCAATTGGTGGAACGGATCCAAATTTTTGGGATTTAGCTAATACATTATCAATGTTTAGTTTTTAAATTCATCCATCCCTCGATTTACACGGTACTCAATTTACGCGATTTCGCATTTACAAAATTAAGAAAAATGGAAAAAGTTCCAATATTAAAAAAAGTACTAATATTTCGATGTTCAATGCGCCTTAAACGCTGTCATTTCATTTTTGTATTTTACTCCATAAGACGTACTCAGGAAATGTCAAATTCAAAAATCATTGAAATGGAGAATTTCATTTAATTGTGTTGTTTTATTCATATGAACTGAAGGTTTGAAAACCAGATTTCTTTGTATCGGAAAAAACAGAATACCGGTGGATAGTAATTCTATTAAACACAAAGCGCTTCAACTTTTCAACCAAATAAAAGAAATGGATGAAGTGTCTCTCTAGCTCGACAACCGAACTTTCCAAAATATTAAATTGGCCAAAATTATTCAAGGTAATTTTTACGAGCCTGATGCAGATAAAACCGGACTGTTTTGGAAGAAGATGCCAAAAAGAATTTATCAATGAACGATCTGCCTACAATGTCTTCCTGAATCGTGGTTTCACCAGTGCTTCGTTCCCGAAGTGAAAATCTGTTGGAGAAAAAATCTTGAGTCTTAAGTGCTTTGACTATTAGATAATTCACCAAGTCCAACATCAATGATCCAACCTCAAGACCAGGGCATGATTTCAACTTTTAAGGCATATTTATGATTTTAGAAGAAATTTTGCTTTCATGAGGTGTGGATAAATTAAAAAAATACAACTGTTAATGCTTGCTGGAGAATCATCTGGCCAATTGTATTTCTCGTAAATAGGTTATAAAGTTCTTCACAACCAAATCAATGTAAATATTTTCATTGATGAAGATCAATATAGTCATTCCCAAAAACACGTCAATTTGTTAGCTCATTCTATTTTAGAAAAATATTTCGACATCCGGTTAAATTATTTTTGTAACCAAAGGTCATCTAAATTAACAAAAAGAAACCGATTTGTTTCTTTATTACATTTCAAAGGAATGTGTAATAAATACAGCGTAGTTTTTTTAGTTGCAAAAATATACAATTTGGAGCCCTTTATTTGCCTGTTTTCATCCTTAACCCCAATATTGTAGGATTCATATAGGCAGTACTATTTAGGGCTTCGCAAGGCGGCATTAGGTTAACCCGCATCAAATTTTTTCGGGTAAATTTAACAGGGAGTTTTAATCCTTCATATTTGGTTTGAAATTTTGAATCCTTCAAATAAAAAATTCGGGTGTCTCATCAGACTACAGCGACCAAACTAATAAATGGAATAATACACGTTTATCAAAATTCTAATAATTCGCTAAGGTATTGTGATTATACGTTGAATATAAGTTCATGATGAGATGACTGCATTTTTATTATAACATTTTAAAGTTTTATTAGCTCTTGGTAAACTCACCAATCACCATAAAAATAAATATGTATCCGGTTATGAACCACAATAATCCAAAAATGCACCTTTTTATTATTCTTTAATAAAATGTGTGTAGTTTAAAGTGACGGAAATTTTTTCTTGGTACGATACATATTTTAAACAAAATCCAGGAGACGATTAATTCAAGTTAAACATGGTTGCTAACAAAATCCTTCTTCCAAAAGAGAATTTAAATACTACGCTATGTTTTCGTTAAAAGTTAGTTCAGATCCGCACCGCAATCTTAGAAATTCATACAAATGTATTGTACTTCAAATAAATACGTTTTCATTGATTTTAGGTTAAAACGATTTTGAAATATATAATTTGCATCTTTAACAAAAGGTTCTATTTATAAAATTATTTTCTTCATATTTAACTAAATTTGATCAACATTTTTTAATAGATGCAATAAATATTAACAATAAAGTCACATTAAACTAAAATACAATGTTGCCAAATTACAAACTACCTCATTATGATACTAGTGTAAACTACTTAAAGACGGAAATGCATATAAATTCCGGGTAAAAAGATGTTTCCGCTTTAAAGAGTAATTTTCAGGAAATTTGAGGAAAAGTCATAAATTTAGGTTGAGTCCAGTTTTATTGTAATAGTTTAGTTGAAGAAGCCAATAATAATAATTGTAACATATTCCGTTTTAAAAGGTTAATAAGAAATTATCATCCAATAGAAAGCTGTACCATTTTTATTCAGCCCTCTCCCATGTTGCTGTTATTCTCTTTGTTGAATAGCTTCAGCGGTTAAACTAAAGAAGTCGCTCTAATCGTTTTTAGCGTCGTAATGAAAAATAATTTCAAAATATTTTGTATTTTTGCTTTAGGGTATAAATGTATTATTTTAGTGGTTTAATAATAATTTTGCCATTCTATATTTTCGGCTGATTAAATTCTTTGATAAAGAAACCAATTTGTATATTTGTTGGTTTCAACTTAATTATGATGTTGGAATTTTTTGTCGTAAATGAAGTTCCGTGATAATTATTTTCACTAATCCAAGCAAAAATTATATTCTGTTCAAATAATTACAGTAAAAATATAAAGAACAAAAATTCCGTCTTTCAGGATATTTCCGGGATTTGATGCTGAAGAATTTCCGAGCATATTAATAATTAGTGTTTATGTTATTGTTGTTATCTTTGTAGAATAACTTAAGTTGATAATCTAAAGAAGTGATTTAAACGTTATGGCATTTTATAGAAAATAATCACAAAATATTTAGTTTGAGCCAATTGAGGCTGTTTAGGTAAGACTTGTTTCAACCCCACTTTTTCTTGCAGCTGATTTTTCCTTCTCGTGCCACGTGGTACAAGTTGAAAAGAGCCCCATCATCCAGCTTCATGTCAGAAATTCAAAACATATCACGGAACCATCGTGTAACTATATAGTCCTCAAAGTTTGACTGTAAACTATGTAAAAGACACCATCACACATAATTGCATGACAACGCCTTCACTTCTGTTATCTACGTCCAATAATGAAGTCAAAGGTAGCCCGATTTTCCCAATCAAACAATAAAGGCGAACAATGCACAAATGAAGGATGAGAAATTGGAATCTGGAATAACGCAATAAGTTAAGGTACGAGAATTGGACACAAATTTTCAACGCGTAATATGGCGGAAATCACCAGATTTACCGATCGAACATTTCCGTCTAAGGACCGTTACCTATGGGACCTCAGCCGAACCGTGTTTAGCCATTCGGTCACTACACTAACTTATCGGACCCTTTATCGTCAATAGAAAAGCTATCGACACTATCACCCTTCAAAGAGGGACACGGGATTCTCAGAGTGGGCGGAAGATTTCAGAATTCTGAATGTTCATATGACTCAGAACACTTAAATTTTGCCAAGCTCCCATTTCCTTAGGAAAATGATAGTCACATACTACCATTACAAATATATCCATCCTGGCACATCCCTGATATCCTCTATTCTTAAACAAAAATTCTTGATTGTAAATGGTGGACAAGTAGTACTCAAAAATAATTAAACAGTCAGTCCAAATTTTGCAGGCTTACGGGAAGCAGCAGTGAAGTTGATGAAGTCATATCTTATTCATGTGCCAGGAAATTCCGATTTGACATTTGCAGAGGTGGCTACTCTAACATACCAAATTGAAGCCATCCTAAATTCTCGACCGTTCTGTCAAATCAAATCAGATAACTCAAACATTATGTATGTCCTAACGAAAGGCTATTTTTTGATAATGGCACCGCACTGACAACATTACCAGAACCTCACAGATCCAACTAACTGACTTACGAGATGGGGAAAAATCACAAGGCGAACGGACAGTGTCTGGAAACGCTACTCACAAGACCACCTTCATAGGCTACAGCAAAGGAGTAAATTGCAGCAACAGCAGAAAAAACTACAAATAGATGACATTGGGTTGGTGAGAGTCGATAATCAATTTTCATTTAAATATTTCTCATTCATTGTGCAGAACTTAAACCCAGGTACCTATTTGAAAATGGTTATCATTAATGGAAAATATTTGTCATTCCGTTCATTACCAAACTTTCTTCAGGGGGACATGCCTGAGATCGCCACAAGAAAATTCGGTAATGAACATATTTTCAACTGAATAATGTATAGAACATTTTTTTCGAGATGATCAACAATAAAATTCTCAGGTCTTCAATAAACTTCTCATAACTCTAAACCTCTACTTGCGATCCTCGATGTTTGTTTGTTAGTTCAAAAATTGAACACAAATATTTTTTAATAAAATTCTCGGGATGGAATTATTTTTATATAATTTAGCAAAGACACACACTTTATAAAAAAAAACCTTTTCTGGACGGAAATTTCGGGCTAAAATCTTGTACATGCGGAAAAGTCCAATACTTATTAGGTTATGATTCCAGAATAATAATTTTAACTATTAAAACGTTATGTTAAGTTTTATTGTCTCGTTACTTTTGTATTTTTGTAAAGAAACCCGATTAAATGAGTGTAATAAGTATTACACACAAATTTAAGGTATCACAATTTTTCCGGTTTAAACAAGTTATTATGGACAAAATTCCGAACTTAGTCATAATTAGGGATTTTTGTTTAAAATGAGTTTACGTAAATAGATATGCCATCAATTATTCAGCCCTCTAACCATATTCACTGGTTTATATCCTATATTAGCTGCACTGAACGCAACCAAAATAGTATTCTACACCAAATTATTACGTAATTAAGTCAATTTAAATATTTAAAAATATAAAATCATGAACAATTTGACAGATCTCGTGTTGACCCAGTTTTTAATTTCACAAAAATCTCGTTTAACTCAGTTCCCAAACTAATCAACTTTGAAAAAGAAGATTCACAAAAAAATATTAATCATTGTGTAGTTTTTTTTAAATGTGACCTTTTACAACTAAAATGTTAATAATGTATAATATAAAATACAATAAAAAAGACTTTCGATCACGATTGAAATACATGTGAGCTTAAAAACAATCATAATATATAAAAATAAAATGTTTATAGCGCTGGTTAAATGACAATTTTTATTTTTTTTTATTAATATTCCGGCCGGTAAAATCATAGTATAACGTAAAGATTTTGTAGACATGATGACTTTTGTAATTTACTAAATTTGGATTTGTAACATCACATTTCCCACAATGGGGGTTTTGAAGGGCTACTGTAATTGGAACAATTATTTATATATAAAACATGTTTCGTATTTTTAAAAAAAAATGTATGAAAGCATTCATTTCTCCGCAAACATAATGAGGCGAAGTTGTTAAGTGCAGGTTTGTAGTTAAGAACAGTTTTTACTTATTAATTTTTCGAAAATAAAATAAAAATCAAACCAGTTGTATAATATTTTTTTATTTTTTGGTTGATATCAGAATCAGAAACCATTTCAATAAACCGGTTGATGATATTTACAAATAAGAAAAGTTTTTAATCCGGTTATAATATATAATTTTATATTTTTGAAGAAATTCAGCCCTGCAAACACCATTTAAATTACATTTAAGGTGAAATTACGATTAAATATTTTTTGCTTTTTTCGTATTAACTGTTCTTTGGGAGAGACGATAAATTATGTATCAATATATTTTTTTTTTCCTTTCTCTTAAGCATGTGGTGGTGAGATTCGGATTTTGATTTAAAATCTCGAAAATATCTCATAGTGCGGTGCGGCGCAACTGACATCTACCTTTCACTTCAAAATCTATTGTAGTACACAAGAATCGAACTACTTTAATGTATGACTAAATTTATACCGTTACAAATTTATATAAATTATGCAATTCTTGGTTAAAATATTTCTCAAAGACGTGCTACTACCGAATATTTATATTTAGTCATTTGATTAACAGTTAGATTGTATAAAATGGTATTTTTTTTTTACTTTACCAATAAACTTAAAAGAAAGTAAACGAACATATAATTAAGTTTTAGCCTGATCATTCCAAGCACGTACTTTTCAAATATGTTGTGTATGTCTTGATTGATTAAAGTTTTATAAATAAAGTTCTCACCAATTAAATTTAAAAATAAAAATGCGACCATGTAATTTATATCCAACTTCATTCTTGTTAGTACATATTGTTTTGATTAATCACAGCACACTTATCAGCTGTATAGTACCATTAACGAGCTAGATGCAGTTCGCGTGATAACAAATAATATGTAGCCCATATAAAAAATATATTACTTAATACTTTAATTAGTTGTTATCGGATTTTGTAATGATAATAAGTTTTATTTATAAGTTTATATTATTTCTTACTTAAGACGGAAGTTTGTGATAAAAAACTAAAACAAACTTTACAAGTAGTTGTAGTAGTATGTAGTATCAAATTAGTAAAATATTATGTAATATTTTGCATGGTAGTTTTTTTTTGATTACCGCGATAAATTTGTGTGTGGAAATAATAGCGGTTTAATTGTTTGTAGGGTTAAGCAATTAGCACTCGTGTACGAGTGATAAATGTGGTTTGAATTATTACACCATTAAACCGGCTGCGATATATGGGGGGCGATATACCAAAATATAAAAGTACTACAATAACATTTACTAAATAATGAATCACACAAATTTAAAGATATTGCGTTTTATTTATATATTTTTGTGTACATACTAATTTTGGGGTTTATTCAACCGGCGTCAAGTGACGCCCATCATTCAAAAGCACACTGTGTGCAAAAAACAAAAAACATTAAATTTAAATCTCCTAAACTTTCTTTTAATTCGTTTAACCTATTTTTATGCCTTCTGTGTAATTAGATTATAAATTAGTGGTTTAAATTTATATTAAACTGCGTCCGTATTGAATATTCCTCTCACTTATTTTTTTATATACAACTTGTTTAAAGTTAATTGCGTTTTAACTTTCAAATATTTAAAAAAAAAATATATGTACGAAGTATAATTTTATAATGTAACGCTTAACCCTTTTGTCGTACACTCCACCATACATATTAAGTAGAAAGTTTAATAATCACAAGGTCGAATCCGCCATTACGTGTTAAACCACGTGTTGAGCAGCAATTATTTAATACACACCCTTTTTACCGTTACCTTCTATACGAATTTTTGAAAATATAGAAGTCTAATTTGTATAATTAAACTTAACAGTGTAGAAGTATTGCGCGCGGTGTTGCTGCTGCAAAAAATAAAATTTTAAATGTGAATGACCGCAAACACTTGTTGATTATGTTTGAGAATATGGAAAAATAATGAAATATTTTTACCGGTATTATATATATTTTTCTCTTTAACATATTATGTATATACATATATATGTAATAGTCATCCAGAGATGTGAACCATATTAAACATAATACACATAAGCGTATATATATAGGAAGGTTCGATGCCCTGTTATAAAATTAATCAAAATGATACTAATTTGAATAATATAAAATTAATTGTAAAATGTATACCGGTTTTGTAGCCGGTACGCATCTCTTGCGTCTATTTTACCAGACTTTTACACCATTTTCAATTAATCAAATAAATTTACAGTTTTGTTATAGACGCGATTTTCTTTTTCCTTATAAACATGAATGCATACAAAACTATACGTATATGATGATAACCTTGACACATGTTCAATGTTATTTAGTAAATATTACATATTTGGTCGTGATTTAGTAATAAATCTTTTTTAATCGAGTAAAATTTTACTAAGATCGTACATTTTTTTTGGTATTTTGTATTTGTATATATAATTTACTGTTATATATTAATACATATACACTAAACCTATCATTTGTTTTGTTTAGGTCAGTCACCTGTATAAATTTTAACATTTTTTTTATATATACATATATATATATATATATATATATATATACACAAATCTTATAAAAAAAAAATCTGAATTAAATAGTTATTAATGAAAATAAATTACTCAAATATTTATAGAGATATGAAGAGTAAAATCAAAAGAGTTCAATATAACTAGAAGACGAACCCTAATAAATATTTTGTTTGTATACACAAAAATTTTAAATTGCTTTTTCGTTTTGGGATAGATCGTAATCTGTATATATATATAGTATATAAATATATATTCAAATTGAGTGAAACAGGTTGAAAAAATTGTAAAGCAGTAAGTATATATAAATAATTTAAAAAATATTAAATCACCAAAATTTAAAATATATTATTTCAGGGGTAATCGCATTTTAAATGTCGTGATAAGAAATATTTTAGTAAATGTATTTTTTTTTTGTACAGATTTATGATAACAATTTGAGGGTCAATCATGCTGTTTTTGTTGATAATATTTATATGTATATATAATACGAGTATATATTGGTTATCCACTTAAAAAAAAATTATTTTCAACCAAAGAAAAACCCTCAAAGTCGGGCGCTTTACAATATAAGTAACACAAAAAACGAGTTTAATAACGATTTTAATCTAATTTTTAATGTCACAATATGTATATACATACTCGTAAACAAGTATCATTAAAATCGATTAAATAAAAAAAAAAAAAAAAAAAAAATTAACCGGGTTTACACCAAATTTAATTTGCCGATATAACTGCGTACATCAATTTATACCCCATTTTGTATAGAGGGCACCTTAAACTACAATTTTTATTTGATACATTTTTGACATGTACCACAACTTTTGTACGGTAGTGTCACAACTAGCGGCATTACATTTTTGAGAAAGTTTTTTTAAATATTTCGTTATTAACAGTTATACAACATTAATACTATAAACTTTTAAAGTATTTTCGAATTTTTTATCCTTGTCTAGACATCCGAGTACTCCTCTAAAGTTTATGTATGTTTTAAACATAATTACACAAAATTTTAAAAATATAAAGTTTTCGATTTTAATATAAATTCCAAATTTTTTTCTACTAAACCAAATAATATCTAACAAATTCATACCATTACATAACCTTTAAATATCTCCCCTCAATTTCTATTTATCATATTTTTAATATAGTGCAACATTTTTTCGCGGTAGTGTTTTAAAGTTTTTTTTTACGTATATAGTAAGATTTGGTGATTTTTCGTATAAGAAGCAAAATAAAGTAAAAAGTGGTTTATACATTACAAAATAAGAAGCCGATTTTAATAAATTTAAATGTCTTTATACCGCGGTTGAGCAATTTTATATTAAATAAATATATATATTGTATACTAATCGCTTTACGTTTTACTGTAAATATATACCTTTCAAAGATTAACTAATAAGCATGTTTATAAAAAATGGGTGTGAGTTTGAAGTTTAAGGTCAACATTTAAATATGCTGATCACACATTTTTTTTCAAACCCTCTAAACAGTATATACATACTATTACATACTTGGTCGCGTAATTTTTATACTAGAGTGTAATAAGAAATGTTGTTGTTGATTTTATTAGAATTAATATATTTTTTGTTCTCTATTGTATATATATTTTTTTTTTTTTGCATTTATATGGAATTCCCGTCAATAGGAAAAATAAAATTACATTATAATAATATTATGTATATGGTTTAGTGTGCGCTATACATAATATAATACAAAGTTATGTAAACGATTATTAATATGAAATTATCTATATAGCTGCAGAGACGGTGTTTTTTGCGCTTTATATCAATTTCCACAACACATTAATATAATAATTAATTAATTTATAAAAACTTATTAATTACGACTGATAAGATTAAAAATAAAAAAATTTTACTTAAAACTTTTACTTTTATTTTTATATTTTTTTTTTAATTTTTCAAAACATTGATAAGATATAGATTATACCGCGCATACATTTTTATTACAAATCGAAATGATATTTTATTTTTATATAGTATATACTTACAGAATGATCTAAATCGGTATCCCAAAGTTCTTTTAGATCTCCTGTGCCAATATCATAAAAGTTATCCATTTTTCTTTCGGTTTATGTATATTAATTTATTTAGCAAGTCTCCAAAATTTATTTAGCAAAACTATTTTAAAACATTCACTTTACTTTAACAAACTTTTTTTATATTTCACTCTATATAATATGCATTTACAATATTAATTACTTTCTTTTCAATATAATTACACAAAAAACAACAACTAATATATTAACTTTTACATTTAATGGATTTTTTGTTAAATATAAATAACCAAACTTTATATAAATATAATTTAAATAACAAATCTTTCTAATCACACATTTAATATAAAGTTAATTAATAAAAAACAGAAATAAAATAAAAAAAGAACTTAAAAAACAAAAATTAAAAAAAAGCGAGCGCACGTTCTTATAAGTATTCTCTACTTCTCAGCAACTTTCAAGTAACTAACTTGAAAAAAGAAAAATACATTTAGAAATGTGAGTGAAAGAGTAGAGTAAGTTTTTTGTTTTTTTGTTTTTATTATATTTTTTTAATGCATTAATGAAATTAATTCATGGAATTTCTATATAATACACTTGAGTATGAGTACGCTTACATTCAAAAAGAGAATCAAGATAAAAAACAATATAATAATTGTATTTGTACTCGATTTTTTGACTTTTATTTTATTTTTTTTTGTATAGAAAACATGCTGGTAGTGAGAATATATATATATAAAATTATATATGTACATGAATATAATTTTCTATAATATATCGTAAATTTTATATTTTATATTAAATCGAAACGGAAACACGAGATATAAATTCGTATAAATTTGAAAATTTTGAGTTCGGCTCTCGAACCGAATAGACACGTTATTTCTTAAAAAATTAAACTAGAGAGTTTCAACAAACGATATAAAGAAAAAATAAATGAATGTTTCAAAAGAATAGGAAAAAAAACAAAATAATCTGTTTGATTATTTCTATTCTCTATTCTTAATTGAAATAGTGGTAAATTATATTTTATTTTTTATGTATTGTAAATGTAATGGGTGACTATAAAATTTTAAAACTATTTTTTTTGGTGTTATTTGGGCTACCAATTAGACATGTTATTTTGAAATATTGAGCGCAAAAATGATACGATTGATTACAAAAAAAAAAAAAAATTGAAAAAGAGAAAATATGTGGTCGAGTTCAGGTGAGGGCAATAACTTAGCGTATGTGACGCGATCATCACTATTACGCAAGTGTATGACGTATTTTTATAAAATAATAAAAATTCCATATTGTTTGCTATCTTATCTGTAATCTTTGACATGACGTCGAATTTTATTATTGACCTTTTATGACACATAGCGGCGTTTTATCATACAACTCCATATAGTAAGTAAAACTAGAAAGTATAATAGATGTTTTGTTTTCTTCTCAGAGACGACCTTACGAGCAGTAGTACACAATCATTAGAAAACTGCAGTCAATTAAGTCTAGTCACCAAAATACTTATATTATTATTATTATTATTTAATTGCTTTGTTGTTTTTATAATATATAGAATATAGACTTAATGGTGCCGCCGCCTAGTTTTATTTTATGACCTAGTAACTAGCGTCTCATCAAAATTGCATTGGTTGGCCAATTTTTTATTGTTTTGTATTAATATGGTCCAAACATATGCAAATTAGTGTGCTATACATTGTTGTAATATGGTTGGCCATGAAATCATATATATACACTTTGTGGTTTTTGTACTTTCGGATATATGCTAATTTTTCATATATTTTAGAATTTCCGAGAAAAATGTATTTTATGAATAAATAATTAATGCAAAATACCAACAGATTTATATACAGGTTCTTAAATGTCCTTGAGAAGGAATAGAATTTATATAGAACACCCTGTACTTTATAATATTGCGATAACATTAACTAATTTTGATAAATAGAATTGTTTTTATTATATTTACCATGCGGGAAGATTTTACAGATCCTTTTAATAAAATCGAGTGTGTTCGTTTTAAGAATACATATTAGTATTATAAAGGGACGCCAAATCATAAAACTAAAAATGATTATCTGGTTTAATCATAATCACAATATTTAAATATAAGTAAACAAAATTTTAATTCATCTTGTTGCATAACATGAAAAACCTTGTAATACGCACTTTGATTGAAAACTGTAGTATGCGTAAAAGATTACGATTGCTAAATTACTGTTTATTGGGCAAAAATTATTTAGGGTATTACAGCTGGACATTTTATGGTATGTAGGGCATTAGAAAAAGAAGATGAAATTGCAAAAGCAAAAGAAATTTAAGTTTAAAAAAATTGTGGATTTTACAAATTAGCTTTGATAAAACGATAATATGATATTCAGGTGGGATTTTTTTTTTGATAATAAAACAATTGATTGATTAACCGATACCCCTAACAATGTTTCCTATATTGTTTTGTTTGGGGTCGTAATATTTTGTTTGGAATTTAATAAAATTATTATATTTTATAGGAACAATCATCCTGGCAAATCCAGCTGAGTAAATGCTTCAAGGCTGGGTTAGATTTTATGGGGAACATTAATTGACGAGCACATATTTGATGGTTATATAGGACTATGATTATTCTTCGGCTGAATGAGCTCAATTGAGCTGAAATTGTCCGGTCTATCTCTGCAGCTCTGTAGCAGCTTCCATAGGAAAAATTTATTTTTATCCAAATATTTTGGAAAGTATTTCATTTATGAGAGAAACGACTATGAACTAAAAGATTCAAAATTAATTAATTAAATTTACTAATTTAATTTCAAACAAAATTAGTTCAGATCATTGTTTAAATTTTACTGGAAATGACGAGTTTTGATAAAAAAATTGTTCACCAAAATTCGAAGCATCTTATTCATACTTAAACTTTTACTGTTAATTGAGAGATCCTTGTAAAATGTGGTGGAAATCTGTGTACAAGAAGTGACAGCTTGCATGATACGAGTATCTTAGAAGGCATATGCCTAGTTATCGTAGCGTTACGGAATACCAATAATAGACTGGATTAACGATGAAGACCCTGCAAAGAAACCGGACAATGGAGAGGGCAAAGAAACCGCCACGCATCGGAAGGGGCGCTTGGAGAAGGCGAAGGAGAATTATAAGTTGAAGCGAGTCAGTGAGAGTGACGAAGATAATGCGACTAGATTGCAGAAACGAAGAAGACATTTGGAGGATGGGTCGTTAGAGCAACGTACATTGGGATTAGAAGGCATCACCATCACAAACGTAGTCAAAAATTAAAACAAAATCGAAAACATCATTCGCAAGCAAGAGCAACATTGAGAAACACCATTTCAACATTCGAAACGAATGCAAGAAATGCGAGGTATGCAATAAGTAATGCAGCCCGAGGCAAGTTTCAATCTCCACACAACACAGGGCTGCGAATGGATACCTGCCTAAAGCGCTGTCATCGAAAGCTACATTACTACTCTCATGGGCGTACGCAAGGGGGGGTTACTAGGGGTTTAACCCCCCCCCCCCCCATGATTCAACAGAAAAAATTTTCCAGAAAAATTTATCAGTCTGGTTTATTCTAGGTAATGATGTTTAAATTGTTTTTTTGAAAAGATTTCAGTGAAATGAGTCAAATACGATCAGTTGGAGTCTAATATTTACACTGTTAACATCGTAAGCGAAATATCGAGTGACAATTATTTAAAATGCCTCCAAGAAAAGATCCAAGTACTGAAACACGCGTGCTTATAATAGCTAACCATGCAGCTGGCATAAGTAATTGACAGATTGCCAAAAAAATGGAATTAGACCACGCTACGGTCGATTGTAATGTTAAAACATATCGGGAAAGTGACAGTTTTTTTAATAAAAGACGTAGTGGAAGACCAAGAGCGACAACATCTGTAGATGAACATAGAATAGTGACTACTAGCAAGACGAATAGACACAAAACAGCCCCGGAAATAATCGCAGAAGTAAATGTTGGTCACCCAAAACTAGTTAGTGTTTCTACGGTTAAACGTCGTCTAAAGGAATCCGGACTCCATGGCCGTGTTGCAATTAAAAAACCATTACTAGTAAACAAAATATGCAAAAGCGACTTAAATGTGTCCGTGAACACCAACTTTGGACGATAGACGATTGCAACAAGGTTTTATGGACGGATGAGTTCAAATTTGAATTTTCGGTACTCGAAGACAATTATTCGTGAGAAGATCTGTAGGTGAATATGCCAGTAAAGGACTATTTTGCTGGTACTAGTGTAGGCGATGTTGTGAAAATTGACGGAATACTAAGAAAGTAAGGGTACCGACAAATTTTGGGGAACCACTCAATACCTTCATATCTTTCAACAAGATAATGATCCAAAACATTCCTGTAAATTATGTAAAGGCTATATCCACCATTTAGAGGATGAAGGACCAATTAAAATTATGGAATGGCCTCACCAGAGCATTGACTTGAACCCTATTTAGTTACTGTAGAAAAAATTGCAGCAGACAGTAAAATAATCAGCTCCAACATCAGCTACTGTTATGTGGAACAAAACTTCAATCAATTTTGAACTCAATAACGCCACAAACTCTGGCAAAACTTATTGCGAGAATGCATAGACAATGCACTGCGATTGTTCAATCAAGAAGCGGTCACAAAAATGAAAGTAAAATTTTAATTAAGCAGTTTAATTTTGACATTTATTTAGTATATTGGCATTAGTAAATGTGTGTGTGTGTACCTAAATAATAAATATTATCACATTTTTACTGAGTTTTTATATGGTTTATGCTGCTTTTCGCAGTGCCTAAACACTTGTGAGCGGTAGTGTATGTATGTATAGTATATTAAATTTTTATAATGAACAAAATTTTTCATTGGAGCACGAAAAATCTGCAAAAATCCTTTTGGAAAAATATAAAAGTATTACGAACTGCAGCATAGTTGTGGGCATTGGTGAACTGAAGCTATGGTGGCGCTATAAATTCTTCGAATACACCAAAAAATGCTCATATTGCATTTTTAGTGCTCGCTCTTGCGAGCAAGCTTATACAAAGACTTAGGCCGTCTGTCTGTTGGCACTATCACAGCAAAAACTATACACATCAGAGACCTCAAAAATCTATAATAAAACGAGTGTTATTGCAAAACTAGTTTCTGTAATTTTTTTTTGATTAAGATTAAGAGATTTGCTTTCTATTCATTTTTTGTCTATTGGGCTAATTTGTTGTATTAGCACCTTAGTTGTTTCAGAGGTTTTACACCTCTGTCCGTCCGTTTGTTGCATTTTTCCTATGTTATCGAGCGCTTGTCGGACAATTTCAATTGTCCGCTTCTACTAGTTA
Source organism: Nephrotoma appendiculata (assembly GCA_947310385.1). Lineage (NCBI taxonomy): Eukaryota > Metazoa > Arthropoda > Insecta > Diptera > Tipulidae > Nephrotoma > Nephrotoma appendiculata. Next base: position 32,952,130 of record OX371223.1, read on the forward strand.
TCATGCGACGAATCAATTTTCCCAACTGTTCGAAAATTACTTCAAGTATTTGTAACACTACCGGTTACAACATCAAGCAGTGAACGATCTTTTTCAACATTGAGACGACTCAAAATGTATTTACGCAACACAACGAATGAAGATAGGCTAAATGGATTAGCGTTACTTAATATTCATCGTAATGTCGCGGTTTTTGTTGATGCAGTTCTAGATGAACTAGCAAAAAGTTCACGTAAATTAGAAATTCGCTTGGTTTTTTAGTGAAATAAAATAAAATATAATATATATTAGCTAGTTCTATTAAGTGAAAAAAAAAAATTATATAAAATATGTTTTCTGAAACCCCCTCCCATGGCTTCATCCTGCGTACGCGCCTGACTACTCTCCTGAAGCTGCAAGACGCATATCAGTAGGCGTAAGACAACAGTGCCGCAGTCTCGAGAACAGATAAAGGTAGCTTAATCGTAAACAATTTATAGCGTTTCAATTTAAGGTGAACATTTAACCGTAGAACAGTTTATCTTAGACACAATTTTCAGTGGAGACTATCGTGTGGGAAATTTATCGTATGCCAGTTTATCGTAGTTTGTAAAATTGCCCGTATAACGAAATTATTTGTAAATAAAAAATAAAGCGTTTTGGATTTATAAAATTTTATAGAATTCGACCATTCATTAATCGATTAAGATGGGATTGGATTTGTTGGATGGAAATGGGATTCTTTCGGAAGATGTTCTGGAATCTGGCCAGAAGTTCTGGAACTTGATCATTTTTAACCGGAATACGATCACTTGGGACGAAACTCTGTCGTTTTTAGCCGAGTTTGATGGGAATGGCCTCCTGGGACGAAACTTGGTCATTTTTTGATTGCTGTCAAACCAGTGATGACAGAGCGCCCAAACTTATACTAATGACAGTTCATTCCATTTTTTACAAGCGTACAAAAGCATTTTAGTGGGAAATATTCAGAAAAAAAGTTATCCGCAATGGAATTCAAGCGTAATAGTGTGATTGGTCTATATTTGGCTGGAAAACCACAGCCGCAGATTGTTAACCAGTTAAAACATCTGCATGTGAATAAAATGTTTGTGTATCGCACCATAAATCGTTATAACGATACTGGCACCATTGCAAAAAGCCATGGTAGTGGACCGAAACGCACTGCAACATCGCCGGTTATCACTCGGAAGGTGAAGGCCAAATTGGCTCGGAATCCACACCGTAGCGGTAGAAAAATTTCTCGTGAGGCGAATATTTCGCTCGAACGGATGCAGCACATATTGAAAGATCATCTTGTTACGCTTGCACGAAAGTGGCGAGTTGCCGAATTTGGTTTTCTCCGGTGAGTCACCGTTCGGTATTGAGCAATATGTGAACAAGTAAAACGACCGGATTTGCTTGCCCGCCGTTCTACTGGACCAACGGATTGCCTCTCGAAACCAAGCGCTGCCGATGGTGATGGTTTGGGCCACCGTAACGGCCGAAAGCCGTTCACCGCTTGATTTTTTGGATCGTGGAATCAAGATAAATGCTCAAATTTATCGGGATCATGTGTTGCAGGGAGCGTTGAAGCCTTGGGCACAAAAATATTTCGGCTGCAGATCCTGGACTTTTCAACAGGACTGGGCGCCGAGTCATCAAGATTGGCTGAGAAACAATGTTTCGTGGTTCATTCCCACTGCCCAATGCCCACCAAATTCACCGGATGCAAATCCGCTAGATTTCTCGGTTTTGGATATTTTGAAGAGCAAGGTTGGGACAAAAAAATACCAAAGTAGCGATCATCTCAAGAAAGCGGTTCGTCGAGAATGGGCCAAAATACTGAAGAGCCACTTTCGAGCTGCATGCAATTGCTTTGTAGGCCGTTTGAAGGCCATAATCGCGGCTAAGGGTGGCCAAATCGAAAACTGCTAATGCAATTCAAAATTCTAAATATTTGTGAACATTTTTTACTTTGATTCAAAAAAATTCATCAAAAAATAAAAATTCTGTGGCGTTTTGTTTTGGTAACACTTATTGTCAGTCACCCTATGTATATAAGATATATGTGCTTGCAACCTGCGAATTGTAGAGCATGACTAGTTCAATGATTCGTGTCTTTTTGTAGATTAAAAACAGAACGTATGGAGTTCGAACCCAATAATGTTTTGACGTCGTATTGTAAAATTTTGTGGGAACATGGAACGTGCTAAGCCTTATAAGAGATGTAGTTCTCCAGAACTGTTCCAACCAAGAGGAAAATTACGCTTCCGACATACTTCAATTACAAGGGCTTAGATGGACTGGGAGTTAGATACATAATACAACCAATGGTTATACTCTCCACTAAAGCGGTTACCAGAAAAGAGGAAAATTTTAATTCGGCTTTTTCATCCACCGGCGAGTATAGCAGTTTATCAACGACTTAACTTCATCCCAGGTAGCCTTATTACAGAACTTTTTTCAAAAAATTTTTTAGAATACCATTCCCATCCATCATGTCTAATTCCATCACAATAAGTTAAGAAATAGCCCAGTTCCGTTGTAGGTAGCCATCTTCAATATATTCTTCCGAAAAGAATTTAGAATCAAATTTTCATTAATCGTGTCTAATCCCATCACATAATAGGTTAAAAAATAAATAGCCGAGTTCCAGGATCCGATATTTCCATTTCCATCCAACATATCAGTCCCATCATAATCGGTTAAAAAATAACCGAGTTTCATCTCAGGTAGCCATATTTCAGAACTTCTGTCGAAAATTGTTTTAGAATCACATTTCGTGGGATCTCTTCTGAAAAACTCTGTACTCCGCTACCGCTTTATAACAGTAAATCGTCATAATTAATTTCTTCATTTTTTAGATTTAATCATCTTCCAGAACACCATTTGCTGTACAAATTACAGTAATAACTCATACAATGCGCCCTCTCACAATGCTGTTTCGTAATGACGCTTTTTTTAAACCAAAAAAAAGTTTTTAGACGTTTGCTGCAATCATAGGGAAAAAATGGTACGATATCAAAGGGCCGAATGTCGAAGGACCGATTTTCAATGGACCAAATGTGTCGAAGGGCCGAATGTCGAAAGGCCGAATGCGCCACCTGAGACATTCGGCCCTATGTCAGCCTTCTGATAATAGGTATATGGTATAAAAAATAAAAAAATATAAAAAAAAATCCGCCCTTCAACCCATTCGGCCCTTCGACATTCGGCCCTTTGACATTCAGTCCTTTGAAATTCGGTCCTTTGTACCCATTCCAAAAAATAGATGAAAAATTCATAAAAAGGAATATACAGCAAAAACAAAAAATTTGGATTTTTGTGTTTGTTTTTACTTTCGTCTGTTTTTGTTAATATTTCGGGGATTCACATAAATCATTTTATTTTTGGTATTGTATTTGTATATGTACAAACAAAGGATTAAATAGTTGATCATTGTTCCTTGTTCAAATAGTTTCTACATATTTTTGTAACAATTACTAAATTCGCAATAAAAACGTCGGTGCGAAAAGAAAGTGTGAAAGGTATGACAAAAAAAATCAAGAAGGAATTTATCTGTGGATATAAAATTGAAAGTAATTCGTAACCTAGAAAATGGGGAACGTCAAATAGATGTAGGCCGTGAATTGAATTTACCCGGACCAACTGTTAGAACGATAATGCAAAATGCTGAAAAAAATTAAAAAATCTGCACAATCAACAACACCACTTTCAGCTACGAAGACCTCTCGAAGGCAGAACAGATTATTGAAAAATGGTAAAACTGTTAATTTACTGGTTATGGGGCCAAAATAATACAGAGTTATGCCTTTGACTCAAGCAGGTCTATTTGAGAAGCTAGAGAAACAAAACCCTGAAGAACCTTGTACTAGCTCAACAGTGGAAACGTTTGCAGCAAGCCGAGAATGGTTCGAAAAATTTAAAGTTCACTCAATATTCAACGTAGATGAGACAGGGCTGTTTTGGAAGTTATAATTTACTCATGATTTGGATGTCTAGTCGTAATGTTTGGGTTACGGCTACTGTTTTTGAGCATTGGTTTGTAAATTATTTTTGCCCGCCGTTAAAGATTATTGCAACAGTAAGAGACCGGAACCTAGAGCTCTTCTTCTGACAATGCACCAGGGCATTCAAAAAATTGATTTGCGCGTTCAAAAATCATACCTGTGGAAGTGTCCTGAGATGAACAGAGATTCCTGGAATGAACAATCAAGTGATTGCATGCGAGGCATTTGGAATAAAATTCTGCGTAAAGAACATGAAAGTTCAGTGGCCGATAATTTACGTTCCATTATTGAGGAAACAGTGAAAATTGTGCATGATGTGGGGTTCGGTGATCTAATTAGCGAAGACGTAGAAGAAATCGTCAATTTACATGACGCAAAACCGCGAAAGTAAAGTTGAAGGAATGTAGCCAAAAGAATTAACTAAAAGAATTTTCGAAGGAAATCTAGAAATAATTGCGCAAGTTTTAAATATTCTAACTGAAAATAACCCCGATTTTGAACGCACTGGTTTTTCCAAGAGAGGTTTTGCAAATAATCTTACTCTCTACACTGAACTATTAAAGAGAAACGGCCGGATCGGCGGCGGTCTGTACAAGGAATAATGAATTAGTACATTAAATGAGAATTTTATTTATTATTATTTTGTTTTCATTTTGGATTTTATTATATTAATTTACGAGTAATTTATTAATGAAAAATTAATTCAAAACACTAAAAAATGGTATTTATTTAGCGCAAAAAATAACATAACCCCTATATATCGATATATTTCTTGCCGCCTATAGCGCTGTTTCCTATTACGCTCAATTTTCAGGAACGAATTTAGAGCATTGTATGAGGTATTACCATATATTAAATAACTTATATATAGGACGTTCGTGTTCTTTTTTTCTCTTATCTTATCGCAGTAATAAAATTTTCATCACGGTGTCGCTTTTGTCGTTTTTTCGAACTTCGAAAAAAATTCGAAGTAAAATCAAATTGTCAAAAAGTTTTGGTTGTCAAAGAAAATAATGGAAGTTAAAAAAAAGTGTTTTAATTATCATTTATTCATAAAATTACATAATGGTGTTCCTTATCACGTAAGAATCGTCGAGGTTAATCTCATCAGTCATCACTTATGTAATTTGGATCAGAATTTTTCAAATTCCCTGCGTTGCCATAAATATCGATCGTAATGGTTTTTTTTTAAACACGAAACTTGATTTTCTGGAAGCTACATAATGGTGTTCCTGGACATTACGTTTACATTAAATTTTAATTTATTTTTCATGTTTCGAATTATATATGTCGGTTAGATTTCACATTTCATTTTCACATTTCTCTTCTAGTGCGACAAGCAATACTAAAATATAACAAAACAAAATTTATTGAGAATTGTTTAAAACATAAGGGATCAATTAAATTGCATAATGATCCCTGGACATTATGTACCCCTCCTAACATATACAGTTCGTTAAAATCACATGTAATATGAACAGCACAACTCGGACACGGTAATTTTCGAAACGAGAAAATTCCGTCTAAAAATTGTCCAGTCAGTCGACCGTAAACAGAAAACTACTTGCCAAACCTTCCATAATATATTGCCCGTCTTCCTCGTCTGCAGTTGATTTACCACTTAAGAGCTCAACATTTACATCGTAAATAATTCCTATGGATTAGAATCGAACATAATGGCATGGTCTATAGTTTTAAACGGGGCGGCATGTACTTACCACCGGTAACCAAAAAATACGACATCAGTAACATGCAAATATTTTCATTGTGGATGGCTGAAGAAACCAAGCTGGATGGTTCAGAACGGTGAACTATACAACGTTTCTAGCATTTTACTAGCATAACTACACTAAAAATTAAGGCTATGTTTGACTACACATGCACATGACATTTACTTTTTTATTTTGACACACAGTTTTTTTTCACCAGCTGTGTTGATTTTCGAATTTTTTTCGAACTTGTACTAAAACACCTAACTTCACTCTTGTTTTATAGAAAAAAAATTTTGGAACACGATTTTACATGGCCGTGTCTTATATTTATACTATTTAATATTTGGTATTACTGTATACCTGTTTTATGAAGCATCATTAACATCGGAAGAACAAATAATTTACACACAACTGTCAAATCATTCATGTTTGCTTGAGAAAATTAATGAAAATCAAATCTTCAGTCGACAAAGGTACATCTTCATTATTTAACTTGGGACGTGTCCGATGTGCGAAATAATTTTTCTGTGATAAATTTCACATTAGTGAAATAATTTCTCTTCCATATTAGTGATAAGTTCATTTGCTGTCCGAATACTAAAATAATGTTGACATAATAAATTTGACAATTAGAAATACATTAAAATATAAATTAATTTCGGATAAAAATTAATATAAAATATAAAAATGATTGAGGCAGAATTGGAACCAAATGTGGTATTATTTCTATTAATTTCAGCTTATATGTGTTTAACGAGAAGAACACGAAACTTTATCGCGACCTTAATAATTAAATTCATTCCTTACAGCGACTAACGATATATACTGTTCCTTCAACAAACAGTATTGTTAATTCAATACTCAGTTATAATTATCCTGCAAAACGAGAATGCATTTAAGAATTTGTTCAATCATTTTTATTCCCGAATAAAAATCATGGCTAGGGCAATGCCTCCTAAACTACAGGCCGCATACACCAAATGATGACGACACGCTATGTCTACATTGTTGTTGCTTTCTCTAGTTGTTTTGTTAGTGTAAATATCTTAATATTATTAATGCGCAGTCTCAGTTTAGACATAAATTGACGTCATGTGCCAAAAATGAGAGTAGTAAGAGGCCTGTAGTTTAGGAGGCATTGGCTAGGGACAGGAAATGGAACTGATTGTATTTTTGTTGTGGCAATAGGGATGCCTAAATCCACTATTTGTGATAAGTATTGTTCACAAAATGCTAGATTTTTCAGTAGATAATATAATGCCGCGCGTGATTACGGTTCGCAGCCAAAACGAACTATGAAATATTGGACAAAAATTCAATTTACGAGCCAGAACAACAATATTTGAAAAAGCGGCTGGTGCCATTGATGGCACACATATTGAAATATTATGCATAGTATGGCTTCATGATCAACATATTGTGTAGGGTTCACTCAATTACAATCATAACAAGGGTCATCAATTATTTGGTCACCAAATATGACTTTTTGTTTACTTTTTATACCAATTTAATTCTTATCTATATACAAACTATCGGTAATATGCTCGACTAGCTTCAAATACACTTTTAGTTCGACACACCCGACATTCATCGTAGGTTGAGATTTAAACTAAACCTTCACACACAAACACGAGTTTTTCTACTATTTATCATAAAATTTATTAACCCCATAATTAGAGATTCCCACCAATTAACTAGCCAAAATAAAATAGTGTTGTAATCGAATCACTAACCAAAGTTACCATAAAAAGCAAAGCAGAATACTTTGAGAATGTGCTTTTTATTTTGTTTTATTATTTAATGTCTACTATAATCCCGTTATACTATTTTTTGTTTTATATACAAATATTCTATATACAGCGCGATACGTGATAATTGATTTGAAGTATTTTATTTATCACCCGCTAATATTAGTAAACTTGTTTTTATTATATTTTTTATAATAATCAAGAACAACAATCTCTTTTTATTTGTTGGTATTGTTTGTTACGAGAATGAGTATTTTAAAATTGTGTATTTGTTTCTCAATCCGAGCGTCGGTAATTATTCGGCGCTCAACAAATGAAAGTACGAAGAAAACAAAAACAAAATACAAAAAAATTGATTATGTGGAGCTAAAAAGTTTCATGTTGGAGATGAGTTGGAGAACTAAAGTCAGATTTACAACAACAAAATATAATTTTATATAGTTTTTTTTTTATAATTTTGGATTTAATCATTGTATCAGCATCATCCAAATGTTATTGTGTCTGTGTATGTGTGTCTCGCGAACGTCGACGAATATAATAATTAGGTTTGCAGATTGATTTGCAAAAAAAAAACATTTAAATAAATAAAAAAACTTACGTTAAAAGTGGGACGCCTCTAGTAGCGGTGATATGTATTAATTAAATTAGTTTAACATATTGTACCAATACTAGAAATTAATTAATCATATTTTTTTTCGTTCATTTATCAATGTTACTATGACAATATGAGAGAGATAAATAGAATAATATGTAAAGAAAAGTAATATACTGATAGGGACGCTTATTAAGTGTAGATACAAGTGCTTATCATATCGGTATTTCCATTTTCCAAAAACGCACACACAATATGTCCATATGTCAACATTTATTTGGCAACAAACAAATGATTAATTGAGCAATATATATAGTTGTCTTTTTTAGTTTGTTTTGTTTAGCTGTTTTTTTTTATTTTTCGTGGATTAATTCTAAAAATAAACAAATGTGGGTCGAACATGGGGCTTACACTCTTCATCATATTTCATAACAAATTTGTGTAAGAAACTGTAGAAGAAAGCCCCCGCACTCGATAAAACGACATCGTGCTCGGTACTGTAATTAAAACAAAATTTAACCATTTATTTGAATTGATTGATTGCTGCTAATCGCCTAGATAATAACATATTTTGGTTACTAAGATTAACATTTTGTAATTATAAATTTATTTTTTATATTATTCATCAATGCAATATGCAATAAATTTATATTTACCACAAAAGAATTCTTAGGAGCACATGTTTACGCTTAAAACGAAAAGGTCAAAGTTGATTTTGAACAAGGAGGGAACTAAATAAAATTAATTTACAAATCGTATTCGTTGCATCAGTATACAGAACGTACGTAACAATAAGCGTGCAGTTTATGAAATTTCAAAACTGAGATAATTACTTACTATATGTATGAATGTAGATTTTTATGACTCGTACACTTGAAAAATAATAATACTATGGGTGACTAATTCGTTTTATATATGAAAAGGTATATGGCTTAAGATATATATATATATATATATATATATATATATATATATATATATATATATATATATATATATATATATATATATATATAAGTGGTAGTCAGTCGATAACAAAAAATATTAGTTGCTTAAGGTAAGTATGTACATAAATAAAAGCTATATGTAGTTAGTTCCGTTACCGATTAAAATCTGGAGGTACTTCCGGTTTTTCTTGAAAATATATAGCAAACACGAAGTTTAGGATTAGACCTGCCACCATTAAAGCGTACTTTTTGCAGGTTATTTTAAAGTAAAGTACCTTCTATTGTGTGACAAAATTTGTTTTTTTTATCAGTTTTCTATTTTTATGATTTATTTTAGTTGTTGTAGGTTTTTAACTGTTTTTTTTATCATTATTTTGTCGCCACTCTGACATACAAATTAAATTACATACTCGTACATACTGGCTGTTTACGTTCTCTTCAAATTTCTATAATATATAATTATATAGTCAAGGTCAGATTTAGTTGGGCTTTTCACGTGCAGTTTTGTTAATTATTATTATTTTATTTTGATGCATCTACAAAGAGAAGAAAATAAAATTAAATTTGAGAGTATTGTGGGGAAAAGTAAATTGATCGAACTCTTTCTCATGACATTATCCGATCATTATTCGATATACTTTCCAGAGAAATTAAATGTTTATGATTGAGTTTTTTAATTGCATTTAAAAATAAAATATTAATTAAAATTTTTAATTTTTATTTTATTGCAGTTTTTAATCTTTATTGGAAAGTAAATTATATTTCGAGATTGAATAGTTATAAAATTTTATGAAATACTTTTTATATAAATGGTTTTCCAATAAAAGTGCCAATAATTCCAAGTTGTACTGTGATATGAAATTTAGACAGAAATTGGTTTTATATACGAAATCGAAGCGATTATTATACCGCATCTTAAAAATGACTGGGAATTCCATTACGCCTTATCGAAACATTCTTATTTACATTTATGTATGCATAAGTAGTTTTAAAAACATTGAAAATTAAATTTTTTCGACATTATCAAACGAAACATTTTTCGTTTTATGACATCTTGTCTCAAATTTTATCAATCCAATCAATTTTGAAATATCTGTCTGGTTTTTTTCAATATCGTAAATAACATAAGCTGAATGGTTCTATTTACTCTTAAATCAAGGCGCAGACTAGACTGCTGACATTCACTAGCACTCAATCTTTTTTTTTCAATTACAATTTTACTATCGATCGAGAGATGAACGACGAAGGTAACACTTAGGTCACTCAAGGTGTTACAAGGAGAATAATCTCAACAAGAGGCTCTGTGCCGGTTCCAAACACCTAATTCAACACAAGAGCGTGATGTTCTATTGGTTGGATCAGTTATCCGATGCGTAAGGCCATACTAGATGCGTGTCCTCCTAGTATACCTCTGGGTAAATTTCGAGTCCTTAAAACGTAAAAAATGCAGGAGTCCCTTTAGGAGAGTCAAGGAAACCAAAGCTACTAAGGACCTAGACTGCTATACAAGGAAGCCCTCAAAACAAACAAATACGAATTAAGAAATGTTAAAACAAATGCCTGAAGGCTATACTGTAATGAAACACATAAGTCCTCTGAGACATCTAGGCTGCGAAAAGTACTATCGCTAAGTCCCACCACTCCAAATTTTCTTCAACTACTACTGGAAACTTACTTTTCAAGTAGCCAGAAGAGCATCTTCGGCCCTCGGCCAAGCCCGATGGAGATATAATGGCGGATGTCTATGTGGTCCTTAGTTCTGTCACATTCCTAGTAAGGCGGGAAAAAAACTAATTGCAGTTTCAAAGACCTTAGGCTTATAAGTTTAGCCTTTACTCTACTAAAAATAATGGAAAGACAAATAGAAGCCCACATTAGAAGTTCGATTGAGCCAAATAGGCTATCGAAATCCCAACATGCATATTACAAGGGGAAATCTATGGAAACTTCTCTCCACGCCCTTTCAGCGTCAGACCATAAACGGTTGAGTAGATGAAATGCTAAAAAGCAGTGTCATGACGATCGGCTTGGGTTGGTCTTCCAATAGAAGATTTGTCAGTAAAGGCACACCGCAGGGTGAGATATGTAGTATCCCCTTTTTTTGGAACTTGGACATAAATGACCTGCTACTAGACCTGAAAACGATTGGTGACTTCGATAAAAAAATATATCCTTGCACCTTAAGAAAACGCATGCCAAGTGCGCTTGGCGTTTTGTCCAATTGTCGTCTGTGGTCATATTGTACTTTGGAACTATATTTCTACTAAACGGACTTTCAATAAGAACGCTCGTTTTTTAAATGTCAATGAAGTAGGTTGTGTGTGAGGTATCCACTCAATTTTTTGCGGATTTGCTTGGTGGCATGTCGGGGGTCACCATTCGGGAGGTTCAATTGTGGATGTCTTTGTTGCATAAATCTGGTTGAATTTACTGAATGGCGTTCGTTATATTGACTTTGAGGGCATCGACAAATTCTAAAAGCGTTTAATCGTACGATCTCGATCGCCAGTTTACATTGCCGCCGTGCGAGATAACCATGCCCTCAAGTCATCCAGTTAAGGCCACAAGAAGTTTTTTTCATCGATCTGTAGTGCTCGTCGTTGATGGTTATGGCAATGCCAGTTTCACCAATTTAATGCTGGTGTATTGTTTGGTGGATTGGTATCGCCCCAAATCCGACAATTTTGCTTGTTCACACACCCATTTATCTAAGAATAGGCCTCGTCGCTAAAGATGTTTTTTTTGGAGATATTTGTGCCAACTTCCTACACAGCCCTGTATGGTCGTTTAATGGATGTTCCTGGATCAGTTGGATTTTATACGGGTGCAGACGATGTTTTCACCAGACTTTGCATTTCGGTGACGTACGAATGTTGGCGAATTGTTTATCGAAACGGTTGACTCGAATTTGGTCACCAAACATCGATTAGTTGACTGTGCAGGACGTTGTGGCGACTATAAACATGACGTAATGTACGGAACGTTTCTCGAACAGAGCACTGATTTTGAAAATAAAATTGGATAATTTGCATACGTTGTTCAACGCTATAACGTTTCAACCTACAACAAGAACATACCGAGAAATAGAGAAGAGACTGGTTAAAGGAAGCATTCTCAATACTGAATGGGTTATTTTCTAGGATTTCATGTGTTGGGTTGCGGTTTTCTGTCAAGATTATTAAATGCAAACCTCCCTTTTCTTCTAACGGGCTACTGCAGCGTTTTTAAAGCTAATCTAATTTCAATAAGGGAAGCCGTTGACTATCTGTGCTACATATAATGTAGCATCTATCTTTAGGTTGAAAGTAACCAGAATTGTCTCTCATCTCTTAACGAGATAGCAGATCAGTTCAACATCAACATGATGTGAGTGCCAGGGCATTTCATCAAGCAGGGCGAATTTGGATAAAACACGCTACGTGGAAATGACCGCTTCAAGAGATCAGTTCACCAGACGAACAACGAATGACAGATTGAAATCTCTGGGAGATATCCTTCCATATGACTTGACAAACCATTCATTCAAAAAATGTTTACGCAATTTATAAATTTAGTTGTAAAAGATTTTCAGTAGAAGATTTGGAACATGGCCACCTGTATTGGACCCGGCCATTCCTTAACCAATTATTATCGGAATGGGTTTGTTTGATGGAAATGGGATTCTAAAATAATTTTTGAAAGAATTTCTAGTACATGGCCACATGGGACGGAGCCCCAATAATGGGATTAGATACGTTGGATGGACATGAGATTCTAAAATGATTTTTGGAAGAAGTTCTATAATAAGAAAACCAAAGATGAAAATCGGTCATTTCTTAGCCAGACGTTGGTTCGATGGTCGTTGTTGTTGCTTATTTTGTTTACGTAGTAATGGTTTCTTTATAGCATAACGGCCATGCATTTTGGCTTCCTGTAGGCAACATTTAACCATAGAAACACTTGAACCTGCTTGTAATCACTAGTCTGTGATCATCTGCAGATGTTGTCGCTTAAGGTATGTCTATTATTAAGAAAACTGCCACTTTACCGATATTTTTTAACATGACAATGAGTAAACCAGCTTCTGATATTTGTGAACCGGAATTTGTTTCCATTCTGATTTAATTGCCGTCCATAATTTTTCCCTATTTCTGCATTTCTTGTTTCCAATGGCTGGCTTTGGAGCCGTCCATTGAATAACGTTCATTTTACGGCTACTAAACCACTCCTTTGTTTTTTAGAGGTATGCTTCGGGTTGTTATCTTGCTGAAAACACCAGCCTTGTGGCATGACATCTTCAGCATATCCGAGCATTACCTGATTCAATATTTGGACATAAACGTCGACAGTCGTTTTTTTTTTTGATGCAACAAATTGGACCTGGTCCATATATCAAGAGAAAGCCCCGCACACCATAATGGATCCTCCACTTGCTTAACTGTTTTTTTGGTGTAATGCGGTGACAAACTTTTATTTGGTGATCGTCACACGTAATGTCGTCCATCAGAACCGAACAAATTAATCTTAGTTGCATCCGTTCAAAGATTTTTCTCCATTTTTCCGGACCCTTAGTGGGCAAGTGCGTTTTGACAAAACTTTCCGGGCTTTCGCATTTTATTGATAACAAGGGAACATACTGGGCAGCGCAGGCCCTTAAATTATTTAGCAGCAAGCGTCTACGAATGGTGACATTCGTATAGTTTAAGTTGAGGTCCTGTTTTATTTCCTTATTCGTCATAAAAGGATGCTTTTTGGCTGATCTCATACGATTATAGCATCCTCTTTTTTATAGTGGTTCTTCTAATGTAGCCTCGATTTCCGACTAGTGTCTGCGGTTTCAGAGCATTTGACACTAATTTATGAGCTCGACCGAAGAATCGTGCTATTTCTGATACCGATTTTCCTTCAGATTTTAGTCGGTGGGCAATCTTCCTTTCTTCAATGTTGCAATGACTTGCGCGACCCATATCTGCTTATAACAATATTTATTTACAATTTTTTAAATTGAAATAATAAATTTTAGAATTTATTATTCCTTTAAACTAATTTTTCGATGCGCATTCGGCAAAGATCAAATTACGACTGATGTTCTATTCCATTGAACACAAATAAATTATTTTATATTGGTTTTCGGTGATTTCCCCAAATTAACGGGAAAAAATAATCAGGTTACTCAATGACACTATTCTGGTAATTCCCCGGGAATACGGAACTTGGGAAAATATTTATATGTAATTTTTGTTCAAATATTTCTTTTCCGACATACTGAGGTAAAAACCTAGTGTTGATTTTTTTGTAAATTGGGAATAATTTCCCCTGCCAATTTAGATATGCAAAAATTTTGTATTATACTTTATTTTCACAATACTACTCACAATAGACAATTTTTTATACATACAAAAAGGTAACGAAAAGTTTGACAGAATAACGAAACTGCTAGAAATTAATGAAATGAAGTTATAACAATTCCACCTTGCTTAATTTTTTTGATAGCTCGAAAACAAAAAAGTTAAACCTAAATAAAAAATTTGAGCTATAAAAAACTAGTCGATCGATGTTTTAATGCTTTGCTTGGAACAACACGGTTTTCTGCCTTGCACGGTTTTGCCTGCCTGTGGAGTTTCCCATTTGCCATTACCACACATGGGTGATGCCGCAGGTGATCGATTTCGTAAAATACTATGAACATTACTCGATGTCGGGGAATTTTGTTTTTGTGCGCTTGTAGGTGATTGTAGTGCTTGTACGCCATTTATTGCACATCATTGGACATACGATTCTCATTAAACAAAATTACTTGATGAAGTTTGTTCTGTGGAGCTAGAAAAATTAGACAAATGTACATTTTTACTCGCCTTGTTTTCCAATTGTTGTTGCTGTGGTGATTTTTCGTAGGCATCGGTTGATGACGCAACTCTATGGTCGTAATTGGTATTGATACCGTCTCCAAATAGCATAATTTGTGCCAACGAGGTACATTCTTCTGCTCAATGATTTGACGATGTAGGCTTTTCTCCATTTTTGTAAACTTCTCCTTGAAAAGTATTTCGCGCAAACTTTGTCATTTACGTTGTGTTTAGTCGATATGGTGCAATGTTCTCTTCGGTGGAAATTTGGATTCATTGATGACAGTACAGTGCAAGGCTCTCTACTGTGTAACAGTTTCTCGGGTCATTTGTCTACATTTGTTAGCGGTGTAGAACGATAAGACGATAAAAATTTCAATAGTGCGTTTTTACCATTTGTGTCGTCATGGCAAATTTTTGTCATTGCTGTTTTGAACGTTCAGACAATTCGTTCGGCTTCGCCATTTGATTGTGAGTGAAATGGTGCACATGTCAATTGCTCGATTTTGTTCATACGACAGAATTTAACGAATTCTGCAGACATATAAATTGAGTACCATTATCACTTACAATGGTCGATAGTAAACCTTCGATTGCGAAAATTTTTTCTCACGCCCGAATTGTGAGCGATGATGTTGTTTTCGTCATTGGTACGACGAATGGAAACTTGCTGTATGCGCCCACACATAAAAGATACATTTTGTTCATAAATGGCCTCGTGAAGTTGATGTGAACTCTTTGCCATGATTCATCTGGTATTGGCCATTCGGAAAATTCTTTGTTCGATGCTGGTGCGTTGAGTTGACAATTTTCACATGACAATTTTCATTTTGTGATTTTTTCAATGTCACAATCGATGTTTGGCCACCAGCATTGTCGACGAGCGAATTTCTTCATCCGGGTGACACCCCAATGTTCATCATGTAGTAGCTTCAGTGTTTTCCCTTATAGGCTCCGGACAATTCGGAGATCTGTAAGAAAAGGATATCATTAAACTTGTGCAAGCTATGACGATGCTTAAAATAATCTGAGGAAGACATCTGAGTTAGAAATTTCATTGACTTGTAAACAGGCCTCTTCGTTTTTGTCAAAATTTTCATCTGATCTACAAGGTAAACGTGATAGTGCATCGGCGTTGCCTTGGTACTTCGTAGATTTATACTTTATCGTTGAAGACGGTTGATTAAGTGAACCGGTAATTTTTTGCCGGGTTTAAATAACGAGACCAATGTCATATGGTCGGTAACCATTTCGAATTTGCGACCTTGCAGATATTAATCAAATTTTGTAACGCCGTAGATAATCGACAATAATGACGATTCACCCCAAAAAAATTTCACGTCCTGTCTACGCAGTCGATTAAGCGAAGCAGCTATCTCTTTGACGTTTCTATCGGCGTAGATTTTTTATTTTTTATTCGCCACGTTGGGCGAATTCCGTTTCTGTCCATAATATGACCAAAGTATTCGATTTAAGGCTTCGCAAATTCGTATTAGTTTGGTTGTAGTTTGAATCCGTTGGATTCTAATCGTGATAATAATTGTTCAACATTCATCAAATGTTCTTCATTGTTAGCTTTTTATATCACGAGGTCGTCTAAATATACTGCACAGAATTCTAAATCAGCTGTGATTTGTTCCATCAATCTTTGAAAAATGTCTGGTGCACTATATATTCCAAAAGGCATGCATTGATATTCGTATAATCCGAACGGAGTATTTATTACAAAAGATTTTTTGGATTCATCGGTAAGTTCGAGCTGTAGATAGGCATCTTTCAAATCCACTTTTGTGAAAAATTGACCCTTTGTAGCTTGTAAAATAGCTCTTCGATTCAAGGAATTGGGTGATATCCTTATCGACTTGTGGATTGACCGTCACTTTATAATCGGCGCAAATCCATATTCCCCCATTCGGTTTCCTTACTAGTAAGATTGGAGTAGCCCATGATGAAGTTTGGATTGTTTTTAGGACGTTTTGCGAGACCAATCGTTGCAATTCATTTTTTACAGCTGTTCTTATGGCAAACGGTAAAACTCGTGGTTTAAAAAATTTGGGCTTTGTATTTTCTTGACGAATCAAATAATTTCGAATGACGATTACAAATTTTACGCACCCGACTTTCTAGGTTTTCGTGAGAGCAGATTGTATTCACGCTGCTAGGTGACATCCCTATTTGTTCATTGTCATAGACGACCTGGAAACCCAATGCTTGGAACCAATTCATGCCAATAATATCCGTAGCATCGTTTGCATTTTCGACAATCGCTGGTAAGACGAGCTTTTTATTACGATTTGAAACTTCAACATCGACGGTCCCCTTTAATGGAATGTGTTGACCCATATATGCTTCAAATCGAGTCGTTGATGGTTGACATGCGGGAGAATTGATTGCCTTGTACGTATTTAGTCCGAGCTGAATTCGTACCGGTTCCGAATTAATGCTGACCACAATCTACATTTTGTTTTGCGTAGCATCGCTGTTTAATTGAAAATTTATTGAAACATCAATTCCATTGACCATATCCGTTGTTTGAGGCATGCGATGGTTACGTTGTGGTGAGTACGAACTACTGCAAGACTTAGGGTGTGATCGAAAATTTGCGAAACGACCTTGACGATGACCTCTATAACTACCATGTTGTCGTCTTGATGATTGACTCCGTTGTTGTGACATGCATACAGAGGCAATATGACTGAACTATTTGCATCGATCACATACGTAGGCTTTATAATACGGACAATTTGGACGATCGTGATCAATTTCACATTGCGGACATGACTTCAATGATTTACGAGAACGATGATCTTTTCTTGAATGTAAATTATAAACGTTGCATATGTTCGTACCGTTGTTTCATATGCTTTTGCTATTTCGAGTACATTCTCAAGCGTTGGATTTGTTTTCTGTAAACACATGTTTCTTACCTGTTCGTGAGCGGTTAAAATTACGATAACGTCGCGGATTAAAAAATCTACATATGATTGAGCACAACTACTTTTTTCGCACACACATTTACAATTTTTTGCAATACCACGCAAATCAGTCACCCACTCCAAATAAGTTTAGTCAATTTTCATACCTGTTTTGTGAAACACACAACATGAGTTTTCGTCTCAAAATGGATCGTGAGGCCAGCCGTAAGATTTGAAACGTTTTACTTACCAGACTATCGAACAGTTTGTCTTAAATATCCAATAAATACAAACCGGCGTTCGACAGAAAAAACGCCATTTTTGTCTTCGTCCTCGACGCCATTTGCCAAAAAATGCTGTTTAAGCCGCATCAAGTATGTGTCCCATGAAAACTGCCCATACTCAAAAGGAAAAAATGGCAATACGTGTTTTGTTGTCGTCGCTAACGCCAACTGTTCCAAAATTTTATTTTGATTTTTTAATAACTGGAGGATAGTAGATTCCTTGGATTCCTTGGTGTCCTCCCCAGTATTATTGCCCATACTTGTATCTTCGTCGAAGATTGTTCTGTTTTATCCACTTTTTGTAATAAAAGAATATGCCACTTTTTTATTATAATTGCACGCCACTTATATCTTCGTCGCCATTTTTGTATTGTACTTTATTTTCACAACACTACTCATAATAGACAATTTTAGAAAAAAAAATTTTAGCGCAATTTTTTACATACGCAGTACAATACATACAAAAAGGTAACGAAAAGTTTGACAGAATAATGCACGATTTACATGTTCCAATTTTTTTTCCCAGTAAAAAATGAAAGGTTAAGTATATTACGATTTTCGTTTGCGAGAGGAGCACGAAACAAATTCCAGTAAAATAAAATTGAATTTTTTCTTTTTAATTTGAGCAAATGTTGGCATAAAACTGGGAATGTTGCCATAAAATATAGTTTCTGCGAGTATTTTTATAGCAGTAAAATAAAAAATATTCAAAAAAGTTTCAAATAAACGTCAAGCAGACATAAACATCATTCAAACAAAACGAGCAAACATGAGTGGTACTTAAATATTTTATTTTTACTTGCAATTCGATGTTATTCGGTATCTAGTTTAAACGCAAGCTGTTCGAACTGTCAAAATTTATGGGAAATACAAAAAAATAATAGCACTGCCTTATTTGTTTATATTGCTGACTCTTTTTAACTAGTAACTTTTTTTGTATATGCGTGCAGCTCTATTTTTCAGTAAAAAATTTGTTGGAAAAAAAAATTGGAACCTGTAAATCGTGCATAATGCACGATTTACAGGTTCCAATTTTTTTTTCCAACAAATTTTTTACTGAAAAATAGAGCTGCACGCATATACAAAAAAAGTTACTAGTTAAAAAGAGTCAGCAATATAAACAAATAAGGCAGTGCTATTATTTTTTTGTATTTCCCATAAATTTTGACAGTTCGAACAGCTTGCGTTTAAACTAGATACCGAATAACATCGAATTGCAAGTAAAAATAAAATATTTAAGTACCACTCATGTTTGCTCGTTTTGTTTGAATGATGTTTATGTCTGCTTGACGTTTATTTGAAACTTTTTTGAATATTTTTTATTTTACTGCTATAAAAATACTCGCAGAAACTATATTTTATGGCAACATTCCCAGTTTTATGCCAACATTTGCTCAAATTAAAAAGAAAAAATTCAATTTTATTTTACTGGAATTTGTTTCGTGCTCCTCTCGCAAACGAAAATCGTAATATACTTAACCTTTCATTTTTTACTGGGAAAAAAAATTGGAACATGTAAATCGTGCATAACGAAACTGCTAGAAATTGATTAAGTGAAGTTATTACAATTATAACAAATAACGGACTGATAGAAATTAATGAAGTGAAATTGTAACAAAAAATTATTCCCAATTTATAAATATTTACATCAAACTTTTAACCACAGTAGGGCGGAAAAATATTTAATTACATAGAAATTCTTTCCCCAGTTCAATACTCCTGGGGACCAGAATAGTGCCACAGTATGTATTTGTTTAGTAGATAATGTGGCAATTGTTTGCAGTAATATGTCATTGTAAATTTTCGAGAGGAATTTTTAAAAATTTCTAAATTAATGAAAAATGTTCGTAGTGTGCTATTTCACTGAACACCACTGTATAATGACACTATGCGTTTCAGATAAGTATTTCATTGTATTCAAATGTTTTTTTCGGAAACATCATACTGTATCAATAATACACATGAAAAAAGGAGTGCCTAAACACTTATGAGCGTTAGTGTAAATCTACAATTATGATGGGTACATGAGGTGTATGATCCCAATTATAAGTACTAGTAGCGCTTAGTAGACTGAAATTCCTATGATGGATCTCAGTACTCGATGAGTAGGTGAGAAGAGAAAACATAAGGCATTGCTACGGACCTGATAGTGTTTATGGCAGTCCGTTAGGATTATTCATTCAAAAATGTTTACACGATTTGTAGATTTAGTTACAATGAAAATGCATTTCGATTTGATATTCTGCCCCCGTTTCAGCTGTCAAATAAATCTTACACCTTTTACTAATGAAAGTTCGTACCTAACCAGTATAGGAGGAAAATAAAATTGGTGGGTAAATAAACACCTGATTTATGATATGCAATTAATTTCACCTGCGCTCACTGTCATATCGCATACCTTACAGGTGAAATGGCTTCGCTATTAATAGAAATTGCGGTAACACAGCACTAATTACTGAAGTAAAGCTATTTATCGAAAATTATTCGTGATAAGAGAATATTGGACTGCGTTTCTATATATGGACGATATTTATACGCACAGCTTGTAGATTAAATTTGACACACAAATATTTTTAAAAAATGTGCACAGCACTCGGACAACAAAATCAGTAGTAACTGTATAATTATATATAGCACTACATAGTTTATAATTGATCACGACTAATGTTACCTTAGTTAGGATTGCAGGTTGTTGTTAATGCAACGATCAATACTTTAAATGTGAAATGAGTCAACCGCGAGTTAACAATATTTTTGGCAAAGATGTAATCTTCATCATTAATTATTATTCTTTAGGGCTGGGTTCTATAAAACGATATGGTCGCGTTTTATCAAAAAATGCCGGATATATTTCCGCAATTCGAGTTCTATTTATGTGTATACGACACTCTCTATAACAAATTTGTAGAGTGTACTAGCTTTTTACATAATGAGAGCGTATAACAAATTATATTGACACTTGTTTGTCGATCCATTCCTACTTTGTATACAGAGCTGTAAATAAATAAATTTATTGGAATATGTATTTCAAAACAAACTGCACACGAAATAGGAAAAGCTGACTAAATATATTCTGGCGTAACACATGCACCGCTATACAAACATCGAGCTTGACATCAGACCTGATAAGTGTATTATCACCGGGCGTACTATATACAAACGATAAATCCAGTAATCACCACATTTCATTTATACTTAAGTGTCCACAGGACTGTTCGCCTATATAGTCGTAGCCGTCGGTCGTATCTCTGTACTCATTGTAACGCGTATGCGAGCAAACACACGATTACTGCGTATACTCGTAGGTTGTTAATAAAGAATTCCAACTTTCTTATCTTTTTTCTATATAAATCCAGAGTATGGCTAATTTGTAATTGATTATCAATTTTTCATGAATAATTTTGTTTTTGTACTGTACGAGTGTGTAATCAAGAGGTTTGATAATTGTTTTTTGTTGTTTTCCAACGTATTTTGGTAAAAAAAACGAGGGGAATTTTCCATCTCTCGAACAAGTCAAAAAATACTCAGCCAGATTATCATTAAGTTCTGTGAAATTTTATGTACCGAAAAGCAAAAATTTATTGTGTGCGCTCAAAATGATTTGAAATGAAATGATTTGATTATGTTCGTATTTAAATTGATTATACAAAAAGTAACAATTTAAGTGCCGGTCGGTAGTTAACCGCGTAAAGCGACCACGTGCGGTTATTTTTTTTTTTAAATTTTAATGATTGATATTATTATGAGAATTGCATAATATTGATAATTACACAGGCACGATATGGTTTATGTGCGCGCGTAATTTTGTTTCAGGGCTGTGTCGGCTATATATATGAGTGTATTATCACAGGTGAATATAAAAGCTTATCTGCGTGCCGTTTTAATAATAAACCGTTCGACTGTAAAACGTGGTCATATAAAGTTATCGGTTTGTATTTTTAAGTGTTTCGTTTTAGTAGGGCATCTGATTGGCGGGCGGTTTTATCATTGAGTAAACAAGCATAAAGGAGGAATATTTCGACTTGTCAAGTGAAGTGTTTTGACGTAGAACAAGGTTTTTTACTGTCCCTGGCAATCACATTCTATTGATAGTTTTTACCTTCCAGAATAAACTGCGGGGTAAATTTAATTTTAAAAAAATCGAAGGATAAGATTTCTAATTACAAGATGAGTTCAACTTTATCTGTATTTGTAAAAATCTCTAATACAAATAAAAGGAATTAACTCTCGCTTTATGACCACCACAAATTAATCGATCATCACCAGTTAATCGTATATAGGGACATTTAATCATTAGACATTGGTCATGCACATCATCGTATGTATGCATGATCGTTTGTTCGCAAACAACATCATCGAATGCACATTTATATAAATAAGAAAGTAATCGTATGGACAATTAATATTAACCCGATTTACATATCGTCGGCTTGGTGCAATAGTGACACAACTCAAATTTCACTCATTTCTAAGATATTCGAATCAAACAATAATTTATATTTTTTTATTTTGTATCAAAACATACTCTCTTATGTAGTAATTTCTAGCAAATTAGGTAAAATTTCGTATAGAGAATCACTCAATTCGCGAAAGAAATTCACATTTTACGATATTGGAACCTATCCTAAGAAAATTTGCGAAATATTAAAGAATTATAAAAATTAAGATCCCGATTCCCGATAGAGGACGTAGGAACAGAAAAAAAATTAATTTACTAATCAGAATGTATTTTTGTTTACTTTTAAAAAAAAAACCGTTTTTACAAACAATTTTGAGTGATTTTTTCTGAAAAATTAAAAATTTTGAGTTGCGTCACTGTTGCACCAAACCGACGATATAGTATCATCGTAAACATTTAATCGTAATACCAGATAATGACCGACTACTTTGTTCTTTCAGCAATTCTCAATATAGTTGACTTCCAGATATTTGCTAATAATCGTGTCCGTCATGCGTTATTATAAATTCCCAGCCGGAACTAAATCAACTATGGCACAAGCAGCACAATCCATTATGCACCATCTAATTTTTCAGTCAGAACCATATAATGCCAGCCGGAACCATGCTAGCTGGAACGAAATCCTCTATGGTACAACTAGCATCATTTCACCCACAACCAATATAAAGCCAGCCAAAACAATTTTCACACGATATCATGAATTTGGTGGTATCACCAAACACGATACCTTCCGCCATCTATGCGATAGCGAAAAAAGTTCCGCTATCAAAAAGGTGGCAGATATTTTTTCGATTAACAATTCTTTATTGTTTGTTATGTTTTGCACTTTCAAATAATAAAACTTTGTAATTAACAATGTAAGTAATAATAAAAAATTGTTTATATTTATTTATATTAGATGTTTAGATTTCTATGATAACTTATTTTTGAAATTTGTGTAGGGCAGGAAAAGTTACAAAATCAAACCGTAAGCAGTTCGTTTATTGAAGAAATATTAAAAATAAACCAAAAATATTTTATTCAACACAAGCCTAAAAGTCAAAATTAATCTCAAAGTAATGTTGTTTACATTGATAAATGTCAAGTCGGCTGACATAAAATGAGTGCATTTATGACATTAAATGAGCGCGGTTACAGTCTTTTCGATAGCGGGATTCATGATACGAAAGTTGAAGCGGGTCGGAAAGAACACATCGAAATATTTTATGATTCGCCAGGAAATCAGCCTGCACAATGAACACAATTTACCTTAGATGGTTGTCTGATACATAAACTTTCACCCGAAACCATAACAATGTCAGCCGGAACCTCTTCAATGTCAGCAGGAACCCTATGAAGCCGGAACTATATAAAACCAATATTTAAATACAATAACCAAACCACCCGGAACCATTTAAAGCCAGTCGAAACAACAGTTTTACCAATCAGAATCATTTTAAACTTGTACAATGAGCACTTTCAGCTTTAGATGGTTGTGCAACAAAAAAGCTTTCGCCTGCAACAACAACCATGTCAGCCGGAATAAACTACAATGTCGAATCATATAAATCCAGCCAGAACGCTATCTGATTAGAAAGCTGAAGCAAACATTAACCATTAAAAGCCTGTCGGAACTATTTTAACCTTACACAATGAGCACTTTATGCTTTAGCTATGGCTGAGCATAAGCTTTCAGCTGGAATTATAAAATTGTTAGCCGGAACTATAAATCTGTAAGCCGGAACCATGCCAACAAGTTCCGGATGCTAAAACTGTGGCTAGCTTAATATTTGTTATGGCTGAAAATCAAATGGCGCAAATTGATTGCCATATCATTGTGCTACTTGTGCGATAGTGGGATTGGTTCCGGTTGGCTTTATATATGGTTTCAGGTAAACCCGTATACGTTGCACAGCCATCTAAAGCGCAGTGTAGCAGTCCCGGCTGACATGGGTAATGTCTCGGCTGACATGGACATGATTATATTTTGGACCAGCATCTAATCATTGGCTGACAAATCTTTGGTTCCGGCTATAGATTTAGATGGTTTCGGGTGGCTTTATATTGGTTCTGGCTCAAACATTAAATAATGCAATGATGCAAAATGCATTGTGTAGTATTGGTTTTGTTCCGACTGACATGGTTCTGGCTGAACGCGTATACTAGGGTTGTAGGAAAAGTTTCCGACCTTATACAAAGATAAAAGACAATTTCCCTTCAAATTTATTTTGATTTCTCTACATAGTCTCCTTGTACGTTTATACACTTCTCACAGGGATGCATCTCTTCAAACCGTCCAAAAATCGTCGTGGAACAAGATTTTTTCCCCGCAAGTGAAATCGTTTTTCAGCAATTTCTGCTTTCACCTTGCCATGTATGCATGCGGTATGGTCTTGGATTGGTTTTCAATTTTTGAAACTAATCAATTAAAATAACTCCATGACTGTCCCAGCAAACAGTCGGCAGGACTATCCCAGCCAAATGCCCAGAATTGTGCCTTTTTTGGTGCCAATTCTCCCCCATGGCAGTCCACTGTTTTAAATGTAATTTTAATTCTGAAGTGTAATGGTATTTTCAAGTTTGAGTATTTGAAATGTTTAATTGAACACGTGTTGGTCCAAAAGTGAGCAAACGCGGCGCCCGGCTCTCTAACTTTAATTCGACGGTTGCCCAGCACCATATAGTGGACGGTGGTATTGCCTTTCAAAAATAAATATTTAATGACAGCTCGATACTCCATTTTCACAAAAATACTCGTATGGTTAGATACTCAAACGATTGTTAAACAACAACGGCCCGCCTAAAATGCCTGATATTTCGGTGAATAAATATTTCCACGCTTGCGCCAATACACTCTCCTACCGACGAGTGGTGCCATCTTCATGTTGAAGTCGAAAACTTTACAGACAATCCTCGTAAGTTGCTGAAACACCTAAGACGTCCCTACTGGTCTCGTTTGATTCTAGCTGACTTTGAAGTGGTTCCGGCTGGCATTGTTATATTTCCAGTCTTATATATGCTACACAACCATCTAAGGCACAAAGCGCTCATTGAGCAAGCTTAAAGTGGTTCAGACTGATAATCTCTAGTTTCTTCTAGCTTTAAATGGTTCAGGCTGGCTTAATATTGGTTCCAGCTGATAAACCAGATAGTGTACAACAATTCACACATTGTGATATTTATACAAAGATGGGTTGGTTCCGGCTGACATGGTTCCGCCTGGATTTATGTATATGGTTCCAGCTGGCATTATTTTGTACCATGTGAAAAATTGGATAGTACACACACACTGATGTAAAATATATTGTGCTACTTGAGTCATATTTGGTTAGATTTCGGCTGGCTTCATAGTTCCGGCTGACACTGTAGTGGTCCCAACAACCGTTTAAAATACATTTTGGTCATTGTGTAATCTCCTAATGGTTCCGACTGGCTTTAAACTATTCTGGCTGGGTTAATAATAGTTCGGCAGTTAAAATAATTTAATTGTATTATGAAAACCAACGGTAATTGTGTTTGACCCAGTATAATTATCGACGGTATTTTAATGTGAGTTGCAAACTTCCATCAACAAGGTATGTAACCTCCCAGGTTCCGGAAGATGACGTACAGCACGCACGGATGATAATATTCAACGTGTACTGGTGAGTGTGCAAGTACAGAAACATCAACAAGGGGACACATTGTACACATTAAGAATGTTTCCATTTAAAATTTAACTTGTGCAAGAATTGGGGTCGACAGACTATCAAGAACGGCTTCATTTACCATTTTGCTACGAGGAAAAATTGGAGAAAATCCCGATTTCATTCACAATTTAACACTCAATGACAATTACACTCACTAAGTGTTCTGTTTGATGGGAGGTATCTGAAAAGACATTTGGCCAGAATTTTTCGAAATTGAAGTCGGCGCAGTCGTCAAATGTGCTCAAAATTGGACGATGTTGGAATTTATTTTAATGCCAGCTGTGCAAAGTCGTCCAGAGCTGTAGTTCCAACAAAATGGAGCTGCACCCCATACTGCAAAGGACGCAATGGCTTCGTTACGAGAAAATTTTGGTATGCAAATAATTTCGATGTACATTAATAAACCAGCGACCATACCAGAACTAAACAAGCAACATTCGATTTGAAATCCTGCATTACACCTAAAATTTTTATAAAAGTTATAGAAACTGTAAAGAACACGAATGTGTGAAGCAGAGAATGTCCCACACTTGTGAGATAACACCCTGTATGCCACCCTGTATAGCATATTCATCATTTTTCTCAAAATTTGACACCCTATATCTTAATATACAATTTGAGCACGACTTCCGCTCCCACATCTCATATATGTGATTTGACGTATTTTTCACCATAGTTCTGAGCTACGTAAACTTTATCAAGTCTCTAGCTCATCTGCAGGTCGATTCTGGTTTTTCCTATAGGAAAAGGAATTAGGAAAAATATTTACATAGCGTTTTTGTCAAAAATATCATTTTCTGGTCTACTGAGAAATCAAGTTTGATCTAAAATTTTATAATTTAGGAATTATTTTTTCCGTATCGAAATTGGATAGGAAAAATATTCCCAATTTAAAATTGTTTTTGAAAAAATGTATACTACTTTTTTACCATAGTATGCCAGAAAAAGTTTTTTGTGACCAAAATACTATGAAAATATTTTTCCTAATTCCTTTTCCTATAGGAAAAACCAGAATCGAGCTGCAGGAAGTCACTTTAAAATTTACCAAAAAATTTAGTTACCTTTGAGTTTTCTGTTTGACATTGAGATATTTAGTTGGCGGGAACAAATTTTTTCAGTTCTCATAAAAGTCAATTTAAATGTCAATCTTGGCATTTTTGTCAAAGCCTACTGCAATACTATTTTACAACCACTTTCAAATAATAAATAACGTATAAACGAAAGACACCAATCCTTACATAAAATGAAAAAACGACGAACCTGATAGAATTGAAGAAACACTCCAATAATTTAACTTTCATAATAATACTGTGTATGTTGGACACTCACGGTACCGTAAAAAATGACCAACTTATAAAGGTGTCCAACTTGAAAAGGTTTTAAACAAAAATCAAAATTAACAGCTTAACGGCGTCCACGCAAAATCGTCCAACTTAGCCAACTTAAAAAGGTGTCCAACTTAACAGGTTTGACTGTATTTAAAAATTTTTAATAAACACAAATATTTCAACACAATTAAATAGAAAACATTATTTTTTTCTCAAAAATAGTTTTGAGTGAACTTTATAAAACGAAATTTTTTACAACAAAACACTATAAATCAATCGCAGAGGTGATCAAAGTGGTTCTGAATTAGTATTTGATGTAAGAAACCAATCTTACCTAATCAAATGCCCGAAAATATCTGTGATTTTTGTTAATTGAGATTGAATATCATTGAGTGTAATTCAAAAATTCTTAAACTTTTGAAATTATTAAACTCGGCTTCTTCTCGAAGTTCGGAAAAATCTTGCTTCACTACTTCCTCGGTAATCTCTGAGATTTTTGTTACAAAAATTAAATAATTTTCATTGTTTAAGAATTTTTAAATTTATCTCAATGATATTCTCTCTCGATTAACATTTCGTTTTATAAAATTCACTCAAAACTATTCCCAAAGAATAATGTTTTCTATTTAATTGTGTTGAAATATTTGTGTTTATTAAAATTTTTCAAATATTGGGTATCAAATAAGTCTCCGTCGTTCAACAAAGGATGGTGCCACTGCCGTATTCACCAGACATTGCTTCGTCTAATTACCACTTGTTTCGATCGTTGACGCATCATATGAACATACCAGAAATAACTTCAAAAGATGAAACATTCTTCCAACGTGGTATTCGTAAGCTGCAATTTTTAATAAAAGCGGCGGAGCAATTCTAATTACTTATGGGTCACAGTGTATATTTTGTTATTTTGGCATAAACTTCACTCCGATCACATGTAATTTGAAAGTAATTTATTCAAAATGGTGTCAAATACTTCTCACAACATGCTATAAATGGTAGTTATGCATTGTCATTGGACACTGACCACCACAGAAAGTTTAAGCTCTACAGCTAGCCGGAAAGTAATTTCGATTGCAATATACCATCCGGACAAGAAACGAGATAAACTCGATTGCCAAATTTGTACCGAACAGTAAACAAACAAACAGGCAGAAAAGAAAGCGACTTAATAAAAACCTGCTGTAAGGTGGGCCATCTATTGGTTTGTTTTTAAATCATAGGCTATGGCAACCCTTTTTTTAATGATTTGCTTGAAATGTTGATAACTTTTGTCAGCGTCATATTCCGCGTTACGAACCAATCATGTTTTCGCTTGAGGAGCGTTTCGTAATATTGAAAACTTATTTTCAAAGTTAGTGTTGTGTAGCCGAAACCGTGCGAATTTTGAAAAGAAATATGAGTTAGGCATGCTATTAGATGACAGAAGTAGTCCCGAGCTCGGACAGTGCGCACGCCCGAGCATATTTCGGATGTGATCCATAGTAAGTACAGAATTCATTGACCTCAACTCTACGCTAATCGCAGCAACTGGCCATTAGTCGCACCAACCTGAGGAGAATACTGCACAAAGACCTTGGATTGTTCGCCTACAACATCATATTACCATCCGCTTCGATATCAGTTCTCTGCGTGGGCCATAGACCAGTTTCATAATGACGATTATTTTGGTCGAAAAATCATTCTTTTCAGACGAAGCACATTTCCATCTCGGGGGCTATGTAAACAAGCAGAACTGCCGGATTTGGGGGTTCGGAACAGCGACACGTAATCTTATGAAAGCCAATGTATCCAGCAAGAGTGACTGTTTGGTGTGAATTTTAGAGTGATGGCATAATTGGTCCATTTTTCTTCGAAAAAACGACACAAGAACCGAATAATCAGCCGTTTAAGAAATGTCAATTGGCCTCTTCGGGGCTGCGGTTTGACGCCGTTTGACTTTTTTCTATTCCGTTTCGTTACGGATAAATGTTATGCGGATAATCCAGAGACAATTCCAGCTTTAAAACATCACATTGCGACAGTTATTCGCGAAATGGACGCCGAAATCAACGAAAAAGTTCTTAAAAACTGGACTCACTGGATGGCTTACTGTAAGGCCAGCAGCGATAGCCACACGAACGAAATTGTTTTTCATTCTTAGATCGGAGACTCCAACCTACACAATAAAAAAATACCCGCAAAATAAAGATGTATACTCATTTTATATCGTTTTTAAAACCCAACTTTTAAATCACCCACCCTATAAAATAAAGGAAAAATTTGATCTGAAAATGCGTTCCGCTCTTTTATTATATATTTGTAAACGCTCTCGCTCCGCTCCATCCCAAATAGAAATCTCTTCAAATCATGCCGCTCCGCTACTTCTTTCGCACCAGACCTCTCTCTCTCTCTCTGTCTCTCTCTCTCTCGGAAACTACTTTCAATAAACTAAACAAAAAGATTTGTTTAATTATAGGTATACAAAATAAATTAAGGGCCTTTTGTTGGCTCTATCTCAATTTATGGTAAAACATAGATAAGAAAGTGTTAAATAAAAAAACTTTTGATTTTTAGTATACAAAAATCATATTCCAAAATATAATTTATTATTATTAATATTATTTATTTTAATCATAATCATTCATTATAAATATAACAATAAAATAATTCTATATAATATTTTCATTTATTTTTAAAATAAATAACAAAAAAAGAAATTAGTTACCATAAAATAGAGTATGTATAGGTATAAAAAATATTATTAAATAAATCGTTTAATTATAATTTGTGATTTTTAACAAAAAGTTTATAAATTAGTCTCTGGTCTTGACACTTGTTTGTTTTATAGTTGTCGTATGATGTCGCAAGAACAGCATGGATCGAAAAATATAAAGTATGTATAAAAAAAAAATATAAGTTGCTATAAATTATGCATTTTAATTATTCTTTATGGTATTTCTGGAATGCTTCTGGAAAAGTTAAAATATAATATGTAATTTGGGTCTGGGTCACAAAACGTCACTATATGTATACATAATATATTTGTAATTGTCTGTGCTATTTTTATATTTTACTGTGTTGTGATGACAATAACTCCCGATATCTTTATAAAAATGTCGTTAGGAATACTGTAATTAAATTGTGTGTTATCAATAAATATAAATTTATACTATACTTTGTAAGTTGTACATTAAGCATTATTGGTACGCGGCCATTGGTACTAGTGTACTAGTAAAAATTACTGACCGACAACAATTACATCAATCAAAATAACACAATTATGTTAATATAGTCGGAAATATACTAAATATAAATAATAATTCAACCTGTCGTCAATGCCACATAAACTATAAACAAAACTATTATAAATATTTTATATTGGTATGTATATATGTATATATATCATCGTGTATATAGATAAATGTTTATTATAAAAAAATATTACTATGCATATATAATGATATTTTTATTAATAATATAAAAAAATATTTCTTTAAAATTATATAATTAAGATCTTGGTAAATAGCATAAATTACACCATTGAATTATCTCCTCACGTAAATTCGTTTCGGGTTCGCCAAGCAAAAGCCGGATACCGCCTAAAAATTCATTCTCCTGCAGCGAATCGTGCGACCATATTGTTACTTCTAGCATCCGATTCTGTATAATCTCCAGCGGCATTCGATACTCCAACTAAATTAATTATTAAAAAATATTGTAATTAGTACAAAAAACAATAACAAATAAATTAATAATTAAATTACAGTTTCCATAAAGCTGGGGAAACAGCTCTTTTTAACTACTTTCGTTTTACGTTTTGTTTGTTTCGATGGATCTGGTTTCAAATAGCATTTAACATATGTATTAGGTTCTTGACCATTTGCTGTTAGTGGTAATGATCGAGCATGATGTATCTAAATAAAAAAAAAAAATAATAATAATAGAAGAACACCAACCAAATTATAATTTGTTATAGTTAAGATAGTTTTTTGCTAAAAGTTTTCGTTTTTATTTTGATTAAATATACCAACCATAACAGTCAATGCACCGCGAAGATATTGCAACGAGAATTTTATTTGCCCGCAATTACGTTCGTTCGATGGTACATTTTTTAGTTCTAGAAATAAAAAAATATAGAAATGTTTTTTTAGAATTTAGTCGTGTAGAAAACAATAATTTTTGTTTATATACACGGTAAAAAAAATACACTCAGCGAAGTTTGTAAGGCCACCACTTATTTCGGATATGAACAATCAATTCTGGTGACCAGATTATAGCCCGTAAAAATAAATATAACTATGCAAAGGGGAGGTGGGGCGGGGGGTCATGCAAATGAATGAAAATATCGTACCGCTGTTTATATGTATAGGGTGTCCCTTCTGTTAGTCTTTTTTAAGCTGATCGTAAATCACGTGATAATTTTGGTCAACATATCCCATTTTTTAGTACCCGATAGATCTATCCGGAGCGGAGAATTTTCTTTAACAAAACTTGAATAAAACTCGATACTTACTGGTGTAATCAGTGTTTTTAAGACTAAACTGCATTTTTAAATCAATTGCGTATCCAAAACAATAAAAAACAAAGGTAGACATTTATTTAGCTCCACATATTTATACGGAGCCGCTATCGTTAGATGCTTAAAATTTACTGACAGTAATTTTAAAACAAAAAAAAAAATTTGAAATTCCATAAGAGTGACAAAGAACAGAAATATTTTTTATTTCATTTTTATATTAAAATTTTATGGTTTTACATTCTGACATAACCTAAAAATTTGATAAAAGTTTTAATTTGTACATTTTGGTACAATTCAATTTTTTTTTATATATTTCAATTTTTATATGTGTACCACAAAAAACCATAAACGTTAACAAATTTCAGCACTAAAAAAACAAATCGAAATTTGACTAAAAAAATGGCGAACGACTTAATTTGTATGAGTGTGAGAAAAATTTCTTATCTGGGGCCCTATTCTTGAATTCCACATCCATTTTCCACATGTGGATATCTGTCAAAATTTATAAAAACGTCCGGAAATTGTAAGTCATGTATTCTTGAATTTCTTACTAATGGAAAAATTCCCTACTAAGGGAATTTTTCCGAATGGGTATAAAGTATGTGGAAAAAATTCCCAATGCTAGTTATTTGACGATTATGTTATTTTAAATATAAAGTTCGGCTAAACAGTTATTTTAAATTTCGTTTAGATTTATTTTAAATATAAATCTTAATTATTTAAAACAAATGGAAAGAATGGTGATAAAAAAATTTCCGAATGATTCAAGAATATACATTTTTTGTACATACATGTGGAAACGGAAATTACATGTGGAAATGGTAGGGGAATTTGTAAGGGAATTTTGACAGATATCCACATGTGAAAAATGGATATGGTACTCAAGAAAAGGGCCCCCTGTACATACAATTTTTGTAGAAGTGGAAACAATGCTGCCATAAAAATACTTCAGTTTAAATTTTTTATAGCAAAATTATGGCAGTACACTACACCACTATTCTCTTAGGACGTGTCCGAATACTGTAGTAATTTAATTTTCTGTAATAATTTTGACATTATTGAAATAATTTTCTCTTCCATAATTTGTTAGAGTTCGATTGCTGTCCGAATACTGAAATATTTTTGACATTATTAAAAAATTGTAATAATCGTTATTGCATACAGAAAACAAGACATAACGGAAACTTATTTTGGATCCAATATTTCAATAATTGTATTAATTTAGTTGAACAAACCATAATCTGTTACATTCATAACTTAAGCAAATACAATTTCGTAATTCAAAAAATGGCGCATTTGCAACAACAACAATGAAATAATACAAAAATTATTTCAGTTACGTCAAAAATTATTACGCATAGCTGTCGTAATAATTTGGTTGCATTCAGAATCCTGTCACAATTATTACAATAGAAATAATTATTACAGTATTCGGACAGGTCCTTAGTAAAATTTTACTGACAACATTTTGTGTTTCGTACACAACCAGTAAAATCTATATTTTTTTCTCGCTTTTAATTTTACTGACAGCAGATTTTTCCCATGGAATAGAGCCATAAGCTAGTGGAAATTTACCAGCGGAAAATAAGGGATTACGCTACTCGCCACAAATGGCAGCACTATCATAAACAAGAATTTATTATACAACTTACCAGCGGAAATTTTTTATTCATTTTGTATCTCTTTTTTCACTAAACAAAACACCCCAGCGGAATAAAATATTAACAGCGATCCTTAAAATGACAAATTGATTGATCTCCGAAGTAAAGGAACTCTGGGCATCAATTCGTGTTCCATGAAATAATGAAATTGAAAAGCTTTATTCATTAGCAATCTAGAAGTTTGAATTATTCGCACGTAAATTTAATTCTACTGCGTGACATCAGAATTTGTTAAGGGCAATTCAAACCTACTCGACTGCCAATGAAAAAAAATTCCTTTTCATATTTTCACGGAACACGAATTGACGCTCTCTGTATATGAAATCTTGAAATTTAACAATAATCCATCTTTTTGCCATTTTTTAACGAATTACGATAAAATTTGGATAGTAGTATTGGTTAGGGATTTTAAAGTGAGTTCTTGACAAAATTCTAGGATCTGTTCATATTGGATTGCATATATTTGTTTGTTGCATATTCGTTTGATGTAAAAGCTGGGAATTCACCATGTACGACCTAAGCTATTAGAAGAACAACCGAAAATATTTGTTACTTGTGGGGGTTGTTGATATTTGTCCAAAAACAAAAAAAAAACTTGGCCGGAGAAAATCAAAAAAATACATTGAAAATTCTAAACAATAAATTTTGTCCGAATTATCCCTCTACTATATTTTACAATTATTAATTAAGAACTAGCTGAGTTCTTTCCTAGCATGATCAGATCATAGGATGTTGTCACAACTCACTTTAAAATCCCTAACCAATACTACTATTCAACTTGCATCATAATTCATTAAGAAATGGCGGAAAGACGGAATATTGTAAAAATTTCAAGATTTCATAAACTTCCTTCGGAGATCAATCAATTTGTCATTTTAAGGATCACTTTTAATATTTTATTCCGCTGCGATATTTTATTTAGTGAAAAAGAGATACAAAATGAATAACAAATTTCCGCTGGTAATTATATAACAAAGAAGTTCTCGTTTGTGATAGTACTGCCACTTGTGGCGAGTAGCGTAATCTATTATTTTCCGCTATCTACAGCTTAAATATGTGGATAACATACAATTATTTATTTGAAATTTTACGTATGAAACAGTTTCATTGACAGAATTCCTTGGATTTTTGTAGACTATAGTATATGATTTTTCAGGCGGAACTTTATAAAGTCAGCCAGAACCATACCCTCTACAGCCAAACCATCCATGGCACAACAAACACAATGTATTGTGCATCTTTAGCGCTATATGACTTTTAAACGAGAACCTTATAATTCCACTCGGAACCTTATTAAGCAAGCCGGAACCATACCCTCTTACAGTTAAACCATCCATGGCACAAGAAACATAATGTATTCCGGTCGAAAAGTCATATAGTACTCAATGATGCACTATGGCTTTATTAGGTTGTAGCGGTTTCAATATTGCAAACCTCGCAAACTCATCGCTAACCCAACAATCAACTAGTCAACAAGACGCCGCTCATTACCATCGCTGTACACCACGATGCCGCACACAACGCTCCGCAATTACATAAGGCGGATTGTTAATTAATAAAATTAAATTAAAACTTAATTAAATTAAATAAAACAAATAATTAAATTAATAATTTAATAAATTAAAATAAATTAAATAGTATTAATAATTAACGTTTACATTAATAATAAGTTAAATAAATGCTTAAATACAATATATTAAATACTAACTAAACGTTATAGTGGTGACCCCGACGTCCGTTTTTACGGTACAAAAATAATAGAATAAAAATTAATATTGTGGCACGCGTGATAATTTTGTGGTGTGTGGACATTTTTTTGTGTGCGGTTGAAATATTTTTTTTTGTAGGTGAGCGCAACCTTAACCGCAACACCATCGTGGATGACAGTAAATTTATGGCGAGCGAATTAAAGCCGCCACATCCACGCAACAATAAAATATGCGCCCACACGGGACAACAGCACTTGCAACAGCATAGGCGAAAACAACAACAGCGCGACCACTCCAAAGACAACAAAAGCGGCAACAACAACGGCGGCATCAACAACAGCGGTGGTAAGAACAGCGGCGGCAACAACAATAGCGGCAACAGCAATATCGAACCTGAATCACGGCTGCGAACAATTTTTATTTTTATTGATTTTTTTGTTGTTGTAAATTTTTTTAAGATTGCAAATTCATGACCCATCCCTCAGTGGCACG
Source organism: Nephrotoma appendiculata (assembly GCA_947310385.1). NCBI lineage: Eukaryota > Metazoa > Arthropoda > Insecta > Diptera > Tipulidae > Nephrotoma > Nephrotoma appendiculata. The sequence goes on from OX371223.1 coordinate 32,987,957, forward strand.
CACGTTTTTTCTGTGAACCACACCAACTTGTTGGCATTCTTTTTCGCCTAGCGTCGCCATCGATCATGTAATTATCATGATCCAGCGGTGCACATGGTGCAGTGAACATTACCACCATGTCTACTTTCGTTTTCTTGCGTGAATCATGCAACAACCATGATCCATGAGTTAGCATCAACAACACTCACCACTACAGTGACCCCAATTCTCCATATTTTTTTTTGACACACATTCCAGTTTCTTGACACGCACAATTTTACTGTTATTTTCAGTCGACTGGCTAACCAATACCGAAAGATTAGATGTCGCAACCAACAAATATTCTTCGGTATTTCAACATTCAACAACGAGCCACGATCGACAATTGAAAAATACTGGGAAACAACTATTCGCGATCGGCTTTCTCGTGCACTCCGAAAACTACACTTTTAGTTTCGGAGTATCGGTCAATTCACCGACCGATTATGTACATAATTCGAAACTATTCACTGAGCTTATGCATATCTTAAGCCCACATTGATTAAAAATTACTGTCTGACACTAACAAACAATAATCACTACCGATAAGATAAATGTATTAAAGAATGGATATCTTTCGGTACTTATCTCAATTAATCAACCGATCGTGCAATCATACATCAGTCATAAATCGATCAGCTAATCCAACGATACAGAAAGATAAGATATGACATCAATAACGGACTGACGCCCAATCTTTACTGTGTTGAGCATATCGACAGATATCCTTCAGTATCACTATAGCTTTGATCGACAGTCTTTTTTTTCTTCACTGTGTGACTCATCTAGGGGTGATGTAGCGGTTACAATATTGCAAACAAATATTCTAATCGCACATATTGCGAACCTCGCAAAGTCATCGCTAACTCATCATTCAACACTATGTACGTGCAAACAGAGTAAATGCAACAACAGATGCACATGTACATGCAAGACGAAAGCAGTACGGCGAGCATTCAAAACGACGCATATCAAACCAAAGAAGAAGGAGCAAATTAATTTATAAAATTTGATTTTTGGTAATCATTAATCAATCAGTTCGTCTCCAACCACTCGCTGAAGCAAGTGGACCCCCGTCACGATTCGATGCAAAAAACCATTCCGATTTTGTCTTTGGAGCAGTTGTTCGCCCGTGAAAAAAACGGCTTCCGTCTTTTGGTTTGAGTTCACACATAACCTGTGTTTTGTTCTTTGTTTTTGCATGATACCCACCATGGTCTTGAGACGGTTTTGGATCGCTAATCCAGTTACTCCCAAAGTCAAAATCGCCCTTTTTTAAAACGGCGGAGCCTGTATTCACATGATTTTATTGATGGAGCATGTTTCAGCAAATTGTGTTTTGTTCGCACAAAGGTTGACATGGTTAGAGCACAAACAAATATTTTGTTTGCGTTTCAGCGAAACGACACATAATGATTTTTAGAGGGAAATGATGGCGCTTTAACATGATTATAGTTACAAGATCGTCTGATGCGATTTAATACAGGCAACCCTCCAAGAACACGACGTTTGAAGAACACAGGTATCTCAAATTACACGGTTTTAAACAACACGATTTTCGTTATTCTCTTTTATTTTGTTTTTTGTATATCATAACAAAAAATAACACGCAACCTTTTTTTTATTTTCTTTTTTGTAGTCTCGAACAACACGATTTTAAAGAACACGAATTAATCGTGTTCTTGGAGGGTTTCCTGTACTAGTTATGCCATCTTTTCTAAATCCCTCAAAACTTATTTGGACTCCCACATAGAGCAAAATATACATAAGAGGACTCATGTAGAGTTTCCGAGGTTAATCTATTTTACTTTTGGCAACCTGTATAAGCCTAACAAGAACAATAAACTATAAAATAACTATGCCGATATGTTCATAAGATTCGTATATATGGATTAAATATAGAAAAAAATTAAATTTGTGTATATAAATATATTAAAACTATAAAATTAGATTAACCTCGGAAAAACCTGCTTATAAAATTTGCACTACTTGATTTCTCTTATATATTTATTGCTCGATGACTCCCAATACTTAATCGTATGTTAGATTAGAAATGGCATTGAGGAGTGACTCAGAAAGCTCTGAAAGAGTAGTTTCTTTTTAACCTGCTTTGATACTATTTGGGGTTTTCGATTCAATTTTTTTTCATTTGATTAATAGATTTTAGCATAACCAGGTTAGATTAGTTAATAATAATCATCACATTATGATCTTGTTTAAATATCTTATATTATTCTTTCTATTTAACGTACTCGAGCATTATTTGTAATCTTCGGTAATCTCTACTTATTGTGCACCGACAATGACTTTCAACGACAATTTCTGATGCCAAATATCCTCATAATATACATTTAAATAATTTTTGTAGGATGGTTGCACGACCAAAAAGCAAAAATATAAATACGGCATTGAATCCTGATAGTTACCACTCTCATACAAATATTTGACCAGTTTGTAAACGCTACCGATCATTTCAATTTTGAAATCAAATTCCTGATATTAACGTATTTGGATCTTTCAAAATAACCGTATTCTTTAAGAGTTCCATAGCCTTCATTAATGGGGCTTCAGTTTGTAATTCTATCAATGTAGCTAATGCAACCGTTTTGCGATTTGAAGGCTCTTCCGACATAGCTTCACTCATATTTTTGCTTTGACGAATATCCGCCATAAATCCACCATACCCGTCTTGTTTTCAAAATTTTCTCATATAATTCTTTTTTGGCAACTATCTAAACAAAGTAATTTAATGCATAATTTGTAGGTTATGTTGTCATCATACATATTCTTGTAGCACAAAAATTCCAACAGCGGAAAAGTTAAATGCCGATCCAAATATTAGGAATTTTTTGCCATTAAATCGAATTTTGCCATTGTAGTTTAATTCTTTATTACACACTTAATAGTTTAGAACTTTAGTTAGTATAAATTTTACAAAAAAGGCAATACGGATACGATGGATACAGCAAGTCAAAATGACATTTGAAATTGAGAGAGCCAATTGAGAGGAAATTTTAGTTGTATACTGCGAAGATTTTATAATAATTCAAATTTTTTGAAAACTACTAGCGCTATCTATTATCTACCTATCTAAACTATTTTTTTTTCGATTCGAGTCGAAAGAATTTCATACAAAAATGAAGTGCTTCTGTATATTCTGTGACTTGGTGTCTGAACTTGGGTTAATTCCATATAAGTAACCAACCTGTCCTTTCCCTCCATCTTGTTATATATAAAAGGGTGTGCGAGTGGGGCCGACATCAACGGTAAATCTTAGGTTTGGCCGCACACACAATCAAAAAATAATTTATTTGAGTTTTATACGAAAACGGACAAACCGCACAACATTCTTAATATTTACAATAATTAAAATTTTAGTATCTAGAAATTGAATCAAAAATTGACACTCGAAAATAATTAAGCGTTATGATAATTTAATTTCCGGTTATTAATTGCAAATGAATTGATAATACATAATAATTTACAATAATTATTATTACTTGTTCCTACTGTACCGCTCGCGTGTAGCTATAAGAATAAGACAGCGTCTGTCTATGCGTTTCTCATTTCCTTTGTACATTTTCTTTCATTCTATTTTTATTGTATGTACATGTTACGAAAGGAAAGGCAAAATTCTTATCAATCTGGCATGCATGTAGTAATTGTAATATTCTAAAGTACTGTTACAATATTGTCGTAATTCTTTATTTGTTGTTATTGTTGTTAAAATAAACCTGGACAAGCGCTTTAGTTTATTTTTTTATGTAATTGAAATATTTTAATCAAAAAAAAAATGTTTTTTGTTCAAATTATTGAGAAATGTTCTCTGACCCACATACAATATTTCATTTCATTATTTGTATTCCATTGAATTGCATTCTAGTGCATTAAACCTGTTCTAAATACTTACATACATGTACATTGTTTTATTTTAAATCATATGATAAAAAAAACCCTACAGAATTCTTATTGTTTTATGTTTATGATTACATTGTTGTATGTCGAGCGGGCCGCGTCATGCCGCAATTGAAATTGTCTTGAGAAATGGGAATGTGATCATCACTAATCGCTTTATTAAATTGTCACGGATTATTACGCAAATACTTATTTCATGATCTAGATTACATACATAATTATAGGACAGCCAACTGTTAATATATTTGGATAGCACCGGTGTTACGTAAACTGCATAGTCTAAGCTGAATAGAATAGCTGTCAATATTAAATATTACGCAAAATTAAAAATAAAACGATCAAACATTTTAACGCAAATACGAGCATAAAAAATTGACAGAATCGATCAAGAATGAAAGATTGGGTAACAGTCTCGCGCAATTTTGCAGAAAATAATGTATGGTATTTCTTCGTTCCTCGCGATTGACGTGCATGTATAACGACGTACCATCGTTTGACCAATGTTAAGCAATTTTAAAATTCCTTAAAATTTACTTTCAAGTTTATAATTTTATTATACAATACAAACAACTATTTATCCAATTACATATGTGGGCGATTAAGTTTACCAAAAAAAAAACAATATTTTTCATTATCTACTATCAATGTTATTCAAATATGTCGTTGAACCTATTATTGTGTTATATGCCATATATGCGAGTATAAATATCAAAACAATTTATTCTAATTGCGTAAATTTTATTTTGGTTCACAGGCACAATGAAAGTGGTGCTATTACAACACCTACGCAGTGGAGTGATTTTTAATGTGCCGCATATTGGCGACATCATAATAAAAGTTACAATCATATCGGAATCATCAATACTCGTATAATAAGCATTACACCAGTGAAATTAATTTTAAAAATATGATAATTGTAGTTAAATTATACCAAAATTCTAAAAATAATACAAAATAGTAATTTTCCGTTATCGCAAATACAGGCAAAATTTCTGGGTTCTAAAACCAGTGATAAGGTAGAATCCATAACACTACCCTCACCCGTCCCCCATTTTCCTCATCTTGGAACATCATAATATATAAATGTGGACAACTTTCATCTTATTACTGGGGCCTATAGTTGAATTCGATATACAACATCGTTAATTCGTTTGATGACTTTATAAGATCCTTCCAAAGTCCTGTAATTTCGATGAGATTAATTTTCTTCTCTTGGGGTTGTATAGCCATACCAACACTCCCTCTTCGGCAAACCTCTCGCTACCCGCTCTTAGGTCGTATTTTGTTTTCATTTTATCGCTGGTCTTTGCGATATTACTTCTTCTTACTTCATTATGAAGCCTGTTCATTCTCCATCTTAGGTCGGCTACGTATTCATGTAGTGTGATTGGTTCATTTTCCAGTAACCCACACCGAATATCACACGATAGACGAAGCTCTCTGTCAAACAACAAATGACAGGTGAATTTCCCTGTCGTATTATACACTTGGCATTGACTTGTTTCTGCAGATGTTGTGAAACCTCTCTACCAGAGCGTCAGAATTTTGGACAATTCTTGGAACACGGATATTGTACGGACTTCTTGATTTATAATAAGATGGGCTTTCACCCCGGTCGCTTATTTGCAGCACACACTTCACACTGCCTGCACCAATCTTCAATGCTTTATGTGGCAATTGACGCGATAAAACCGCTGTGTTATTTTAGCCAAGGTTTTATTGATTCCCAGATGTGCTCCGAATCTTCCACCGTGTCTTTCTTGTAGAAATTGTCGTATCCGATTGGATGGTAGCACAATTTACTGATCGCCGAATCACTGATTTCTAGATTCTTTAGCAATCCATCATATGTTCTCAGCAAATGTCCCTGTGCCCAATAACATTTAACAGTGATGCTGGTCTCCTTTCATATTTTCTTTACCCAACCATTTTCTACTTCAAACCGAATCCGTGCAATAACTGCAAAACAGTACATTACTTACACATAGCTTAAACTGAACTGCACAGGACCATCTCGATAATCCATCTGCAGTTTTTGTGTGATATACCTCGCCGATGTTCAGTCTTGAAAGTGTATGCTTTTAGTCGTTCGATCCACCTATAGCTACTTGCCTTTAGAGTTCTTTAAACTGCATCAAACATGAGTGCCGTATATCTGTTCGAAATCTCTTGGCTATACAGATATTTGTAGAAATCTTTAACACAGTCCACAACAGCCAACAGTCATCAGTGTGAAATAAAATAGTTTTTTCTGACGGATACGCCAAAATATGAGCGCTACATATTTTCTTCTTTAATACTTAAAATGTTTTCAGATGCTATTCCACTCAAATTGGTTTACTTTTCTCGGTGAGGCGACGAAGATTTCGTTCATCGTCTGCGAAATGTGACAGGAATCGTCGGTAGTGGGACTATAATCGTAGGCAGCTTCTTAGTCGGCTAATATATTTTGATATTAACTTCTTTGGATCCGTTCGCATTTAATTGCTTGAAACAATATAACTTCTTCCCTGCAACAGACTGCATTTCGTTACTCTTAACTTCAATCCGGCCACCCGGATAGCTTCCTGCTGAAAATTCCGTCTTTTCGCGATCAGCAGGATGGATTACTACGCCAATGTTTGCTTTCCAGATCCAATGTACAGAAAATTATGATTCCTGACAGCGTGCCCAAGGTGTCATCAATGCGCGGTAACGGATATCTATATTTTTTGTGACTTCCTTTAATTTGAGGTAATCAATACAAAATCGTGTGTCGGCCGTCATTTTCCTCGGCAAAAACCACTGATGAACACCATGGACTGTTCTATCACTTCGTTATGTTTCATTTTTTTTTAGTTGATTCGGCTGTCTCCTGTTGCTTCGCTAGCAGTAACCGTTTTGGTGCTTGCCGGGTTTGAGTAGCGTTTCCTGTGTCGATTCTATGTTGCACAATATTAGTTTTTCTTAATTCATCGTCATTAAGAGTAAATATATTGCTGGAAAATGGCTGAACAGTGAGCGAATAATATTCTCTTGGTTATGATTTGGTGATCGACGACTTTGTTTGACTACGGCGGTTCGCAATATAGCTTTGCCAATGATCATCCCTTTTCCTGACTACAATTGTTGACGAGCTCACGTTCTAAACACGTGCTGATACTTTCTGCTGGAATTTTACCTGTGTTCTCGCACACAACAACCCATTATTTTTAAAAATTTGTAGGCTCTACAATTTCTATCTTGGTATCCTCAAGATCACCGTCTATTTGGCATAGACTGACTTTTCGCATTTCGATGATATCTCTGACAGGGTCTTCGATTATAATTCACAAGGCATTTTGTTCACTTGTGTTGAAGAGATACCTCCATATTGCGCCATTTTAGTACCTGACTATCCAGATCTACGACAATCTGGTATCTTTTTATAACATCCAGTCCGATTATAGATTCATCCGTTGTTCTAGCTACGGTAAACGAATGTTTGAACTGCATTCCTCTGAGCGTCACTGGAAGGGTAGACTCTCCTTTGACTAAAGATTCTTCTCTTGCTGTTAGCAAAGTGAATTTGCGATAGTCAAAGGAGACTGTACTCTTCCAGTAACGTTCGGAGGAATGCAGTTCTAACATTGGTTTACCGTACTAGAGTAACTGATGAATTTATAATTGGACTGGATGTTATGAAGAGATACCAGATGGTCGTCCATCTGGATAGCCTTGTAAGTTCTTTTCTTTAACCAAATTAATTGTTTCTGTATAACATGTGGCACCGTCTTATTGAAACCACATGTCGTCTGCATCGATAACATCAATCTTCGGAAACAAAAATTGATTGACTATTGCTCTATAACGAATTGCATTGACAGTAACTGTGGTCTTTACATCATTTTTGAAGAAAAATGTACCAGCATCATAGATAACTTTTTTTGCCAACCTTTTTGGCAGATTTTTTTCTTGAGAAATCATTATTTTTGTCCATGATGTAATGGTATTAATGCTCTGACAATAAATATCACGAACACTGTAATGATATTTTAATATTATTACAGCATAATGTCAAAGATCAAGCGACCCTATTGGAAAATCCGATATAAAGGTATTTCAGCTAAGGCTAACACTGTGTGCGTATCACCGACTTTTTAACTAAATTTCCGACTGAAATTAACTGTTAGTTCAACCAAATCCAAAAATGGTAACTTCCATTTTTGGTAACTTTCGGTGAAATTTTATCCCATTCTTTCATTATTGTTTTTTGCTGGTAGTCCTGTATTTTCCAGGTAATTCCATAAATATTCATTGGGGTTCAGGTCAGGCGATTCGTGGACCGTATGCTTAAGATCGTTGTCTTGCTGGAAGATCCATTATGGCACGGGCCCCAATTGTTCCGCACGGATGGTTTCAAATTGTCCTTTAGAATATCTAGGTATATCCAGCGATCCTAATTTAAATTTATAAAAACAAGTATACCTCTACCCCACTCGCCGACATATTGAACCCTATAGCATAACCATTCCACCATCATGTTTAATAGTTGGAATGATGTGTTTTGGCCTCAGCACTGTAGCAGGTTTTCTTCAAATTTTACTTCACCTATCGGCTCCGTAAATGTTGAATTTACTTTCATCTTTAAAAACAATCGTCTTCTAGAAGTTGAAGTCTTTTGTTTTCAATTTTTCTGCAAATTCAATTCTTTTTTTTGAAATTAACACTCGAAATTATTGGCTTCTTGAAACCCCTTCTAATATTTTGGGGATGGGTAGCACTGTTATTTATCTTCTTTTTTTTTATTACAAACGGTAAATGAATTTTTATTTTGTATTTTTGGATTTGTTAATTTGTAAAATAATCTAATCTTAGTAAAAAACTGCAAAATAAGTTCTATAATCCTTATATTTTGTAAATTTTTGTCAAAAAACACTGTGTATGATCATTTTCGTTACTGACTGTATGTTGCAAATGAATTTAACACAAAGCTCAACAGAGTTCCGAAACGAGGACTTATATCGATTCAAAACACACTATTAAAGCAGTTTAGCAATAATATTACAAATTAACTTAAGATCTTCACCTTCTGGAATTCGTCATTTGTTTTCAAAACGCAATGTAGAAAAGTTGTAATTATGGCTTGGCACTTAGGTGGTGTTTTGTTTGAGATCAGATCTTTTAGTTGTTGGCTGCTAGAAACTATAAAGCAAATTTCAAATACAGCACAAAAATCTGTTATCGCGTTTTAATATAAAATATAATTAATAATTTTCGAGAAATCTGGGTCTGTTTTAAGGTTATGTTCTAAATTGTTAAATATTTACCATGCGGTTGGTTTTAAATGGCTGGTAATTCACAAATCCACCGTTTTGACGTCGGAGGCAAATTATTTGTTTAATATTGTTCTGAAGAATGTCACAAATTTAACTGAAGCAACTTAGTAATTAAAACAATGGCCCCGGCACTGAAGGCAGATACATTTTTTCTGTTCCGATATAATAATGTGGCATACATTACTTATCGCTTGAGAAGCCGAGCAACAATTTTGCCCATTATTATTTTAGTTCACAAAACGGTTGTTACGGCGCTGGTGACAACTGATTTGATTTTTATAGATGTATAAGTGTCGGATATTATTGAAAAGAGCTTAAAGGATGTAGCAAAGCAGAAGCAGCTTAGAACTCAAAACTGTCACTGTGGTGCTGGAAACAGATACAATTTTTTATCGATTGAGGGGTTTTGGCCCAAGCAAAACTTTTGTAATCAGAATTTTGGTTAACAAATCCATCGCTTCGGCCCTGGTGGCAAATTATTTATTTACTATAACATATGAATATCATATGTGTCAAAATTGTTGGTTTTAATTCCAAATGCCACTTGTCTAAAAACCATGTCTTTATAAACAAATTTGAGGAAAATTAAAAGCGGTATGATTTTCCCCAAATTTGGATGTTAAAAATCAAATTTTTATAAAATCAATGTAAAATGATCAGTACATTTCCGGAGTAGTTTTGTGGCAAATTGCAGGTCAGATGGAACGACTAATAGTTCGAGCTGGACTCTATCATATAATTGTTGGATATAAATTAATTTTTATCGTAGTAGAATCCTTTACGAACTTCTATGGATTAAACAGGAGTACTAGCGATTCACGCTGGACTCTTCCAATCGTTTTCAGATAAGAATTTAATTATTTATCGTAGTACAATGCTTTACACATACTTGTAAGACAAATATAAACATAATCATATGGGCACGAAAGTACTAGAGGTTCGAGCTGCCCACTTCCAAACATTTGTCGGAGGAGGATTCTTTACAAACTTCTTAGGCAAATTTGAGGTGGGCTCAATCTATTAGAACTCCCGTCCGACAAAAATGATAATTTTGAAATTAACGATAAAAAATTAAACTCATGTTCCACAAATGTTTGGAAGAGGCCACCTCGAACCATTATTACTACTGATACATAAGGTTTGAGATATGTCTAACAAGCTTGTAAGGGAATCGATTGCGTTAAATAATTCAAATTTTATATCCAATTTCTTTTTTCTTGAAAAAGATGAAAGTTCTTCTTACTTAAGCTTTTTCCGAAAATTGGGATATTCCAGTGATTTTGGGGCAAAATCGACTCACCAGAACTGTCAGTTTCTATAGAAATTTTTCGTTTTTTGCAAATATTTTGGAAAGAAAAAAATTGGCCACCGTACAGCCCAGACTAATTGATTAATTGGGATAAAACTTCATAGTTGTTTTTCCAAAAATTGGGCGATTCTAGTGATTTTTGGCCGAAATCAAACCAAAGGGAAACGTTTGTTTTAGCATTTACCAAAAATGATTAAAAACGAATTAGTTTAGATCATTTTTAAAATTTTACCGGAAATAACGAGTTTTGAAAAAAACTTTCTTTCACCAAAATTCGGCACCCATATAGTCCAGGCGGATTGACTATTCGGAATGAAACTTCATACAACTTTTTCTATTAATTGGGAGATCCTTGCGAAATTTGGTGAAAATCTGTGTACCGGAAGTGACAGCTTCTGCTTTTTCAATTTTTGCAATGGGCTGTTGGCCACAACATATCACCCCCTCTATTTTTTATTTTTGTGTTAACTTTTATTAATTGCTAACTTCTACATTTTTGCGTGCTACATTGTACTAAAAATGGTTTATTCAAGATTCAAACCAAGAGACCCGATGGCATATTTCGTGGTAACTTTACGTGCTGGCTTCCCAGACGTCAGCTAAATCATTGGATAAACTGAAGTTATTCTTCACATCATTAAACTCTACAAGACTATACGTAATTAATAAAAAAATAAGATTATAAAATAAAATTATACATTCGGTGCCTCTACAACCTGTTCTGACCATATCATAATGTAACAAAAAATTTGTTTTAGCCTAAATGTTGACACGTAATATAACAATTCTTATACGTATGTATTTCTTTTTCCGCATTCTGTATAAATTTTTTATCACCACATAATATTGACGTTCATAAAAAAAATATTAAATTGTTCGCACTCTCCCAGAGATTAGATAATTTACTTAGGTAAAAAAAATCAATAATTTATTGACATCAATGTGCCATTACGTCACAAATTAAAAATTTTCTACGTAAAAATAGTAATGAGGAACAAAAATTTGCAAAACGGTATACCCTAAATTTCCAAAAATGTATAAATTATTTTATAGAATTTACGTATGTTTTATAGTTTATAGTATACAGCTATTAGCTAGTGTCATGTGTGAATAAATTATTTGATAGTTTTGTTAATTTTTAATTTCACTTTATTTAAATTCGTAGCATTATATACGAGGAATTTTAAAATTATTTGGTTGAAACAAATGTACTGATGATGAATGTATGTTGCTAATTTATTATCTCACACACTTCACATCTTTTATATATTGCTTACATACATACACAAACACACACGATTGGCTGCTAATTAATTTCATGTAAATTAAGTAAATGATAATTTCTGTATATGTTAAATTACAATTACGGTGTGATTACATCCGATAATAATTAACAACCTGCGATTAGGAATCATATATAAAACCTCAGAAGCACAGCACATACCTTTAACCTTCTTCACATTAATGTTTGCCTCCTGTTGATCGCGCAACAGTGGATGGAAAAATGTGTAAACCAATTCTGAGTGCGCAATCTCATCGGCCGAATTAAAAAGTGACACCAAAAATTGTTGGATTTCCGGAAGTCGTCGTTCTGCAACCGTTTTTATATGCGAGCGGCCAACATGTAATCCACTTTGTAAGCTGCAAATACAAATAAACAAACAAAAAAATACAGAGAACATAAATAAAAAAATAAAAATAATAGAGTAATCAGGTGATAAGGAAAATTGATAAAAGCTAAATATTTATTAATTATTGTAAAGTACAATACAAAAAAAAAGAATATGAACGATAAAAAAGTAAAAATATCTTGTAATCGACATTCGAATATGTGACAGAGTACTGTCTAAAATTTGGCATATTTTTTGTATTTATTAATTTAAGTTAGTCATTAAAAGTGTAAATAAAGCACGCACCTACAACTTTGATTTAACTAAAAAAAAAATTAAAATTTAATTGTGCTGGCCAAAAAATTTTGGTTGATCTAGTTAAAACGGTGCTCAGTTTAGAAATATTTTGGTGACACAATAAAAGATGGCCAAAATTGAGTTTGGTACACGAGGTTGGTGTGTGTGTGTGTGTTTAAAATTTATAAAAAACTATGTTATTTGTTGCAAAATTCTTAATAATTAAAAATTATGATATACTCGTAATTTTATGTAGTTTTGTATTTTTTACAGTGTGAGAGATAAGATAACGTGTGACAAGTAATAAAATTAAAAGTTCCCTATTTTTTTGTTACATATTTTCCATACAGCTAATAATAGCCCCGCTGAAAATATATTGACCCCAATCATCCTACTACTGGGGATTGTATTCGCGGTATTTGGTATAAAATTAAAATGGTTTCGACACCGGTTAACATTCAATTCATCCGAGACAAATACGCCAATTTCAAATTCTGAGGTAAGTGATTTTTGTTTTGTTTATCTGTTCGTCTTAATTGTATGGTCGTCATTGTGCATTTACCAAACCCAAAAAAAAAATGCTAAAAGTTTATTGCCTTATTACTATTCGTAGCCTAAAATAAAATTAACGGGTGATAATGAATAGACGTGATTTTGTTTTCTAATCGTGAGTGCTCGAATTATTGGAGTATTTTACAGTGTGAAGTATGTGTATTTACGAGTATAGCATATATATAAAGTATTATTATGTCACATGGCAATCAATCATATTTAACTAATTTCTAATATCATCAATCGATCAATACTGTGTGAATATGAGATTATTTAATAAATTAACGGAAATTGGTTAACTAATGAATTAAAAAATAACCGGGTACAATATAAGGACAAAAGTGATACGGAAGCGCTATGCAGACCAATTATTAACTTTAATCGGATTTTTGCTTCTAAAATCACACTACTTGACAGAAAAACAAAAATCTGAATAGTTTGAAATGTGTGCATGGTAAATGCTCCGCAGAATAAAAATATACGGCACCATTCGCTAGGTATCGACTGACAGGCTGGACATTTGGATATACGATATATAGTGTACATAATTTTTCCCAAATCATGTTGACCGATCAGTAAAAAACATAAGCCAACACTCTCGAAGCCTCACTCCTTTTGATTTTAATCTGACAAATTATTCTGAATCTGTAATAAATTTTTAATTTATTAGGTAATCTCGGAAACCGCTCCGGGATAACTTCAGGCCAACCAACGAACATCGAACTTATCCAGCTACAGATTTACGAACGAAGAGAATAACTGCAGGCTAACTCTAAATGTCAATATTATTACTTTTTAATTTTTTTGTAATATCTGCCTACAGGGCCCCGGGAAAAACCCACCTCTTAAAAAAACATTCTCGTCAGCACATGAACTCAACCAACCGCACACAGTCACATCACCATACACCCACTTAGAAGGGAGGCACATCAGATTCACTATCAGCCAAACCAAACCACGCAAATCTGCAAGCCCAAAGGCCCACTTTTGGGTTATTCTGGATGATAGCCAGATCACAGGTTTTTTGTCTCTTCCATAATTTTAACGAGTTCATTGGAATTTAGATTTTATTTTAAAATTTGTAAACATCGCCATAAATCTAAGCTGACAGCCGAATAAGCTTTTCGATCGAATAATCAGAAACTACATCATCGTATGGACCATAAACCAATTTACTCTCGGCGTATCGAGAAAAATTTACCGAAGAACCATTCATCACAAAACAATTTACCATATGGACAGTTAATCGATTTTTCTAAAGAAAAGATTTTTCTCATAACCTCGTAGCTATTTCTCCGGTTGCATCGAAAATTATTTTAACTGCTAAAATTAACATTATTTGAATTTTGGGGGATGTTCTGAAATATGGCCAACATGTATGGACTGATCCGTTTCTTAGCAGATTATGGAAATTTAATAAACCGGTTGAAAATGAAATTCTAATGTAATTTTTGGGAAAAGTTCTGGAATATTAATCCATGAGGTAGAACTGGTAGGTTATAAAGGATTATGATGAAATTTGGTATGTTGGATGGAAATTGTCTACATGATATTTGGAAAAAATATGGGGATTGAAATTGCGTTCTAAAATAATTGTTGAGCAAGTTCTGATATATGACCAATACAGCCAACTAGAGGCACTACTTAACCGATCAGGATGGACTTGCTTATGTTGATTTGAGATGAAATGTTAAAATGATTTTCGGGGGAAGTTCTTAGAATGATTAAATAAACAACAATTTCTCGATAATTTTTGAATTTCACTCCACAGTTTGCAAATAAGTCTATGCTAGAAAAACAACTTAGAATAAAATAGGAAAATATACAGGGTGCCCCAATAAGAAGTTCAGATTTAAAAATTTATTAAAACAAAAACGGCTTAATATATTTCCAAATTTATTTTTTTGTTTGAAAGTACAATCCCCTTGGTTAATTATGGAAAATGATTTCATGCAAATGGGAGCCGCGTCTGGCCGTGGCATACTCCATTCGGTTGGTCCAATTTCTGAGCACATTTTGGATTGTGTGCGGATCTATTTCAGCAATGGTTGCTTCAATAAGAGCTTTCAAATGCTTAATTGTTTGTGGATTGTCCGTATAACAACACATGTCCTATAAAATCAAAGGCGTCAAATCACAGCTCCTTGTCGGCCAATACACGTCACCATTTCGACTGAAAATGCAGCCATCGAATTTTTGACGCCTAGTTTCGCTATTGTAACGCCCGATGTGTGGCATGGTGCACCATCTTGCTGGAACCAAAGTCCAAACCAATATCTTCAAGATATGGCCACAAAAAAGATGTTAACATGTAGCGGTAATTGATTCCGTTGACCGTAACGGTCGCGCCGGGCTCATCTTCAAAGAAATATGGCTCAATAATACCACCACGCCACAAGCCGCACCAAACAGTATAACACGCAATAGATACATTGGCTTCTCCACATCCTTGTGGATTTTCCGATCCCTAAATGCGACAATTTTGTTTGTTTACGAACCCACTCCGAGATGGAATTGCGCCTCGTCCAAAAAGATGATTTTTTGAGCAAAAGCCTCATCAATTTCGAGATTGTCGCAGGCCCACAGCGAATCGATATCAAAGCGGATGGTCACGGGGCTTCGATTGCTAAACCAATTGAACTTTATAGGGCCACAAACCAAGATCTTTACGCAGAATTCGTTGCTTGGAAGACCGGCCGATGTTCATTTCCGATTCACGATGACGAATCGATGTTTTCGGCCGTTGGCGCACATTTCCGGTCACTGCGGCTGAACGAACACGACGAGCGCGGGTATGCATTGAGTTATCGACTAGGTAGCCCGTATCACGCACTTTATGCACAAACTTCTTGATAACGTGAGTCCCGTGTTTTGGACAAATTTTGTACGACATTTTCTTGCAATTTCGACCAATAGTCTTTGTTGTGGAAGTAAATTTCTAACATTTCCCACTTTTGTTGCAGCGGTAAGCGACTCATTTCGTCAAATAGAAATAATATACTGAGTTTCTGTCAAATAAAGAATGACATTAGTGTTGTCAGAGCCAAAATAACCGATACGTCAAATCTGAACCGGTTATTGTGACACCCTATATTTGAAATCTTTATGTGACCCTTTCAAGTGGTATTGCTTGGATTCGATGATCATCAAGTGGAAAAAATAACTTCCTCAAAGAGCGACGTTATCGGACCAACGTTGTGCTAAACGGAAGAGCATCAACGACACACTCCCAAATGTCGGAGCCCTTCAGTAATCATTTTTTGTTACCGACTTTGTTTTTGTTATACATCAATGATTTGCTGTATAACACTGTTAACACTACTACTACTTCATTCCAGGTGGAACTTAAATTTTCAGAACTAAACGGCTATAGAAGTTGTCACTTCGCTTAATTCCGATTTGAGTACAATATTTAGGTAGACACAGAGAAATCAGAAGTTTAACGAGAAAAAACACAAATATGCATTCTCGCGTAAAAAAAGTTACAACGAATACCGTTTTGTGGTAAAAGGCCATGCACTCGAGGATAGTGACTCTCGTTTGCTTGGTGTTCGAATTAGCAACAATTTAAATTGGAATGAACACATTGTTGCATTGGTCAACTCAGCTTCGTCAGGTTCTCCATATCTAAAATTTTCATCATATCTAAAATTTTCATCATATCTAAAATTGTCTTATAATTTTAGAATATTGTTTTCAAGTTTGAGGTAGATCATATGGTATTGCCCTTCAGTTACTGGATAGCATTCAGCGGCTTGCCATCCGAATAATGCACAACCCCAGACTTACAAAAGATTTAGGCAGCCTACAACACTGCAGAGATGTTGCCGCGTGTTCTACAGAGTAATACATGGTTAATGTTCTGCAGAACTAAATGAGAAAATACCACCATTGGTTACGCAAGGAGGGGTAAGAAGGGGAACAGTCAATATACATAGGTTCACGGTGAAGCTGCCGAAATCTCGAAGGAAGCCAAGCGCGAATTTATTTATCGAGCATGCAAGAAGTGGCATTTGTTTAAACGGGTTCGAATTTCCGTTGGACTATACAACGCATCAATTTAAGGCAGTATCAACCTTTACTTGAAGGTTTGCGAATTGAGTGCAACGCCTTAACAGTTACAAGAAGCTAGGGTAGTCTAAAAGTCCGCCCTGCACGAATTTCCAACTAAACCTAAAAAATGGGTTATAAGGCTTTTTATATGTTATGTATATACAGGGTGGCTGAGACCAAGTGTTACCAAATGAAAACGCTGTAATTTTTCTCCTTTGGCTTTGATTATTTGATTAAATCTTCCATAGAAAGCATTGCATGCTGACCGAACGTGGGCTTGCGGAATTTTATTCCATTCTCGAACAAGAGCTGACTTCAATGCATCAACACTTTCGTATTTTTTAGTGGACACCTTACTCTCCAAAATGGACCATATGGAGAAATTCATGGGATTCAAGTCTGGTGAATATGGTGGCCATTCTTTCGACGAAATCAGCCGCGGAACGCAATTTTGTAAAAATTACTGTGTCGATCGAGCTTTGTGTGACGGTGCCGAGTCCTGTTGGAATGTCCAACGGTTCGTACCAAAGTGTTTACGTGCCCAAGGTAGCAAAGCATCGTTTAGGATCTTTTGGCGGTACACCTCTTGGTTTACCTTGACTCCATGTTCGATGTAAACTAGAGGAGTGGGTCCATCTGCAGTCACTGCAGCCCAAATCATAACATAAGCTGGTGATTGCTTGCGTATGGCAACGCTTGTGTCCAAATTATCGTTGGACTTGTGCTCTAACAAAACACGATCATTTTGTTTATTCACATACTGTTGAATGGTGAAAATTTTCTCATCAAAAAAGACAATTTTTGGAATCTCATCACGTTCGGCCAAGGCCTTCAATGCTCGTGTTCTTTCAAGCCTAACTTTTTTTTGTGCCTCCGTAAGATCTTGAACTTTTTGTATCTTGTAGGGCTTCAAGTGTAGTTCATTTTTCAATATGGTTTGAATACTGTATCGTGAAACATGTAGACGTGCGGCTAATTGATTGGCACTTTGACGAGGATTTCGTTGGATTCGTTTTTTCACCTTTCGTATCATTTCTTTTGATGTTGCTGTCTTTTTAGGACCGCCTCTGTTGCGTTTAGCGATGCTACCAGTTTCGTTGTATCGAGTTATGGTTCAATACACAAACAATTTATTCACATTCAAATGCTGGAGCTGACGAACTATTGCTGTTTGTGAATTTCCACTCAAATACAGTGCAATGACACTATTGCGTTTGAATTCCATTGCGATTTTTTTATGAAGATATTAATTTAGAACAATTATTTGTTGACCACATGTAAACAACTAACCAAACTTCAATCTGTCAAAAAATTGACGCGCGAAAATGACAACTACACAAATGACAGCAGAGTGAAGTCAGTAACATTTGGTCTCAGCCACCCTGTATTTAAGATTTATACTTCCGACTGCCACTTCGGATCTGACAACGACATCAGAAAAGCGGCCCTATAAGACAAGGACTTATACAATTTTTTTCTTAATGGTGCTAGTGTTCACGCAAAATTTTTACTCCTTCGATAAATGTTAATTTCGGACCAAATTACTGTAATTCTGGCAAAATTTACCTAGGCCTAACATTACTTTTATCGACGTTTGAAAGTACTTGACTCAAAATGGCAAAAAAAACTGTCCGTCCGTTCGTCTGTACCGATGATATACATATATCTCGAAAATGACTTTTTTACCTATTTTTAGTTAATTGGAAAGCTTCTGGACAAACAGGACTGTCAACACCCTAGACAACGAGATGGCTTTACAGTTTGTTTTATTTACTTTTGTAGTATATCGATCGTAAAGTTTTGGATCAGACAACAATTTTGACAATACTACATTACTCCGTTATTATTACATACTATTATTACTCCGTTATTTAAGAATATACCATATACTTCTAATAGATCATTAAAAAGGTCTTGAAGAATGCCATAAAATTAGCTGATCACCTTTGTACTCACAATGACCGCCCTGGCGCTGAACGGAGATCCTTTTTTTCACATTCCCATATACTCACGACTTGGCATATCGTTTTAAAGTTCTTGGGCTCAGCAATAATTTTGTTGAGTACTTTAGTTCATTAAACAACCAGTTTAGCGCTGCTAACAAATTATTTTTTTATTTTAGAATTTACATGTGTCATGTATGTGATTAAAGAGGTCTTAAAGATTGTCAACAATTTAACTTAAGCACCTCAGTACTAGAAACTACCGCTATCGCATATCATTGAACGAATCTTGAAGAATGTCACAAATTTAACTGAAACGACTAAGTGTTCACAAAACTACCGCAGTGGCGCGGCAGCAACTACAATTCTTTCATGTTGATATGATTATGAGGTAGATCGGTTATAAGGTTTTCGACCAAAAAACGATTCTGTTACAGCACAGTTCACAGTGCTATGGAGCTGAAAGCACATTATTTTTTTAATTCCGCTATAAACATGTGACATATCGTTTGAAAGGTGTCGGGCTAAGCAACAATCTGGATATTAGCATTTTATTCAGATATCAACTGGCCAAAGATTTGATACCTAGTGAGGTTGACAAATAGCACAGACGACGTGAGCCCTTAGTAAAAGCGAGGGTGACAGATTTTAAATTATTACCAGATTTAAATTTTATAATTTTATGTATATTAATTTGAAAACTTATAAAATTATCCCTGTCCAACAAACAAAGCAGGGTTGCAATGTTTTAAACAAAATGTTTAAAACGAATGTTTTAAACATGTTTTAAACAAAGCGGTATGTTTTAAACATTTTGTTTTAAACAAGTGTTTTAAACATGATTTTAATTAGACAAAAACAAAGGTTTATTTATTTAAATTAACTTTAGTAAATTTTAAAAATATAATATCAGTAACTTCAAATAAAATTAAGTAAATATGATTGGCCACAAAACCCAAACTCATCAGTCAGATTCAGTTAATATCATTTATATACCTATTGGCTTCAGTTTTCGGTTTGGTTTGCCGTAGTATAAGCCATTTCTGAATTTCAATAAATTCGTTTAGTTATTTAGTTTGTAATATGGTATTTTATGAGTTTCTCCAGTGAAACAATAATTTCGCGTAGCAATTTCGCTGCATAAATCATGTGATGTGTCATGGTTGCTATCGACACGTGATGTGCCATGGTTGCTATCTAGATCTTTAACTCATCCAAAGGTGTGCTTAATTGCGTGCATTTTTTCAGGTGCTCTTTCATTCTAACGGCTAAAACAAAAGCCCCATTCTTGAAATCGGTGGAAAATCTCAATCGGAACACAATTTGCTTTAGAATTCTCTGCATTATTCGAATACTTCGCACCACATAGTTGAAATTTTTTCCTTAGTAGTGTATATACTGAGAAATTTAAAAAATAATCAAAGTACCCGGCGAAAAAATCAAATAATATAGAGAATTCTAAAGCAAACTATATGCCAATTGGCGAAACTTCCACCGATTTCAAGAACAAGACACCAGATAGTTCCTTTTTACAATTTTTGCATTTCAAACATTTATACTGTATGCCTGACACCGATTTTCTGGTCCCAATTTGCTGTCAACTAAGTGGATTATTACTTCAAACCACTGTCGCAAGCAACAAATCTAATCTGGTATGTTTTAATTATAATTTCCTAAATAAATTAAGATTTATTAATTTCTTAAGTTTTTCTAATCTAGAATTCTAACAAATCCTAACAAAGTTTTCAGTTTAGAACTAAGTTTAAGGCATATGTTGGTTATGAACCTTGGAGACGTCTATTAATAACTGTTATGAACAAACCATCAATTTAGTTAAACGGAGATTCGGACAAATTTGGCATCAGGCACACAAGTATTAGAACTAAATTTTTCGATTTTATCATCCAATTCAGTGAACTAATACCAAATTTTTGCGCGATCAGTCATTGTTATTTTTAGACAGTAATCAACACCGGTCAGGAGCAAGATAACTAATGAACTAAAAATTGAATTACAAAAAAGCCGATTGTTACAAAGATCTTCCCCAAAATTGTATTAAACGAACAGGGCTTCATTTAAGAACAGTTATGTAAAATACCAAAGAACGACGAATGCTGTAAAACGACCGAAAATAGAGAAAAACGATTTAATTCAAAATTGGTTTATAGAGATCCTCATACTATAGAAATAACTATAAAATAAATAAAATACAAATTATATTGTATTAGTATTTTATTATTTTGTATATATGTATGTGGTAAACCAGAGCCATCTGCCACTATAGACTAGGGACGGCAAAACAAATAAATGATCGAGTTTATTTGTTGAAAATTCAGCACATTAAAACAGAAGAGAAAAGTAAAATTCACCTCTAAAGCAACTTACAAAGAAAATAAACCTGCTGCTACTTCAATCGATTAAGAGAGACCGATTTTTTTTTAACACGTTCACGATCGAGCTGCTACCCTAGTCTGGAGTCGGAAACAAATTAGATGATAAATTTGCACGAAATGAGCAAATTGAAGCCTAATGGTAGAATAAATGTTTTATTTATATGTTTTGTAAGGTTTGTGACGTTAATAATAAATAGTATGACGCATAAACGAGTCGCCGGTTTTTTAGAATAAAATTTCGTTGTATAAATCGCATGACGCGCATATGCGTCGTGTGGTCGTGAACGTGTTAAACTGTCGACATAGCGATACGTCATCGTTTCAGCTAAAAGGCCCGTAGTAAAGATGGCTTTGGGTAAACATGCTTCACGTTTAGACCTGTGCCTGTATTTTGTACGTTCGTTTCGTTCTCTTTTATTTTGTATGGAGAAATTACAAAAAAATCGATAAAATATTACCATACTTCGTAATGAAAATATGTTTAAAACAACGTTTAAAACATGTTTTAAACATATTTTAGTTGGTTTGTTTTAAACATGTTTTAAACAAAAAAAACATGTTTTAAACAAAAAAAACGTGTTTTTTGTTTTAAATTAAAAAAAACAGTTTTTTTGCAACAATGAAACAAAGTATTTTAAATTATGTATTTACGTCTGAAATTTAGTAAAAAATGCTGATAATATTATAAAAAGGCGCATTTTACATTATGTTCTGAATATGAATGAATATAGCACTGAGAAAACTTAAGCAACCTCTGTATCTGTTGACTTCGATAAAGAAAGTTTAGTTATTGCTTCAATATATTGCCATCCAAATAATAACTTTTCGCCAGATTATCAACAAAAACTGCCTCTTTACTGCCAAATATACCTACTGGGGTTCAAGATTGAACCAAGAAAACTAATACGATGTCTCATCGTGTGGCCATCAACTTATTGGCCTAAAGATCATCGAAAAATTTCTAACGTCCTGGATTTTGCAGTCACAGGTAAAATAAAGCGTGAAATAATCCAGGCTAAGCCACTATTTGAAATATCTTTTGACCACTTTCCGATCTTACTACATTACTGGGCTGAGCAAAAGCCATGTCGTATAAACAACCATCTAACGAACACCTTCTTACTACTAACTGGTTGAAATTCAAGATGTACATCAGTTCGCATGTCGACGCGACGCACATAAGGGTTTTAAGTAGTGTTTAGTCCCAAAAATGTCTAGAGCCTAGAAAAATGCACCAAATTGAGTATTTTTTTTTAAATACTCTTTATGAGATTCTTAACAGATCCCTCATGAGTATTTGGCTGAAATTTTTTTATATGCATAGAAATCAGTACATACTCAGACCCAAGAAACGTACTAAATGAGAATAAATTCAAAATTTATAACAAGTGAAAGTGATTTGACTGCTAATTGACAGCTATCAACTGTCAATATCGAAAATCTAACTCCATATTTGAACGTAGCGACCGCAGAAAACAATGTGTACCAAATTTTAGAAAAAAATAAGGGTTAAGAAAAAAAGTGATGTTTTTAAACAAATATCTGAGTATGTACTGATTTCTATGCATATAAAAAACTTTCAGACAAAATACTCATGAGGGATCTTTTAAGAATCTCATAAAGAGTATTTAAAAAAAAAATACTCAATTTTGTGCATTTTTCTAGGCTCTAGACATTTTTGGGACTAAACACTACTTAAAACCCTTATGTGCGACGCCAACTCTGCAGGCGGCTATGGAAACACTTTAATGATTTACTGGCCAACTCGGCTATTTCAGAGTCACCTAAACCAAAGAGCAAATATACAAGGCACACCATAACATCCGCCGAAATAGAAAAAACTGTAGCAGAGAAACACCGCTTAAGACGCATAAGCCTACTACAAAAAAACAAGATGGATTATGCGCAAAACTGTCCTAAGAAATTATCTCCCCATTCGGAGAGAAATTAATCAGTATGGAAGGCCACTAAATACCTTAAAAGGCCTGAGCAACCAAACCCGCTAATTCGTCTTTCTAACGGTGAATGGGCTAGAAGTGACCAGGAAAAAAACTAAAACCTTCGTTGGTCACCTTGAAAATGTATTCACTCCAAACCTTGGATTATCGATGGTTGAACCAGAAAATGTAGCAATCAGACCTGAGAGATAAATTCAAAATAAAGAAACCACTAGTAAAGTTTAATATTACACATCAAATTCAATTAAACAAAGTTCCTGGGTATGATCGAATTACAGGTGAAATGCTTAAAGAACTGCCTGAGTGTGCCTTTAGACAACTGGCTCAAATATTCAATTCAGTTTATGAATCAGGATATTTCGCTGAGTGCTGGAAACTACGGCAACTATAAAAATGATCCCAAAGCCCCGTAATATAGAAGAATAAGCCTACTACCCTCGAACGTATTCAAAAAAGTAATTATAGAAAATATTAAACCGGAACTACGAAATATCATCCCTCATCATCAATTTGGTTTCAGAACCGAACACCGAACCATTGAGCAAGTGCATTGAGATCCTACAGAAATAAGATCAGCATACGAAGAGTTAAAATACTACTCCGCCGTCTTCTTGGATGTTACCCAAGCATTCGATAAAGTTCGATGTTGCCCAAGCATTCGATAAATATGGCAATCGTATATACCAATAAAAATTCACAAACGGCGTCCCTAACTCTGCAACAACATATCTATATGACATGGAAATCTGGTTAAAATAAAGATAAATGTCGATCTATCACAATGAACGGAATACAAATCATTCAATTAAATGGAGCAAAATACCTAGGCATCCATCTAGACCGATGGTTGACATAGCGAAAATATATTTAAATGAAACGAGACCATATCAAAATAAAAGTGGATAAAATGCACGCCAATTCGAATATTGGCCTTTTCCAACGAACACAGTCAAAAATTCTCAGAACAGGGACACCCCGGTTCCTAACTGCCAAAGACGAATTACAAAAGATACGGATCAGCGAAGCAGGGAAACTATCATCTCATTCGAATTTGCTGGCGAGAAATATAAAAAGATGTTTGTATGTCTCCACGAATTATTTCTGATTGCGAAAACAGATTTCGAATAAAATATTTAACTGGCGCACAACTAACCGGCTGTTAGTAAAGGTCATAACCTGATGGGATACTCTGTATATGATTATACACGGGTTAGAATGAAAAAAAAACGGCAACATATTCGTTGAGCTGCCGTTATGGTCTTGCCAAACTGTTGTAAAAATATATTATTGGGTTTTAACTGTAACTTATATATCTATTTTAGAAATACAACGTAAATTCTGATTGCTTCTTGCGTAAATCCTTGAGTGCATTCTAATGGAAAAACAAACAAATACGACTTATAATTGACCTAATAATGACCAACATTGATAATTAACAACTTAGAAAATATTTAGCGCCAAAAAAGACAAACAAAATATTCACGCTTTTTACAAACACAAATAGCGATAATTAATACTATCCATCATACAATCGAAATCAAAACACAAAACTTAAAAATTTATTCGGAATAAAAGTCTTTTGCAATGATAATTTCCAAATAATTTTAAATCCGTCTCAATCAGAATCCTAAGAAATATAAAAATCCCCTTCATATGTTAGTTAGTATATATCTTACCAAAGATTGGCCAATTAATATTATTTTAATCAATCAATATTGTAAAGGGAAGATTTTGAAAGTCTTTATAGCTAATAAACAAGGAACTATCATGTAACTTTTAGCACATTATGATGAATGTGTCATTGATTGAAACATGAAATCAATCACAATCATATAAGAAAATTGGGCACACTCTAAACATTGAATCAGAACCGCCCGCTAAAAAAATTTTATGTAAGTATGCGAGGTAATTACGATGGTAATTTTCATTTAGCCATGAACAGAATTCATTGTTATCATATAACCATTATAAAGGCATTATCAATCATCCGGTTACCACCCGAATAATACATATTAACCCAAGTTAGATTATATAAACCTTTCTATATACAAAATTCATGCGAACATTATTTATTGATTATATCGCCCCGTTCTCCCTATGTAAGATATTACGTTAGCTTAACACTTTTTTATTATGGTTACAAAAATCTTAGGTTTATATGGTATTTTTGAGTGACTCAAATACAAGCAATATAAAAATACTTAAACAAAATATTATGACTCACAAGATTTCGTATACTACATTAAATTTTTATAAGATGATAATTTTTATGTTTTCTGCTAATTTTCTAAAATATTTAGGTAACACAAACAAATCAATTACCAAATCCTGACACAATAAATTATGCGTCCCATTTTTACAGCCGCAGTTTTGTATAGGTAACGTGCAGACGGGCCAAAAGGTAATTACCAAAAGTAAATTATTTTATGGGTTTGTCACCAGCCCACAGACATAGAATATACAAATATCATTGGAATTAGTCAATGCTAAATTAAATTACATTTTTCCGGCGAGTCTATTTTATACCATTATAATCTCGATGTGAGTCCTAATCACCATAGTAGCGTTAAAATATGTCGTACATATCAAAATAAAGTGTATTCTCCTAAAAAACGATATTTCCACATTCTCATAAATTATTATTAAAGGTCAAGGATTTTTTTTTACATACAATTTAGTCATTATCTCTCTTCGAGCATAAAAATTAATTTCTAAAAACAAGAACGATAACAATTCCAAAATTAAAAATATTTCCAAAAACAAAAAACTATTTCAATTTCTTATCAATAATTTTTATTTGAGATGAACTTTGTGTTCTCTCAAAAATAATAATAATTGAAATGAAATGCATGCGTGCCTACCAAAATCTAATTATATAGATAATAATTTTCCAAACATCTGTTCTTATCGTTCCAGAATACAAATCAAGTGTTTGGGGTCTATAAACGAAACG
The DNA here is from genome assembly GCA_947310385.1 of Nephrotoma appendiculata. Classification (NCBI taxonomy): domain Eukaryota; kingdom Metazoa; phylum Arthropoda; class Insecta; order Diptera; family Tipulidae; genus Nephrotoma; species Nephrotoma appendiculata. The sequence continues at coordinate 33,014,255 of OX371223.1, forward strand.
AAATCGATGATCGAGATTTTCGGGCTCGAATACCAAACGAGCCGGGACCAACATATACCGCGAACGCGAATCATCATGGCGAAGGTTCTGCATCGCTCTATAAAACGGTAAAGGTGAACAATGAAATAAAAATAATACCGCCAGCGCCGTCTTATACACCACCCACAATCCATCAGGGTAATATCAAAACAACAGAAATCCGAGTAGATTTCAATAATAATAATAACGGATGTGATAGAAAGAGTCCAGTTAAAGAGCAAAAAGCACCTAAATATATTCGGGTCAAAAAAGATGATTATAAGAAAACCGCAACAGCAAAAGCTAAAGCGCCCTCATCGCAACCAAATGAAGTTCCGATTGCAGTGCAACATGTTACACCGACTGTTCATAAACCAAAAGCAGCAGCTCCGGTGTTGCTTCCTCCACCGCCCGTAATTGTTGCACCACCACCTCAAATACAATCAGCACCACCAGTTGTGAAGCAAGAATTAAAAATTGCCGTACCGGGTGGCAATCTGATACCTCCTCCACAAATCCAGCAACCTGTACCACCACGAGTAAAACAGGAGTCTAGAAATCCAACTCCAGCCATGGTCCCCGTATCGTTCGCACAAATAGATAACCCACCACCACCACCGTACACTCCACCATTTGTGATCGAAGTTGAAAATCCTGCGATAACCGCTAAACTAAACTCAATGCCTACCACCTATATTCAGCTAAATGATTTCGATTCAACCGAATCGGATGATATTCAACCACCACCCACAATACGCTCGGTCCAGTTCCACGATGAATATGAATCGTCTGACGATGCACAATTTGCATACAACGATCCAATACCAATTAAGCAATCGGCCTACAATAACAACATGGGCTACAACGATAAAATCGAGATAGTCATGGCAGACGGTAATGATGATTTATTCCAAAAAATGAAACCAACACCACGGACAACCGGAATTAATTATTTAGAATATCAATCAAATCATAAAAAACTCGATAATAATAATAATGAGACAGACGACAATAGTGAAAGTAAATTTGACGATGGTTATGAATTAGCGCCATTAGAATTCCTTTCAAAAGCTACAACACCAACAACAACAACCACAAGAGCAACAAATAACGCTGTGACAACGAAAAATGATGAGATGGTACACAATCATGCCAAGGCAATACCAACAACAACAAGTACGACTGCAAACACTAATAATAAAAAGGATGAACGTAATAAAATAGTTGTATCCGATAGCGACGACGACGACAACGACGATGATGATGACGCGGATAACGATAATATGTGGGATTTAGTTGCGAAACATCGTAAAAGTGTGGGTCGCAACGTAGAATGGGATCGGAGCGTAAATGTCAATAGTAAAATTAATAAAAATCAAAGAGCGATTATGAGTAGCATAGCAGCAACGGATAAACCAAAAACACTACGGGAGTTGCATAGTCAGAATAGGGAGAATAGTAGGAAAATACAACAGGCAATGCCACCGAAAGCAAAAGCAACAAGTAAATCAAATGACGTCACATTTGGCGAGTTAGAGGATGAGGCAGACGCATGATTCAATTTTGTTCTTTTTTTTTGTTATATGTTTTATATGTTGAATGTATAGGATTATATTTTTAATACGGATAATTTAATTGCTAAGGAAGTTAAAAAATATTGTTGTACAAAAAATAAACTGAGTATAGTTAAATTAAAGTTTTTCGATTAAATCGTTTTAAACAACTGATCTTATCTTAAACAGAGATTCGTAGTATCGAAGTAAACTTTATGTAAACAAATTATCGAAAAGTGAAGAAACAAATTTATTCTTTAACTGTTTTAAAACTTGCGCTGTCATTTTCAAATATTTTAGAAATGTTACCTGAAATAAAGGAAATTGAAGCTTTTGATAACAGTTAACCACGTTAAAATGAAAAGGTTTGGGATTGCTTCACAATTGTTTTTAAATTATCGAATTCTATAAAAATTCAGATATCAGTCAAAATGCTTAACTATCGCCGATTCTCAGAGATGTTATTAAGTGTGGGCTTATATTTTCTAGTATTAAGTGAATTAAGCTGTTTATAATAGTTAACCACATTAAAATAAAAATCAACGTTAAAATTGGGTTTCTCCACAGTAGTTTTAATTGCAAAATGTTACAAAAATTCAGGTAGTCAAAATACTGAGATTATTGGAACCGGCCATAGTGTTGCAATTATTGAACGTCTATGAAAGTTTTAGATCAGTATTCGCAGTCTCGTCAACAGATGTCCGCTACTTTGTTGAAAATCGTACGTCATTTTTCATTCATCATTTTAGAGTCCTAGAATGCTAGACATCCCGCACGTATCTTGTAGCATTGGATAGGTGTCCTAAATTGAATTCTGGGGCCCTATTCTTGAAATCGGTGGAAATTTTCATAATCGGAATACAATTTGCTATACAATTCTTTATAAAGGGTTATCCAATTCAAGCTTGATAAAGTAAACTTAAAAAAAACACACAAAATATTCGGAATGTATTGTAATTTTTATTTCATTTTACAGATTGATCCTTGCCATTTTTAGTTAAACAAGATATCATTCAAATGTCCTCCACGGGACTTCTTACAGGCCTTGATTCTTTTGAGGTAATTTTCAATGACTTTTCGGCACATTTCGGGCGGTATCTCGGCCATTACCTTACGAATATTAGTTTTCAATTCGTCAAGAGTTTGAGGATTGTTTGCGTAAACACGATCTTTCGCGTAGCCCCACAAAAAGAAATCCAAAGGCGTTAAATCACAGGATCTTGGAGGCCAATTGACATCAGCCAATCGCGAAATCAAACGTCCAGGAAATTTCTCTTGCAAAAGATCTCGATTTGCTCGTGTTACGTGACTGGTTGCTCCATCCTGCTGGAACCACATATCGTCAAGATCATAATCTTCGATTTTCGTAAAAAAATAATTGGTTAACATGCGGCCATAGCGCTCAGAATTGACGGTAACGGTTCGTCCATGGTTGTTCTCAAAAAAATACGGCCCAATCACACCACCAGACCACAATGCGCACCAAACAGTGACTTTTTCCGGGTGTAATGGCTTCTCTACAATCAATTGTGGATTTTCTGAGCCCCAAATTCTACAGTTTTGCTTATTAACGTATCCACCAAGCGAAAAATGAGCTTCATCACTGAAGAAAATTTTGTTCGAAAAATCAGCATCAGCAGATTTAATAATTTTAACGCGTTGGTCGATTGTTAAATGCTCCATATTCTTAAATGGCAGAATGTCAACTAAATAAATGACAGCGTACTTGACGTTTATCTTTGACAGATATCGGTATACAGATTTCTACTTTATCAACCTCGAATTGGATAACCCTGTATTACTCAAAATTGTCGCCGACTACTTTGATCATTTTTTTAAATTAAGAAAGATAATTTCCCCTACTAAGGGAAAAATTCCGACTGGCTAAATCGAGACGAATATTTTAGTAATATAAAGAATAACATAGCAAATTGTATTCCGATTACGAAAATTTCCACCGATTTGAAGAATAGGGAACCTGGTCTAAATTTTAGAATCTATCCATGCTGAACGAAACTCCGCCGTTTCTTAAAATGTATGATAAAGTTTGGTTTGCAAAGTTTCTTTTCTGTACGAAATTCATGAATCTGGCATGTTGAGAGCATCTTAACCAACGATGTTGACATTATTTAATTCTTATGACGGGTTTCCACCAAACGAACAAAACAGAAAACACAAACAAAAACTGTTTTTCTCAACAAAAACTTTAATGTTTTGTAAAAAATAAACAGTTTTTAAAACTTTTTTGTCTGAGTTTTTAGTAAATAAACATTATCCCATGTCGAGTCGGTAAGATTAAACGCGGGTTCACGTACGTGATCAAAAAATGATTCGCGAATCAAGCCAATCAAATCGTTGGAATTTCCCCGCCTGAGATGAAATATTTTTACCTTTGGGCAAATTTTTGATCGCAAGCATCCAACATAGAAAAAACAAAAAACAAATTATGAGCAACAATGACGCTCATTATATCCCTTTTTCTACAAAAAAAAAAATCGGCTAAATTTAAGTCCAAACCACACAAATGTCTAAGTAAAAAAACTACGTAATGGCTCTTTGATAAAAAAATTCGGTTGATTTGAAGTACAATCAACATAATTGTCTGAAAGGAAGGCACAAATGTGTAAGTTGGTTCAAAACACATACAAAACATGATAATTTTGTCTTACCCACAAAATTGTGTGGGTAAGTGGGAAAAGGGATAAATAGTTTTGCTGTTTTTTTGACATTTCTATATGACTCACGTCAATATCAAAAACAAACAAAACACGTGCCATTTTCATTTTCGGCATTTGGTGTTTTAATTTTGTCGTGCGTTTACATAATTAATTAATTTTAATATTTAATAAATGTATTAAAATTGTGAAAACAATTTGTAATTTTGTGCGACGTATTTTCAAAATATCTTGTGTACTAAAATGTTGTATAATTGCGGAATTATTACATTGAATAAAATTCGGAAATAGGACAGCCGATGCGATCACTGACCATTTCAAGCGATTCTGTGCCACATCGCTAATATTACAGTAAAACAGGATAATCATAAACGTAAATTAGATGTGCTTGAAAATTTAATTTTAAATAACCGTTTGACAGCTGTAGTCATGTGAGTAGATCGTTTGTTTAAATCACTAAATTATCTCCATTTAACTTTTGAATGAATATTACAGCAATAGTTTAAGCGATTTGAACGTACTACGAAGGATTCGAAAGGTGCAGATATAGGCGACCAGCTGGTACAAATGAATTTAACTAGCCACCGTAAAATGATCACACCGATGCACGGCGCCAATTGTAATTCCTTACCACAATAAGCAGAAAAGAGAAGGGTAGAGTAATAAATAATTGGATTGGCTAGATCGGACAAGACTGAATTAAATCAATTTTTTCCACTTTTGTCTTTATTTTATGAAAAATGAAATACATATTTTATTTTATATTTATACTATCGCATGTTGTTCGTATAATAATTTTACGCCCATTCAAACCGTTTTCTAATAAATCGCGAGCAAAAGTCCCAGGCGAGGTACGATTCGTTAGAATAATGCTGTTGTTAGAATTTGAAGCTCATTGTACAAACAAATCACGTGCTTATCCACATTCAATATCGGAAGTAGAAGCTAACACGATCTTTGGGCCTTTACTTAAATCCGCCAAATTGTGACACAACTGCAAATGCCGAAATTGAAACGGATTGTTACGGGCATCTTCAAAACTTTTCATCAATTTATCACTCATTCATTCGATTTGTGATTTAGCAAACTCAAACATAAACGAATGTTGATGAAAAATGAAATGAATGTTTTTATTTTATTTTATTTAATTATCAGTCGTCACCACAGCCACACACAACACAGAAATTAAAATGGTTGAAAATGACAAATGAAACGTCAAGTAAAATAGCTTAATATTTAGAGCAATAGCTTTTGTTTCTAACTTCATATTGTGATCAAATTTTTTTGATCACGTACGTGAACCCGCGTTAAAGGAAAAGAAGTTTGTTTTCGTCTTTTTGTCGGTTCTGTTGAAACAGGTTTTGCAGTTTTGTTTTGTGTAACACTTGGTTAAACATTTTATCAATTTTATTGTTGATTTTTGAAGACTGTCATAAAGAACTAACCTAATATCTCGGTTAACCTTTTCTTTGGGTCTCACTAATTAAAAAAAATCCACAACTAATAATAAATGTCTCGTCGTCATCTGACATTTTTGCAAACTTCAACATGTATATATAGATACATAGAACACTCAATAAATAGAACAAACAAATAATATGAAACAGTTTGTTTAAAAAAAAGAAAACTGTTTGTAAAAAATAAAACATGTTTTTGTTTTGCTTTCTGAAACCCGAACTGTTTTAAAAACTGTTCGTTTGGTGGAAACCTGGCATTAGATTCTACCAAATATTTTGAAAACAAGTTTTGCAATTTATATTGTTAATCTAATAATATTTGGGCGAAATTCTGGATATGCTAGATCAAACTCGACCATTTCTTACCAAACGATGATAATTATTTATTTCGTAGGATTGAATTAGGATTGTAACAATAATTTGGAGAAAGTAATAGTATCTGCTCACGATTCAATTAAAATTATATGTATTGGACGTCAAGAATATATCAATCCTGGGCGCATCAAATCCACCTATTGAGTAGTTGTTATAAAATTTAAGATAGCGGAAATATTCCAGCGGAAAATAAAATATTACGCTACTCGCCATAAGTGGCAACACTATCACAAAAGAGAATTTTTCTTTAACGGAAATTTTGTCTTTATTTTATACCTCTTTTTTACAAAATTAAACATTGCAGCGGAATAAAATATTAAGTGATCCTTTAAATGAGTGTGGGCAACTGCAGCAGGGAAACTTTCGAATTTCAAAATATACTTTGCATACCGATTAAGCCCAATTTGTGCTCACGGGATAACATTAGTCCAGGAGCAAAAAAACGGGAAGAGGAAATTTCAAATTTCGCCTGAAAGACGAAACAAATAAAACCCAATTTCTACAAAAAAACAGAAATAATTTAAGCCTAAATTTTCCCAAGGCTGTTACACTGACGAAATTTGTTGTTGTCATAGAAATGTGATTTTTATAAATTTTCATTCAAAAATTGAGGAAAACAAACTAGCCCCTAAAAGATACTACATTAAGCAAACAAAATACAGAGGTATACCTCAGAGGTATATACAATAATAATTTTGTTGAACAACAAATTAAAAAATAGAAATAAATAATATGTTATTTCCAAAATAAGCAATTCCTGCTATTCCTCCAATTTGTGCTAATCCACAGTTGGTCCAATTCCATTGAACAACAAAGACCGTTGAATTAACGATTTTATGACAAAGAGTGTTCTTAAAACCACTGAAGTTGGCACTTCCACTGAATATTCCTATCAGGTATGTTTACTGCAATCGAAAGTTTTAAAATAAGGCTTAAATTATTTGTTTTTTTCCCTAGATATTGGGTTTTATTTGTTTCGTTTTTCAGGCGAAATTTGAAATTTCCTTTTCCCGTTTTTATCGGCTCCTGGACTAGCATTAATTTTTTCCCGTGAGTACTAATTAGCACAATCTGGGCTTAATCGGTATGCAAAGTTTCATTTTGAAATTCGAAAGTTTCCGAAGTAAAGGAACTCGGTATATGAAATTTTACAATATTCCGTCTTTCTCCGCCAAATTAAATTTGGTTAGTATTATTTGTTAGGGGTCCTAAAGTGAGTTTTGAACAAAATTCTAGAATCTGTTCATGCTAGGCTAAACTTGGCCAGTCCATAATCAATCCCTTTGAAATTTGATGAAGTTGTGGTGTCTCTCCATTACACGATTAAAATCGATTTTGAGCTGGAGAGAACTTGGCTAATTCTTAATTAATAATTGTAAAACTTACATCGCAGGTTTATATTGTAACACTATAATGTGTTTTGAATAAGGTTCTGAAATGAGTCAATTATATACGCGTGTTTTTCTGAAAGTTTGTCACCCTGAGACTAAATATGAAATTTGATGAAAATTTATCGACCAGAATTGATGATGCTAGAGTTTTCAGTTTCTGGCCAATATTCGAAAACTCCCACAAATAACAAATATTTCGGTTGCTTTTCTAATAGTTAAGGTTAGACCGAAATTGAATGGGAAATTTGGGGAAACTTTAGAGTAGTTAGGATTACGGCTAGCAAATTGCTTGCTCGTTAACCCATTGAATATCTACCCCACTGTCTATTTTTATTTGTTGTTACAATGCAACACTGTAGGACTGAGCGAAAACTAGTTTGCTCTATAAATATTAAATTTTGTTCATATCTCTGAAATCATACAATTTACAAACATTTTGAGAGAATAGAAAGTATTCTTTTAAATGCTTAACAAAAAAAGCACTCAAAAGTATAGGTTCTAATTTAAAAACTTAACGTTAGTCTGTATCTCCGAAACTAATGAATTTGAAGGTCGTTCAAGGTCACCTCTAAACGTCCCCCTCGACCCTTCAAAATTTAATAAGTATTTCCCTCCTCCTTCCTCAGCACCGCCCTCGAGTTAAAAGCCTGGCATACTTAGAACCAAAACAAACTGCGATGCCTTGGGAGAACTGGCAAGTTAACTGAGTGAGAAAAAAATACAAGAATGCTTCTCAATAACATACATTACAAGATCCTCACAAAGAGAATAAAAATTATATTCGAAAAGAAAAACTTTGGAATGATCTTCTTTTGAGAAAATATAGAAAGCCTGTCGGGGCTGCGTTTTGTCTTTAAGAGAATCGGTCGCAAAATTTTGGAGCTTTTATTGGATAACTATTTCCCATGAGGGAGTTGCGATCTAAGAATAGAAGAAAATTTACTCTTCCACAGGATGCTAGGATCTAACGATCAGTAATTGATCTAGGATGCCCAGTAAAGAACAGTTACTATGGACAGTTTTTGCGCTGTTAATAAACATGACGAATTGAAAATTTTCTGCACAGCAAAGAAATTTCTTTAGAACACGTCCTAGATATTGAGAAATCATTTGACAATTCATATTTTAATGCTATATGATCTCTGATCAATTTTGCTAGTTCATTGAAACCATTTTACTGTCAGAAATACGTCGATTAAATGGCCACAATACTCATTGGTCAGTACATGAACGTCATAATTAAACACATGCAAATGGCGATCAACTTAGCCATAATATGAAGATTTTGAAAAAATTTAATTTTTCAAAACTTTGAAAACTTTTACTATCTTACGAGACACGTTATCATGGGGTTCTGGTTGAATCCTAAACTTATCTGGCAAAAACATTCAATAAAACTGCAGCAAGTAAATTTATTAGAAATTTTGAAATACATTTGGTAAATCTTGGCCTGAAGCGAAAACACGTGTTGGTTGTAAGAGTACCACTCAAATCCATTCTCTCTCTCGCCTCCGCTGCTAAAGAATTTAAAGGACGGTAATTGAAGAGAGTATGACGGATGAAAAACCTCATGAAATATTTAAATGAAACATACATACTTTTTTTATAAAATTGATTAATTTATAAATACTGAGAATTGCCGCAATAGAGTGAGATGAATAGAATAAGTACAAAGGCGAGCGGTCGAAGCGGTCGAATGGCGACGCTATTGCAGAAAGCTATTGCATCCGGAAAATGACCCATCCAAATTGGTCAGATTCCTACCTAATTCTTCTGGAAGAGATTTTAAGGACATAAGGAGAAAACGTCAGCCTCCCCTATTAAAAAAGTTGCTAATATTAGTGATATTCATTCCTATAATTAACGGTAAGGTAGAGGGAGTTAGCGTGAAAATGACAAAGGACTTGTATTAATTTAAATTAAATATGTATGTATTTTATATTTAGAATTTATAAATGAAGTAAAAGGAATTGTAGAAGTGGTCTTGGCTACCTGAAGTTCGTTTGTCGTAAAAGCAGTCATTAACGAAAAGTCAGCTGGACCATCGCTGGAAGTGCAAGGTGTTTAGTTGTTAAAGATTTATCGGTTTTTATTGGAAATCTATTCGAGTACAATTCCGGAAACTGCGGTACATTCAACGATTGAAATCCGTCATTACAGAACTGAATTGAATATTTGGACAAACGAAGTTCACTCCGGTCTTCGTTACAAGGTCCTCAAAATGAGAAAAGAAAGCGATGCATTATAATATTTGAGGTTAAGGAATGCGTTGAGAAAATGTAAAATGTTGGCAGATGAGAAGCATCATCAAAGCAACGTGATCGTCACCAGTCAACAGAAGTCAAGTACAGGTTGCAATTGTTGGCGGGATTAAAGTTGAACTGTAACATAATAGTCGTTAATATCAAACCATCACCTGAATCTGTTCAGCATAACGAATGAATGACGAATCTAAAACCCCAGAACAGTTTCAACGAAAATCTCAACGTGATCAAACATATACACTGGAAAATAATGTTAAATCTAAATAGCTTCAGATCACCTCCGATTTTTTGAGCCATTGCAATCAAATGAAAACATTCTTTATACGAAACATAAGAATTTTCGTCGTGTTTCACTGACGCCTATTTCAGATGAACCGTTTGTAACCGAGCTGTAAAACTGCTCCCGGCATTTTTGAACAATTGGAGGATACGCTGAACGGCATCATCAACAGGTGCGTTCCAGTGGGCCGACGATATTATCTGAATACAATAATATGTTTTAACCCAAGACCCAATAAAATTCTCGTTCGGTCAGTGAGAGTTTTAGAATCACTTACAGAGTAGGTACCTTGTAATTATTAGGTATCATTTACTGACATGGGAAGTATATAACGAAGCTGAAAGAAATGTTTGTTTCACTGGATAATCTATCATAGAACGCACTAGAGTGTAAATGGAATAAAGATCGAGACATTTTGTTTAATCAGATTAGGTACGTAATTGCAGCTGACTTAGCTCTTACACATTGTGACTCAACCAAGAAAAACCATAATCAAAGCTCCTAGTTACGTGCATGGCATTAGAAACCCATTCCTCCCACCCCAATAAAAATTGTACAACTATCTAGAAAAGTGTCGAGACAGACGATAGTGTTAGTGAGATATAATTTAAAACTGTCCTATACATATCAAGAAAAATAGTACGAAATGTTGACGGTGACAGGTAATCGAGTATGCATGATACCAATCGGTATATTTATGCGACCCGCCAAACACTGGGATTTTGATATTTCAGATCTGCCTTATACAAGAAAAATTGTAATTGGTTTAGATGGCCATTTACAAATAATCTTAGAGATGAGTAAACAGATTTACTAAGAAATCGTGAAGTACAAGTCCCGACTGTTGACAAATTTTTCTCAATGTTTTAGATTCTTCATATTAGTTCGCCTGCAGGCAAACGCATTGACTTTCTTTGCCTACGACTTCGACATCAGATAAATAAACACAAAATATTTTGTGTACACTAATTTTATTTCTAAATAGGTCGCAACGCAAACTATTATTGACGCAAAGCACTGCCAGTAAACTTTGTGTTATCCAAAAAGCAACGACAGAAAGCGGCGCAGGGGTGGTCCTTAAATCAAGGGTGGATTGCTACACAAACAAAAGCAAATTTTCATCCCAGTATGTTTCACAAATCGTTAATCGGAAGTTAGAGCTCTTAAGCTTAGAATGGAACAAGAGCGTTTATTTCTGGGCGATCAAATTAAGGATGCACTGCATAACGGGCATCCAAGCGACCTCGCATGAAGCTACTCGCCCGAAGCAAGGTGATGCATACATAGAACATTCGAGGAAACCATAATCAATAAAGAAAGCGACTGATTGATTGCCAAGTTCAAGAGGTTCTGTCAAAAGAATGGCATTAAACACGTCACCTCAGCTCGGCACCGTACCATCCAATTAAATGAAGAACAAATATTCAGTTTCGCAGAAACATTATCATTCCAATCGATGACTTGCCAAGATGCGCGGGCATCAAGTTGAACTGAACTAAGTTTGCTCTAAATGACCAGTGAAATGTTAAGCAAAATATAAAGAGTTTAGGGCTATTCAAGCACTTGTTTTAGGGTAATGTAAAAAAGGCGGCCACCTAGCGTCTCCATACCGCAATCAAACGCCGCGGCAAGGTGGACAACTTGATCCAGACACACTTAAAACTGACAAATAAGAGAATAAGTAATCAGAAATCAAGCTAATGTCAATCAATGCATAGCGTAATCGATTATTGTTCCTTAACAATAGGAACTCTATTCTCTATACAATTTGTAAAATAAATCTCATTGCCTCTGTATAAGGCCTAATTCAGGATAAAATTCATCCACTGGGCGCTTTCCAGCTTTGGGTAAACAGCTGATTTTAAATGAATGTCCCCAAAATGAAAACGCCGGGCCTCTCTGGGCCACAAATTAATTCTTATATAAATTAACTTAATATTCTTAAGTTTATCAAACCAGACAGTTGACAATTAATAGCTTTATATTCTAGTCTAGTAGATAACTGGTATATTTGCGTGGGAAATTTGTGAGAACCGCCGGTTTATGCAGCCGTCAACCAACATAAAAGGTACTTTAGATAAAGTATGACTGTTTGTTAACTATCTGTATTTAGAAATAAATAAAACCGTGACTTATTTGATAAATCCCCTATAATTAGAATATTATCATTTAAAATTCTGACGATACCACTTTTAATATAATGCAATACGCACTACTTCTAACCAATTTGTAAATCAATTCCTTCTCAAATGATGTATATTTCGTGCAGTTCAATAAAATACAAAATCAAATTTAAATATTGCCAAAATTTCTCGAAACTTTCTAAAAACAAAAATTAGCAACAAACATCAAAACTGCAATAATTTATAACAATTCGACAAAACGATTGATTGTTATAAACGAACAAAAACCATTCACTCCTTTTGGGTGAAAGGTATACACACATCCAAATATTTATGTCACATTATAAAAATCCACACAATTTACCTATATTGTCTATCTCTACTGTGTTTAATAATGTCTAGCCTAGTAATAATCGTTAGTTAAAGATTAGAAAATTTTCTTATGTGCTTAGAGTTTATAGTCACACACATACAAGTTCTTACAAACAATATTAGATGAATATTGCAAATTACATAGTTAAAAAAGAATTAGATCAAAATATTATTTTATGTCATCGATCGATCGATCGTTGTCCATAATTGAAATAACTGTACGCGATTAAAGTTTTGACTGGATACAACAAGACGTAATATAATGACACAAAATAATAAAACAAAAAAGTGAAAACCCACTCTCAAAATATTAACACCAAAAAAATGTCATCGAACTTCCTCCAATTCATTTGAATTTGGAATTTAATTATTATTTCGTTTAATGATGATTCAAGCGGAGCCAATAAAACACTAAATGATTATTGATAAGAAATTAGTGTTACGTACGGCCATTAGTTTTGTGATCGATTGATTGATCGTTAAAACGTTAGATTAGATAATCTGTGCATCTCGCGAGCCGTACGCGCTTAACTTAGTAACACAATTTTCGTCTTTCTTTCTAGGCGACATTTAAATATTTTTATAATTAAATCATCGATGCGCCAAAATGCAATTCATCAAAAATCTTTATGACGGCGATAAGCGACAACTTTATGTAATTTTATTTGCGAATATACAAAACATTATAAAATTTTGCACTGAAATTATAGTTGCGATTTTCAATTTAATTCTGATTTTATTTTTACAAAACTATTTAATATAAAATTGTAATAAAGTATGCGGTTTATGGCCGGTAACATTTTGTTCAACACAATTTTTTGATATGCGTAATCGGTTTGAAGTGCTCGTAAATTGATTTAAAATCAGAATAGTTGATGGCAAACAAAAAGTTGGAAAACTTTTAAAATGATATAAATTATGTTATCAAATTTACCTTTACATTGCGGAAGGTAGTACATGACGGAGAAACTATATCTATAATTTAATGTTATCAGTACGGTGCAAATATTTAGTATCACGTGAGCAACGGTACATTGTACTCAAGTGGTTGGTTATTGCATTTTTTGTCGTATCATATTTTATTAATTGAAATTTACAAGTTGTGCTTTAAAAAGTTAACGCCGCTTTGCTCACAAAACTATTATCGATTCTATTCCAGATTTGTAATTTCACCTATATAACAAGCAATTTTTCATCAGACGAAAATATCTGTGATTTGCTGGGAATAATATCTTCGTTCAACATCGTGCCTCGCTCGACCAACGAAATAAATAGGCATCTGTTTTCCAACTGGTAGTTTGCTTGATCTAAACATTCTTTCTTACCTAGTCGCATTACTAACTCAGTTTTCTTACCTACAGATAATTATTTATAAGGCACGTAGTTAAGCAACAGTTTAATTTTATTCTTAATTGCCATTTTTTGTAGCCCATGATTTTGTTCAGAGCGCTCTTTGGAATCTTATTTTCAAAATACAGAGTATACAATGAGAAGAATGAGTGAAAAATGGTTTAATATTATTTGTTCTCTCTTTCCCTTTTTTATAAAATTTTGTTAACCGAAGAGCGAAACCTAAACCAATTTTCCCGAAAAAAGCAATCGCTTCCTGCTAATCGACAACTTCCAAAAACGAAACAAGTCAGAAAAGGAAAGGGAAAATGAAGGCTAACCCGGAGACTCCTAAACAAATGTTTCCAAAATCAAAGCCCATCGCAATCTATTACTGGCTCGCACTCGAAAGCTTCTCTTATAAAAATGAGTATCGAAATCGTTAAAATCAAGAAAAATGCTATCAAGTTTTTCCGAAATCGGTACTCATCACAATCGAATCCTGCCACGCAAAAACCTCTATCATCAAAAATTAACTTAAAATAAATATTTTAGAGAAAATAATAAAAAATTTATAATTTTGTATGGCGCAATACAAAACACGCAATTTACACAAAATACATTACGCAATAAAATACAAGACGCAAGATGTTCCAACTTGGTGAACTTAACGCAACATGGTGTAACATTTCATGGTATAGTGCAACGCCCCATACTATGAAGCAACATGACGCAACATCACACAATATGTTCTAAAACATGGTGTAACATGATGCAACATTGCACAAGCCGTGCAATACATGCCGCAAAAACATAGAACAAGGCGCAACAGGGTTCAAAATGATGCAATATGATACACTTAGCGAACATGATACTACATGGTGCAACGTCCCACAACATAGCGCAGCACGACGCAGCATCATTAACATGTAACATATCGCAATATGTTATAACAACAAGAATTAAAAAGGAAAGTACAAATAAAAAGAAGAAACATAAAAAAATATTAAAATAAAACTCGATTATAATAAGGGGCACCACAATAACCACACTGTTTGTCCAAGAACAGTTCGTTCTGTTCAATTTGTGGATAAATACGAACTACTAGTAAATTTTCTAGTTTCCCCATGACAGGTAGCAATATGATTGGTCTATAAAACTTCGGAGAAAGTGGATTTCTATCCCCACGTTTCCTGATTATAATAATTTCACCCTTTTTCCACACCTTAGGGAAGTAACGAAAATTTCAGACAGCTGTTTAATAATTTTACTATGGTAGTCCCTATGATGGGCCAAGCCAGTTTGATTATTTCAGCGTTCCAGTTGTCAAGTCCAGGAGACTTGTTACGGTTAAAGCAAATAAGGGCAGTGGTGACCTCCTCCCAAGTGAATGGGAGTCTTCAGCAGCTGATGTCCAACTGCTGTTGGTGGCGATCTCGCGCATTTCTGCTTGAGACCCAGTAACGGCAGGTGTTTCGTCCGGCAGAAGCGAGTTTAGTAACTCTACGCGTGTTCAAAACTTCAGGTGGCCTTGCTTTGCCAGTAAAAAATTTGTATACAAGTTCTCATGAGTCTTTATTCCCATGCGGACCCGCTCGAAACGCGATATATCAGAACGCGATATTTCAAAACGCGATATTTCAAAACGCGTTATGGTACAGAATGTGCATTGCAAAGCGACGGGAGTGCAGCGACCCAATTGACACCGATCCTTTATACTCTCGCTCCTATCGATTTTTAAATTCCTATAAACTGAAATTAAATTTCCCCTTCACCCGCCTGATCCTAAACTCCAGTTTTGTACCATATCGCGTTTTGTACCATATCGTGTTTTGAAATATCACGTTTTGAAATATCGCGTTTTGTACCGTATCGCGTTTTGAATTATCGCGTATGAAATATCGCGTTTTGACAATTCGCGTTTTAAAATATCGCGTTTTAAATGGGACCCATTCCCAGGTTCCGTGACGTACCTTTGGAAACGAATTTGCTTAGCTATAAATACTTCATGAAAGTATTTATTCCTTGTCGCTCTAAAGAAAGGCAATTTCAACTCTTTTACTGTTTGGTTCCTCTCCTTCTGGTATGCTCTTTTGAGCTTGTGCATAGAGGATCTAAGTTTCCTTAGATTAGAGTTCCACCAACTATTTCGTCTCTTTGCCGCTCTCTTCTTAGGAATTGAGTTGTTGCAGATACTGGTTAACTGTGTTGAGATCAGCTTCACATGATCATCAATTTCATCTATCGAGTTAAATTCAGGAAGTGCTTCTAAACACTTCCAACCCCAATTAGCTATTTTTATGGCATCTTCCAATAAACCCCAATTAGCTATCTTTATGGCATATCTCGAAGTTTTGCTGCTAGCAAGCGGACTATTCTGTGGCACTTTTGATAACTCAAACGTGATGACTCTATGGTCACTAGATGTCCAACTTGCTCTTACACATCACCCAACTATCGAGCCCAGCAAGGCTCCGTTGACTATTGTTAGGTCAATATTGGAGTTCCCATTAGACGAGAACGTCGTTGGGTGTCCCTGCAAGTTCATTATGAAGAGGTCATTCCTGGACACGAAGTCCTCTACTTTTCTTCCGTTTTCATCGGTTAAACGGTCATGCCACATTTTACTTCTAGCATTGAAGTCTCCGACGATCATTACCTTTTTTTGTTTTTTGAACCGAAAGAGAGCCTAGGATTATTTCGATTTTGCACAAATGGAACTCGATCGGTTCATTATATTGGGCATATATTGAAAGTAGGTAGAATGAATCAACTTCTGATGATATTTCAACACATGTGCAGTGACTATCACAATGCTGAGTTAGCTTCAACATCTCCATGCCAACACTATGAACACTAATTGCAGTCTTGGGATTTTCAGAGCATCCTGTTGCTACTCTGGCTGTAGAAGACCTGCCGCTGATTTGACCATTGACCGAGTGTGGTTCTTGCATACATAGAATATCTATGTCGTGGGTGGAAATGCTTTCACATATCTCTGATCCAACTATTTTAGCGCCCTGCATGTTGAGGTGGGCGATACGTAGGTTGCGGTTGCAATTTTTTTGATTGTGACTAATCATCATGTTCAGAATAAAATCTCAGGCGTTGCGCAGCACTTTCGTATGTGTTACATGAAACGCGACCTACTTGGTGGTCATTTGGTTTTTGCATTTCCTTGCAGCTTGCGCAGCTGGCAAACTTGTCTTTATTTGGACATCCATTGAAGACATGCCCATGTTGTGCACAGTGAGAGCAGGTGAGACTTCTCTACGATTCAATGAACTTATCAACCATTAATCTGAAAATAAATTTGATAATGTAACCTCATTGAGGGGGCCAAATCCCTACATGGGATGTAGCACCAGCGAAATAAAATAAATTGATGAGTATAGTTTATGTGTCATTCATAAATAAACCACGGCTCATATTTAATTAAACTTTGCTAAACTGCCTGTTTTTAAATATTTTGCGGTTTGACTTCTAGAACCAGATAATTGAAACTGATTCAAAGAGCTGGAAATGGAAGTTCATATTTTGAAAATTCAATGTAATTGAGTCAACAAAATTCAGTCTCATTACTCATTTTCATACTCACGTTTAATAATTTGGTGTTACGATTAGGTACTTTTCATTGAACAATATCATTTCGTTAACGCTACAAATCAAAATTTTATATAAATAAAAGTTTATTCCGACTTACCTATGCAATTTGGCCAACGGAAAACGTAGACACAGCTTTTGATGAAATTCAAGAAATTCTTTGTACGACCGAAACAAATACGATGGGTCTGGTTGATTTTGTCGCGTTACTTTTAAAATGTACGTATAATATTTTTCTAATTCGTATCGCTTTTGATAACCGTGCACTGTAACCGATTTTAATCGACCGTCTTGAACCAGCCTGCAATGACATAAATGAATCATATAGATAATCGCGATCCATACCATTTACACAATTAAAATACTCACGTATATGTCCGCGGCACAAACGACAGTAATTCATCATTTCCTTCTTCGTTCGTAAATCGCATTTGAGCGATATTATGAAGAAAGAAATTGAATTGAGTAAACCACGATTTGAGTGAAATGTGAATCATTTTGGCGAAAGATGCTGCAGCCTCTGGATTTGACTGTCCGGGCAGTAATGCCTTCCGGACATAATTAACCGAGTCAGCGGTCACCCCCGGTATACCCGAAGTTGCCATAAGCGCGAGCATATGTAATAAAAAGTCACCATGCTTACGAACAATATTAAATGCTTGACAACAAATATCGACGAAATGTTGAAATTTTGTGCTCGGTTTTTCCCCGCCATTAATGACGTACGCCATATCTGATGTAAGCACAAATGGTGTGCGATCTCGTTTAAAGTTTCCAAACATTTGAGCATCCCCCAAAAATTTTCCAAAATCGATATGGAATAAGTGTCCCGATGTTTTTAACATAATATTATCGTTGTGCCGGTCCATTATACCAAGCACGTATGTAGCAACACTATATCCAGCACAAGATACTGTAAAATTATCGACCGCTCGATGATATTCCAAATTACTTGGATTCTGACGTGCTAACCATTCAGCTATTGGTTTATCCTTAAACGATCCTGTCAAACCCCATTCAACTTGAATTTTTCTCAGTGTCTCTGCATCCGAAACCAGTTCGATAATTCCTTTTTTGAACCCCGTTGGAATGCAATTAAACGTTACTATTTTTAAATCGAGTCCTTCGCGAAGCCATAACTTATCCATGATGCGGACTAATTGAAGTGTAAGCATGTCTTGTTGTAGGTCATCGCCACATTTAAATATTGCCGGTATGATTTCCTTATCAGAACCAATAAAGCTGATTTTCAATGGTAGTGTGTTTGAATTAAAGTAACTACTTGTGCGGCAATTTACTCCATTTACCTCGAGCCCTGGGCCTAAGGGTAACGATGTTGGTTGTTCTGTTAATTGTTGGTTGATTATTTCTAGTTTTTGAAATAGAATTTTCTGGCGATGAGTTTCTTTTGTAGATTTTACAATTTGCGCGATATCAGCTAAATTTTTACACATGATATTTTGTGTTAAGAATCGGGATGACAATTTTTCACCACATGTAGCTAAGAGGGCGCGCAAGAGAAGTTGATTGCGGCGATGATAGCGAGACTGGGCGATTGATACTTCGTCGGTGTTCGCTTGAGAAAGCTCCATAGAAGAATTTTGTGGCGAATCTCCAGGAAGATTTTGGACTAGAAGCCAATATAAATAATGGGCTACACGAGGAGATTCGAGGGAGCGGGATAGAAGAAAAAATGATAATGTAGATGCTTCGTACGTGTCATGTTTTAGGGCTTGGACTAGTTGTGGCAGATAATCGACTAATAGATCTGTGGAAATTGCACTGAACCATTCGACAGCAAACGTGCGCACCTTTAAATCGGGATATCGTGGTAATAACAGTTCTAGTGCTTGAATTGGCGATAGTGGATACCAAGATCGGATTAAAGCGTGTAAATCAACAAGACTAGCAAAGTCCCAGCTATGGGCTGCATGTAATACTTTCGGTAAGGCATGTGGAAATTTTTGTAGATAGTATCGTTTCTCCCAGAGAACCTCGCGTTGATCGGCCGCATTTTGGTATCCCTGTTGTGTGGTATCTATCAATTCTTGCTGTAAATTGATATCCAAACTGTTAAAATCCAATCTTGGTGCAGTTGATGTGGATGGCGTTTCAGGAAATTTTATTTGTCCTCCAAAATCCGGTACCTCAATTCCTAATACCGGATAATCATTACAGTTTGGATGTGTTCCTTTTCCTGGGGCCGGTCCTAAATATTTGTCTGTGGTCGGAGGCCAGAGTGGAAGTAAATACGATCCTTGTATCATAATTGCATCATAATCAAAAAATTGAATAGAAAACCATCCCAATTCAGTTTTTGTCTGTTGATGTTGTCCATCTCGAATCTCACTCGAATTACCTTCGGTCGGTTCGTTCATACAGCCGAACAACACAAATACTAAACGTGATTCGCGTGGCAATACACATACTGGGGTGTTTTCGAAATTAAGCCACGATTTAAATTTTAAGCGAGGATAGGCGCCTGAATTTTCTATTAAACATTGTGCTACTATAGCGTCACCGATATATCGAGTGCCGTGATATATCTGAGTACCGAGCAGATAGTCGTCATATTTCCAATCCGGTGGTAGACGATACAGACAAGTAAGCTGAATCATAATAGACTGCGTAACACTAGCCAGTGATCTAGTCGTTAGGTTGTGGTCGTTCATATTTACGACAAAATTAACACGAAATACTTGAGAGTACATATTCAACAGTTGCTTGACTGCTTCTCGAATTTTATTACAACACACTTTAATTTGTTCGGGAACGGTGCGGGATCGTAAGGTGACTTCGGCATAATCTCCGTTTTCAGATACAACCTCCATTTTTGTCCCATAAAAACTATCACTATTGTTACAGACTTTCTTAAGATTTTGAACAGCGTCACTAATCTCGAGCGTTTCTATGGATCCTAGAAGACTGCATCCTGCCTTAACGGCTTGCGTCACCCCAGAACATGATAATCCACCATCAGTCGCCGATGCTTCCAATCGATCAATTTCCGCTTCAATTGTTTCCAAAATAATCATTAAATTATCATAATTAATTGTGGATTGGACTTCATTTGGAAGGACATCTTCGATTTTGATATCAGTGTCGCGTAGATCATCTTTTTGTGTCCGGCCAATTGACATTATGGTAACCATCGAACGAGGACATAATCCGAATTGAACGTCTTTCTCCAGTTTAATACTGTTGTGTACAGTTTCTAGTTGACTCAGTTTCGATGATGGACGTAGCCATTCTAACACCCCGATTGGCTTTAACATAAAATCATCACAACCTCCTTTGATTTGGCCTTCAAGTGCGCATATACAATGGCTGAGGACATGCTCCACTGTTGTAGTAATATCACATGTAAATACAATAGGAGTTTCGTACCCTTCGATGGGGCGCTTTACGCCATTCGATACTACCGGTCGAATGAAACACTGCGACGAAGGGTACACGACTAGTTTAATGCTTGTGCTATTTGAATAATAGGTTGGAAGTTCTGACGCGATAACATATCCCGGGTTTGTTGAATAATCATTGTATTTATAGCGCTGTCGTACTTTAAGTACCATTTTATAGAAAGATACGAGCTCTGGGTCGTACAATTTTTGAGTAACTATGCTTTGGTATAATTTAGTCGTTAATTTTTGGCGTGTCACATAATTTTCACTCGGCTCGTAGTTTACTGCATTTTCATTACTGTTTCTAGGCGGAAGTGGTGGTGGTACTAAGGCAAGGTCATCATATTTCCAATCCGCTGATGGTGGTGGCAGTTTATCCGATTTGTTTACAGCTTCATACACCGGATCTGAGAATTCAGTTTTCTCACTGTATAAATAATCGAACGGATCGTATTCCGAATAGTATTCCGATGAAGTTTCATCTGCCTCTTCAGCGCGCAAAATTAATGGATCGAATGCCTCCAGTACACTTACTCGCGAATCGTGCAAATCGCGAGCATCGTTACCGAGATCAATTAAATTATCGTCGAAACTTGAAGGGGTTGGACGTCGTAATTGGACTTGGCTGTTTGATGATGATATTGTAGGTTTTGGAGTTGATGTTTTCGGAGGTGGAGGTAAAGGTTCTGGTTCCGTTCTTGGATGAAACGTATTGCTGTAGCTGGTAGTGAGTTTCCCATAATTCGGGCGATAAGCTACGTTGGCGTAGTTATTTACGGTATTAATATTAGGATATGTATTGTATGAAACAGGCGGTGCAGGTGCGGGAACCGGTTTAAGACCAGGCATTATATAAACAGGATGATTGTTCATGCTGTACAATTGGGTGAGATATGCTGGTGTAAGTGGAACATTTTGTGACTGCTGCGGTTGTTGTTGTTGATATGGGACTACTTGCATATCGGCCGGACTACTATAGTTAGTGGTTGGGGTACTTTGCAGGCTCAATTTTTGAACTTGTTCGAATAGTTGCTCAAATTGAGACTGCGTTGAATTAATATTGTTGTTGTTACTGTTTGTGGCAGCGGCGGCGGCCGAACTTGAGGTTGGACTAGTAAACGATATGAGATCCGGTTGATCGGTTTCGTCGACCGATTTAGAATTACACGATGCCAAATTTGGCGGAAGGCTAATCGTGCGTGACTCATAATGACTGGATGAGTTACGACGACTTTGGTTGAACGAACGTTCACGCTGCTTCAAGATTTTTTGGTAATCTTGTATCGAAGAATTTGGTGGAACGCTATACTGACGTTTAATATCCTCCAGTGCTTTGGTCTCGAGACTTAGCGCGGTTGCACGTTCCATATCCGCCATGTACTGTCGTTCGACGTCATCCTGATTCGTCGATTGGCTCATCATTCACACTGACACTATTCCTACGTATCTCCACAGTCTATGTATATGTTAATCACTGATTAGAACAATTATTTTAATTGCAATTAATAAAATTAACCACCTAAACTAGCTCTTTCACTTTTCTATTTTTTGTTTTATCACAGAAATTCAAATTCCTCACCGCGACTCATCACTACTTGCTCGCCATCAATGAGAATATTTAATAGCGCTGATATCCACTTGGACTGCTCACATTTAAAATAAAAAGATCCCCGAGGTCTTTCTATTTACACTACGTATACTCTAATAATACTTTTATTGATCATAAGAATTATTTTTTTAAATTTATTAAGATAATTTCGCGATTTTGATTTCGAAAAAATTTTTTTTTTGTCTAGTTAAAGTGACAGCAGAATATACAATTTTTTATTCATCCAATTCAGCAACGTGTAGATTCATGTCGAAACCTTTAACCCGAAAACAAAAATCAAAGAATTTATTGAGGTTTCTGCACAAATTTCTTTAATTATTGTTAAAATATGTAAATTATAGCTGAAATTTATCAAAAATTATTTATAAAACCATCAAAATGGGGTTTTAAATTATTCGGAGTACCCGTGTACACTGACCTTTACCCCGCAAAAATATGCTGAATAAAATTGACATTTAATCCAATATGGCGTTTTGTTTGTAACATGTTGAGTGTAACAAATTTGTAATCAATTTTTTTAAATTTTGAATAAACTTAACATGTAAGTAATATAATCTGTATAAAATCTTTAGCTTACGTACTTTCTGATATTTCCTAGTAGATGATTATTAATTATGATCATTCGTAACGTTTAGTTTTGTACTCGTTTTTGAGGTTCTGATCGCTGCTTTTATCCATTTCAGAATATAGACTATGGATTTCCAGAATAGGCCGGGTGGAAAAACGGGCGGTGGTGGTGTTGCATCATGGTCCGAGACAAATCGCGATCGGCGTGAGCGTCTTCGGCAACTTGCCCTCGAGACCATCGATCTGAATAAAGATCCCTATTTCATGAAGAATCACTTGGGCTCGTACGAATGTAAACTCTGCCTAACGCTACACAACAACGAAGGAAGTTATTTGGCACATACCCAAGGTAAAAAGCATCAAGCTAATTTAGCTCGACGTGCCGCAAAAGAGGCCAAGGAAGCACCACAATCGCTCGCACCCGAAAAGCCGCGTATCGAACCGAAAAAATTCGTTAAAATTGGTCGGCCAGGTTATCGAGTAACAAAGCAACGCGATCCTGAATCGGGTCAACAAAGCTTACTGTTCCAGATCGATTATCCCGAGATAACGGATTCAATTGTACCGCGACACAGGTTCATGTCTGCGTATGAACAAAAAATTGAGCCACCAGACCGTAAATGGCAATATCTATTATTTGCAGCAGAGCCGTATGAAACGATTGCGTTCAAGATACCAAGTCGTGAAGTCGAGAAAACTGATGGAAAGTTTTGGACTCATTGGAATCGCGATACTAAGCAGTTCTTCCTGCAATTTGCGTTTAAAATTGAGCCGAAGATCATTCCACCGCCTCCTCCAAATCTACGCTTAAATAATATGCCACCACCTCCGATGCCACCACAAATGGGACAAGTGCCACCACCGCCAAGGCCACCAATGTTTAATCCAGTACCGCCGCCACCACCTCTGGGTATTTTACCTGTTCCACCACCTCCAATGCAATGAGTTGAAAAGTAAATCAAATTGTAATAAAAGTTTTTTGAAAAAGTGTAATGAAAGATTTTTTAAGCACAATTTTTAGTTTCAATAATTATGTACTGCATTTAAATATCGATAAGTAATCGACATGTTCGGTTAATTGGGATTTCACATTCTTACCCGAGTAACCTAAACATACGATCACCAAAAAAATTGAGACGAAACAAAAACAATCCTTAAATAAAAATTTAAAGATCGAGGCACATAGTTTTCGTTTCGTTCCGACAAATAATTGATCGAATTCAAACAATATTGTGAGAAGTGAGAACTAAAAAAATCCGATCTGTCAAATAACACAAAAAAAAACGAAACGAAAACTATGTGCACTGCGTGTATGTGTGTAAGAATTTATTGAAAACGAATCGGAACGAAAACTATGTATCCCTTTCGAGTTCAAAAAAAAATTTTTTTTGCTTCAAAGTTAAGTTCGCCATACACAAATGTGTATGTAAATAATGACACGTTGTAATGTCTTCCGTATTTTAACGGAACTTAATTAAATCGGAATTCTTTTTGAAAAAAGCATAATAATTTGATAACAAATTAATTATATAACATATTAATACTTAGTTTTTGATAACATATTAATTAATTTATCATTATTATAGTTACTATTATTTTTCGGACGAAAACAAAATTAAATGGTTTACACAGTTGTGTATGATGGTCTTTAATTGTCACCTAATTTTATGTTTGACATATTCGGTTGTCGTTTACATACACAATTGTGTATGCGGGTCAGGAAAGGGGTATCTCGCTTGCTCGACCTTCATTAAGATCAAATTTGTACAGTTACACTAAAACAACACTAAAGTGAATGGTTTTAAAGGAACTCGGGAAGAATTATATATTAGAAATCGATTTTCCAAAGTAAACCTAAAAATAAACATTGTCATAAGAAATATTTAAAATTGTTTTATTAATTTAATTAAATTTTTTCCGAAAGTGTTACTTCTTAGTTACAGAAAAAATAACATCAATACATATTGTGAATCCAATAAAAATATTCCATTACCGACCAAATGGCACAGCGGAGCCTGCTGCACGACTGAGATTTTACCCGCACTCACAATCTGAAGTTAGTAAACTAAGACTGTTTGTCTTGGGTAAAAAGTATTAGTTACTAACTTCTTCGAATAGGGGCAGGATGCAAAGTGAAATTTCATCAACAGATTTCGATCTGTGGTGAAATGTAACACATCTGTGACCCCCTCTCTCTCTCTGGCCTTCACATCCCATGAGGGGATTTCGCCGCCTGCACTAAGGCCCTCCATCCATCTCGATCCACCGCTCTCGTCCTCCAGTTTCGACATCCTAATGTTCGTAGATCTTGTTCGATGTCGTCGCGCCAGCGTACTCGGGGTCTTCCTCTACGATGTACTCCGGCTGGTTGTTGGTGGAACACTTTATTTATCATCCGTTGTTGGGAAGACCTTGTAACGTGGCCGAGCCATCTCACTCGATTGGATTTGATGAATCCGATAATATCGCTGCCTCCGAGGAGTTGCTTTATTTCGTGATTCATACGAATCCGATATTCGTTGTTCGCAACTTTAATTGGACCAAAGATTGAACGGGCAACCCTCCTTTCGAAGGTAGATAATAATCTACAATCGTTAGTGGTCATGGTCCAGCTCTCGCTTCCGAAAGCCAGCACAGGTCTTATAAGTGCTTTATAAAGTGCGAGCTTGCACGACTGCGATAGATGTTTCGATCGCAATAATTTTGATTTGGCGTAGAAAACTCGTTGTCCGGCAGCGATTCGGGCTTTTATTTCTGCCTGCATATCGTTCGACGATGTTATAACTGACCCGAGGTATTTAAAGTTTTCGACGCTATCAAAGTTGTGGTCGCCAATTCCGAGATTTGCCGTAGAGATGTTCCTAGGTGTTACTAAATATTTGGTTTTACTGCTGTTCACCTCCAAACCAAGTCTTCTTGCGCAGCGATCGAGCGGTATGAAACTGTCTTTGATATCGCTAGGTCTTCGGCCAAGAAGCACGATATCATCTGCATATCCAAGAATTTGGCCTGACTTATTAAATATACAGCGCGAGGTTTCGATGTTGCTTTTCCTCACTACGTACTCAAACGCCAGATTGAACAGCAAAGGCGCGAGTGCATCACCCTGTCGAACACCAGATGTTATTTCAAAGGGGTCTGACACAGATCCTTCAATTACGATTCTACATATAGATCCGGATGTTGTTAATTTACACAGAGAAACGAGTTTCTCTGGGATTCCCAGGCATATGAGCGCGGCCCATAGGTTGTCGCGGTTTATACTGTCATACGCCTGTCTGAAGTCTATTTCCAAGATCATCCTCATGGTGAAACACTGGTCAGTGGTCGATCGGTTGACGAAAACCACACTGATAGTCGCCAATGATGTTTTCGGCGAAAGGGATGAGTCTGGCAAGTACAACATTAGCCAACACTTTGTAAGCAGTGTTCAATAGAGCTATGCCACGAAAGTTTTCACATTTAAGACGGTCGCCTTTTTTATGCAACGGACATATGAGTGCGGTCTTCCAATTCTCCGGCAACTCTTCTTGGTCCCAAATACAAACGACGAGATCGTATAAACTTGATGCAAGAGTAGCGCCTCCGAGTTTAATTAGTTCTGCGGGGATTCCATCGAGACCGGGTGCCTTGCCGTTTTTCAATCGACTAATAGCTGCGTCTACTTCCTCTACTGTGGGATATTCGACAAAGAACTCTTCACCTGGCGGAGCTATTGCTCTAATGGGGGTAACTTCGTCATTCCGATTTAGCAGATTTTGAAAGTAGGTTTGCCATACTGAGAGAACATCAGCCACGTTTGTTCTCAGCTCTTCATTCCCGTCTTTGATGGCTGTACTTCTTGGATGGAAGTCTTTAGTGAGATTCCTGGCGTTGGCAATACAGTCCCTTGAGTTTCCTACTTCCGCTTGGAAGCTGTGACCCCCTGTCGGTGTGCAAAACCCATGGGCCGACCCATCTTCCATGCCGGTATATGTCGGCTGGCATGGAGCTTGCAATGTGCAGATGGTCTTAAATCGGCTGTATGTCATCGAGTTAGGCGGAAGGCGTAAATTAAGGACGTAAAAAGCATAACCGCGGAAGAGAAAAACATTTGAAATGTAAAAAGTTCGTTACAAAATATTTTTCACCACTATATTCTACCCTTTTCCATGCAAATGAATGATAAAAAACGGTCGAAATTTTTCCATGTAAAAATCGAGTAATGTATAATAATGTTTGTATTCTATGGTAATAGTTTTAATTCTGGTAAATACAGTATTGAAAAATACTTCTTTACAATAGGATGAAATGGGACGCACACCATGAGTAATAATTAAACAAACAAATCATTTCATCTTTTTTTAATGTAGTTCTGATGTTTAGTCATTCAAATAAAAGAAGACGCTTTTCAACATCAACAGACACTTTCAACGGTTATCAAATCATTTCAAATAGTTTTATAATGAAATAACTTTTGATGAACTCACATAAAACTATTCGTTTTGCCTGTAATTAGTAAAAAAGTTTGAGACGTCCAAAAATAATTACAACATAAAAACTAAACTGCTAGGATTGCTCGTTAGGCGGCTTTTTTACTCCATTTATGTACAAAATTTCTGATATACTGTATGCACCGACTCTCATTATTACTATGTATACATATTATTTGTCTCACTTCATTTGGATTTTACAGACACTGAAAAATAGCCAGTGTCATTATCAGTGTTTTTTTTTATTCATTCCAAAGAAGGAATAGAAAGATTAGAATACTGATCACGTGACCTTAAAATATTCCAAACAGAATGTAATAAAAAAACGATTTGGACGGAATGGAATAGATATTTGACAGTCATTTTTTTAGTTTTCTATTATTTACAGTGTTGTGTATTACTACATTAAAAAACAAACAAACAACCCTTCAAAACAAAGAATATGGCGACTAAGATTAAAAATATTCCTTTCGTTCTACCTTTTCATCCAGTACGAAAAGAATACGTTCCGAACGTCTAGAATAAATAAAAAAATAACAAAAAAAAGGAATAGAAGGAATGGAATGAATAAAAAAACAAAATATGTCATGTTCGGAACGTCCGGAATATTTGGAATGAATAAAAAAAACAACTCTATGGCTCATGCCGATGCCACACGTAAAAAAAAAATGCCGCATTTTTCTTCGTTTCTTTCCCCGTTTACCTATGATACAAGTTTTAATTGCGACTTAAACAAATTTTCTGTTCTACCACACAACTCAAACATAAATGAAATAAAAAATATTTCAAGGACATTTTTGACTCATTTTAGTTAAAATTTTATTTAAGAGAGAGCAGAACAAAACATTGGTAGAAAAAAAATGCCAAAATACAAAAAATGCTCGTGTGGCATGGTTGTATAACATGAAATTGGAAAAATTTAACTTTTCGCGTCTAGTTGTAGATTATTTAATATTATTCTGTTTTTATTTTTCAACTGGTTAACTCAGGTTTGTATTTGTATGAAAAGTTAAATTTGTCCAGGTCTTTACGTGAAACATTAATTCGCCTATTAATAAAAGAAATGTTTATAACAATTCTGTACTAATAAATGCAATTATCAAATGGAATAGCTTACCAATAGAACTAAAAAACATCATTTAAATTTTTATTACAATTAATTATGCAAAATCAAAATGTAAATAATTAATGTACATATTTGTAGATATTTATAGCAAGTTCATTCGGAATTACAACAAAAAATTGCCCGGGTTTTTTGTAAATGAACACGAAAAATATTGCCCGACCTACAAAAGTATTGGTGAAAAGAAAGACAAAAAATTATTTATTGTTTTGAATATTTTGACAATCAATTTTGACAAAACTGTTTGCACGATTAATATCCAAAACTGTTTTCACGATTAATCTCAAACACTGTTCACCGTAACACTTTATACAATAAAAATATACAATTTAATTTAAAGTTTTTAATGTAATTATAAACACAAAATCACAAATTAGGCACAGCACATTTATTCAAAATGAAAATAAACACATAATTAAATGGCGCGGAGTCTTGTTTTGATGTTTATGTTATGACGTTTACTTTTGTATATACGTATACAAAATACGTATATGTATGCGAAAAAATCTGACAAAAAATCGCGATTTTTGAAAGTTAACCCGGGTAACTTTTCCGGGTAAGTTTTTTTTTGTAAATGAACGTGTTATGTCAAAATGTTACCCTGACAGCTCAACCCGTGTAAGTTTTTTTACCCTGACAGCTAAACCCGGGTAAGTTTTTTTTGCCTGACATTTCGAATGAACTCACTATTAATTTAGTTTATTGCTTTGGTTAATTTCTTTTTCTCTTTTTTGTGTTAATGTTATAATTATAAGTTAGTAATATAATTATTGTAAATATTCATGTGTACAAAAGCATTAGCTTAAACACATTTAATAAATATTATTATTATATGTATATTCATTATGCAAGCGTTGACTACTCAAGATCGTTAATTCATGACACTGAAAAAGTGATGAATTTAAAAAATTATTTATAAACTACATGTTGTATTTTTTTAATCACTTTTAAGGCGACTGTTCGAGTGCGAACTTATGTGCGAATATTTAGAATCACACTTTTTCACCAATTTATTGAGCACAATGTAGCTCACAATTTTAGTTTTTTTTATGATTAGGTTGATCGTGTGCGAATATTTTTCTTAAAGTTAAAAATATTTTATCTTTTATCGGCTTAATTTGATTAGTTGAAAAGTGTGATTCTAAATATCCGCACAAAAGTTCGCACTCGAACAGTCGCCGTTAGGTCATGGATTTTAATCTGAACTTGAGTTTTGTTCAATGTATTTTTATAAATTTAGGCATTCTTGGTTTTTCGGAATTGATTTCCATAATTTGGTTTGTAGGGCAAGCCTTAAAATGTTAAATAGCTGTCAAACGTACATACAACTATACGAGTTTTTTTGACACCGCAATAACAATACACATTTTAGTAAAATTAACAACAAATTATAAGTTTATTAATGTGATTTGTTATTATTAAATATATTAGACTATCAGTATCTAGTTATAATTAAAATATTAATCAGTAAGTTTAATTAAATTTTTTGGAACTAAAACATAACCTCAAACCATTATAAATCATGGCCGGAGTCTTATTCGAGGATATTTTCAATATCAAAGATATGGATCCAGAAGGTAGAAAGTTCGATCGTGTTAGTCGTCTGCATTGTGAATCAGAATCCTTCAAAATGGATCTAATTTTGGACATAAATTCATGGATGTATCCAATGGAGTTGGGAGATAAATTTCGACTTGTATTAGCCACTTCACTGCATGAGGACGGAAAACCAAGTAAGCCCGCAGTTTGTTTTTTATCTTAAACAAAACGCAATACTTTTCATAATTATAATATTTTATTTTAGATAGCGGAGAATTTAATCCACAAGAAACAGATGGAACCCGTGCTGATAGTTTTGAATACGTCATGTTTGGGAAAATTTATCGAATAGAAGGTGATGAAGCACAAAACGAGGCGTCCAGTAGACTTTCTGCATATGTATCATATGGTGGTTTGTTGATGCGGTTACAGGGAGACGCTAATAATTTACACGGATTCGAAGTGGATCGGCACATTTACTTGTTGATGAAGAAATTAGCCTTCTGAATGGTTTTCTTTTTGTCTATAAATTAATTCATTTAATAAATAATTTAAAATCTTATTTAGTGTTCTTTACATATTCAAAAGTACGTTCAATCGTTGCGTACATCATACTTTGCCAAATTTGAAACTGTTTGGATGTTTCAAGATTTGAAAATTGAGAACTTTTTTCAATAAGTAGAACTTTATAATTGCTTAATTTCTACATGATACGACGGGTTCGTTCCATATTCTCATATCCCTTTTTCAACCAAAACATAATTGGCTCAATTTAAGTTCCAACCACACATGTTTGAGTAAGAAACCATAGTATGTAATGACGTTTTTGATAAAATTTTTCGCGTGATTTGAAGCACAGCCAACACGATTGTGTGTTATTTTATTTTTTTTTGTACGAAATTATGTTTGAAAGGAATGCACAAATGTGTAAGTTGGTTCAAAAATAAAACTAAAATAAAATTTTTGACATGTTACTTTTGCCGGATCCACATAATTGTGTTACCGGGTAGCAAAAAGAATATGTATATGTAATTGAAAATATGTAACTAGGGGCGGTATGTTGTACCTTGTACCATCACTTCGAATCGAAATTCGAAAAAAGTCGAATCAATAGACTTTTATCGTTTTTTAATCTTAAAATACTTTTTCTAGAATGAAATGTCAGCTCCATTTATTGTTACTTGGGTATTAAATGGTGCAACTTTATCATTTACCGCGATTCGAAAATGACATAACATACCGCCATTGGACTTTTTTCTCGAATTTCGGTTCGAAGTGATGGTACAGCATACCGCCCTAGAACAACTAAACAGCCGTTTGAAAATTGTTAACTTGAGAATTTAAAATATCAGAACTTTACAATTGCTTAATTTCAACATGATACGGGTTCGTTTCATGATCATTGGTGTTTGACTGGACCATTCGATTTAGCATGTTTTATCAGAGAAATCTATTGAATTGCTTTAAGACGAATTGCTTCACAGTCGATATTAATCTTCGTAAGTTATTTAAACATTGAATTTCATTCAAATTTCATCATCATGCTAATTCATGCATATAGAACAGTATCGCGATTTAGTGAAATTGAGCTATCGAGTGGGTTTTATAAAGCCTAGCTACTTTAGTGATTTTATTCTACCAGAAATTATATTCTACTAGGTATATACCTCTCTACTTCAATTATCTTTATTATCATGGGGAGAGAAAGTAGCAAGCGATAATTAACGTGAAGTTTTGTTTCAAAATTAATCTTCATTTTGGGATTTAAATATCAAATTTAAAATTCCCAAATCAAACTTAAAATTATAAGCAGAAACTTCTGGTTTATTTAGGGAAAGGATTCGGCCGCATCAAACTCAATGTAAATAATATCTTGGTATTAATTTCATTAATAAATACAGACTATGTTAAAATTACTTTTGCATAAATGATTTTTATTTCATAAGTCATTTTTTACAATGATTTTTTTCATTTGTTTCCTCTTTTCGTTAGCGCCCATTTGTAAAAAATAATTAATTTTACCCTTGTGTGTGTGTGAGTTTATTCAGTATATAAAAATTGTATTTATTTTTAAATTTATTATTAAATACTTTTAATAGGCGCTAATTAAAAAATTAACAAATATCTATTTTACAAATTTCATTATATAGAAAATTTATTTTAATATTTTTTTTTCTTTTCTTTTATTTAATTATTTTTTTGTGTTAAATAATAATATTATTATATTTTTTTAATTTTTTTATAATATTACTATTTATTTTTTTATTTTTATTTAATAACGTATCACTAATTTTTTTTTAAATTTTTATTTTATTTATTTTATACCTATTTTTTACTTATTTTTATTTTATTATTTCTTTTTAACATTGACATTTATTATTGTTAATTTAAATTTTTTTTGTTTTGTTTTTTTATAATTATATTTACAATACATATTTTATTATTTGTTTTTTTTATTGTGGAATTATTTTAATTAGCTGTTTTAAAATCTAGAGTATTTACAAAACTATATATTTATGTATGTATAATAATAAATGTATATATATGAAACAAAATTAAAATAACAAATAAAAATTTATTTATTAATTAAAATGTGAATTTTATTGAACGCTAGCTTATGATTCAGCAAAATTATAAAATAAATATGAGAAGTGTGCTATTGGTTTTGTATTAACTATCATATACATAGAATAGTTTTTGGTTTATAAATTAATGTCGTTTACAGATTATAATATAGGGGCAGGGCAGTTCAATAAAATTCTGACGGCTATTGATTACGTTCCTTTTCTTGTTTGTTAAGAGCTGATATTTTATTAACTATATAAATATATATGTTTTATTTGTTTATATTATTTTATTTTTATATATATAATTTATTTTAGTTAAGTAAAAATAAAATTTGCAACATAAAAGAACATTTTTAAAATAATATGTATAAATAAATGAATTTTCTTTTATTTTAAATTACCAATTTGTATAACAAATTATTTAGTATTTTTTTTTTTATTTAATATTGCTTGTCAATAGTAGCTTTTTGTTTCACAATTGTATTTAAATATATTCTAAAAATATCACTTATGAGAGTTTTGTTTGATTATTCTTTTGTTTTTTTTAAATGCTAAAATTGCATGCATCTGGATTTTAATATTATATTTTAGTAGGCTAGAAAACAAAATAAAATGGAAAGATACAAAATTTAAAAACGGGTATAAAGCGCTATAGTTTAGTGTGTATATATTATTGGATGCGTTAAGTACTTGAACTAAAATATAATTTAAAATCCAGTTACATACAATTTTTACAATTTATTTTTAATGTTTTTAGTTCAATTATTACTCACGTTTACCTACAAAACTTACTTAAATTTTTTTAATTTTTATATTAGTTTTATTTATATTACAATAACTGATTATAATTGTAAAAAATATATTTAATTTTTATTTAATTACAATAAATTAAAAAATTGCCAATTTCTTATTTATATTCATTTTTTGTAATGGGGTTTTCTCTACTTGTTTCTTGTTTAAATTTACTTTTAAATGCTACAGATTTATTTAGTATTTAAGTTTTATGATAAAAAATGATTCCATAAAATTTATTGATAAAAAAATAAAAATTTTTTTTATCATTTTTATTTTTTAATTTTTGAAACATTTAGCAAAGGTACGTTTATTTATTTACTTTTTAGTATTATTATTATTTTTTATTTTCATTTCTATTATTTTGATAATATAAAAAAATAATATTAAAACAAAATTAGAATTTGAGAAAGAGTTCTTCTAAATCACGATAGATATAATAATGCTTTTATTTTATATTTATTATTATTTAATAATTATTTCTTTTGTTTATGATTTTATTGTTTTTATTTTTGATAAATTTGCGATTTAAATTTTTTTTATTTAGTTTATAGTTTTATTTTTTTAAATATACCCTGTAGAAGCCAAACTTAAAATAATAAATTTTAATATTTTTGGTTTTTATAAAATAAGAGGTTAGATTTCTTCTAGTAGTAGTAGTTTTCGTTTCTTTAAATTAATTTTGTTTTTAAAAAATCGTATATTTTATATAAATAGTTTATAGATGATATTTTGTTCAAACTTACACATGATTTAAAAATTTCTATTAAAATAATAACTAAAATGTTGTTTTGTGTATTACATTTTGCGTTTGAAGTACGTAGTACACGGAATTAATAATTTAAAAATGGCGGAAGTTTATTTTATTTTTACAAAGCACTATTGTTTTATAAAAAAAAATGGATAATAATTTGTAAATTTTGAAATAACTGAGCCAGGAAGACTTTATTTATTTTATATTTTGTTGTATATTTTTTACGTTATGTAGTTTGCCACCATTTTATATTTAAAAATTTCCGTTATATTAAAATTTTTTTTTTACTATATCAATTTTAAATAATTAACGTACCATAAATATTACTATAATAATAATAAATATAATATAATAATAATCACGTCGATTATAGAACTCGCCGGATTTACTGCGGCGGGAGTCCAAACTCTATATAAAAAAAATTAAAATCACTAATTTCAATCAAAGTTGCGTTGAAAAATGGGTATATTTTCATATAATTCAGTTTTTACGATTCGCAAACCATTCGCAATGTTTTAGCTGCGGATTTCGAACGAATGTTTTTGTTTGATTTGTGTGAACATAAAACCAGTTTTACATGCAACCTTGATCGAAATTCATGTTTTTATTTTTTTTTATATGGCGTTTGGACTCCCGCCGCAGTAAATCCGGCGAGTTCTATAATCGACGTGAATAATAATTAAAAAATAGGCCCTAGTAATGATTGCATTTTTTATTTATTTTCAATAGTTTTAAATTACATTTAAAAAAAAACGTTAATTTTTTATACATAATAAAACTAAATTTTATATTTATTTACACATAAAAATTATAGTAATAAAAATATGAATTCTATTCGTTAAAAGTAAAAAATTAAAACTTTTTAGGTTAGGAAATTATATATTTTATGGCACCTCTTTTCTCATGTGTAACGGTTTATAATTATTTTTAATTTTCGGTTTTATCGTTAGGAATGAATGACATTTTGTGGCGTGACGATATGTTAGAGATTACAAATGGGGCGCTTGCAATGGGCCCACTGCTGGAATTTATTATGTTGTTGCATTTTGACTAGGTTTATTAACATTCTATTTTTGTGCACAAAATATAAATTTTCTTCTTGGATTGCTGTACGGTATAGTAATTATGACGGAAAACTTAATTTTGCTTTAAAAAAATTTATAATACAAATATATTTTTATTTTTTAATTTTCTTGTGTAGTAATAAAAAAATATATATATTTTTTGCCATATTATAATACTGGATGTTCAATATTTTCCATCATGGTTTTTCATTTTAATTTATTATTACTTTAAAGTGTTTTTTTGTTTGTTTAATTATTATGTTTTAAGTCCTTTGATATATCACAATTCAAATTACTAATTAATATTTATAAAATTAAAAATTAAAAACTTCTAGGTTATGATTGAGTTTCACGAGTCATGCCTATGCTGTCTTACTGTACTGGTGCTATGCGTTGTACCACTTTTTCGTCGTTTTCGTTTCGAATCACGTTGGAATGACACATTCCCCGGATCATCCGCCAACAGTGGATACTTATGAATACTATGAATATCACTACCTATCCAACCGTCCACAACACCATGCGTAATAAGTTCTTCTTTTTCTTCTTCAGTCCAATCCACCTTGCCCTGGAAACCTGCGGCAACCAATTGCTTTTCTAATTCCCATGCCCGTTCCACGGCACGTTTATGTGAATGTTTTAAAATTCGATGTCGTTCCTGTTCCGGATCGACTCCATATTTTATAAAGACCACTGTATCGGGTCCATGCAGCCTTAGCTCTTTGATTGTAACACCAGTGTGATCATTGGTATCGTGCGTCGTCGTATTAAACATACCACCCAGTCTTCGTAACTCCTCCATATCGTCTCGCAATTTTAGTATATTATCCTTCACAAAATAGAACACATCTTGATCGTGTACATTAAAATGAAGATCTAGGAAGTAGGAGTTATTAAATACAGATGAGACAACATCTTGAACCACACTATTTGCACCATCGGCTATGCTGACTAGGGCACGGCCTGATATTCGAGAAATTAGTACACCTTCCCCGAATACACCGCGTCTATATGCCACTCTCGGTAGCAAATTACGTGTTTTAGGTTCCATTTTTAGCAGTGGTTTGGGAACAAATCCAAAATCAGAGAATTTGTCGTCAATCTGAAAATAGAATCATCAATATAAATTAGTAGTGTGTGATAGACTTTAAATGTGTAGT
Source organism: Nephrotoma appendiculata (assembly GCA_947310385.1). Classification (NCBI taxonomy): domain Eukaryota; kingdom Metazoa; phylum Arthropoda; class Insecta; order Diptera; family Tipulidae; genus Nephrotoma; species Nephrotoma appendiculata. The sequence continues at coordinate 33,050,743 of OX371223.1, forward strand.
ACGATTCTCGTACTACATAAACATGAAACATTTGAAATAAAACGAGTAACAGTTGCAAGCAAAAATAATTTACAAATACTATTGGCGATTTTCATCCAATGTAGATAGCTTTGGTTTCTACATCTACAAGGAGGGCGAGAATTGTCAAATTCATTGTTATGACAGTTTATAAATCCCCCTTGCGTCATGGTAAACTATGTACTACATTTTGTTCACCAGTGGCCCAATTTTGGTTTTCCCCGGGAATAGGGAATTGGGAATTAGTGACGTATTTCTAGCAGTTGGGAACTTTTTATTCCCCAAAGTGTATTCTGGCGTTTGGAAATTTTTTTTATTGGGAAAAAATAATTCCATTTTACAGCAGTTTTGGCGTTAATTTTTCCCCATTATTTTTTAGGGGAATTGTAATTCGTATATTTTCGATATTTTAAACATTATTTTTTCTAATAAATATATATTTAAAAATAAATTAAACTTGTACCAAGGTCGTAATATGTGTTTTAGTTTATAAAAACCAAAATAAAATAATTTTCCCCGAAAAATTATTCCCAGTCTACCAGAATATACATTTGGGAATGGAAAATAAATATTTGGGAATTTGTGATTACAGCAAAATATTTTCCCAATTCCCAATTCCCTGGGACAGCCAGAATAGGGCCACAGTGGCCCTATTCTGTTAATTCCCGGGGAATGGAAATTTTAAATTTTGTAGGAGTTTTATTCCCTTTTCCCCAAATGTGTATTCTGGGGCGGGATTTTGTAACATCACAATTTTCGAAGTTCGATAAAATATCGATAGTTTCGAAAAGTCGGTATTTTGTATCATTATCGACGAGCGATATTTGTGATATTCCATCACTCAAGAAAATTCAAGTGATATGTGATAAGTTTAATGTGATACACTAAAATAATATTTTAAATTTAATTAAGTGGCGTTAAAATGGGTAAATGTCGTGTGTACCGATTTATACATAAACATATAAATACTAGTTAAGAAAAAATAAATTAATAAATTTAATTTTTATTTTTAAGTGGCATAACCTAAAACACTGCACCGATGTTAATCATGTTATTTATTCTAATTAATTTACAAATTTTAAAATCAATTTACAATTAAATATAAAAGACAAAAATAAATTATTCTACCACAAATGTTTACAAACAACAATTTTTGACACAAAAAACTATTTTTAGAACTGTCATTTCAATTTCGAAAAGGGATTACAATATATAAATTTCGCTTATCTGTCGATAATCGTACAAAATACCTCCTTCCATCATTTTCGATTCGACTATCACTTTCGATAGTATCGAAAGTGATGTTACAAAATCTCGCCCCTGGCTTCTGGGGAAATTTTTTTTTGGGAAAAAATTATCCCCCATTATAGCAGTTTTGACGTTTATTATTCCATACCTATTTTATGACAGAATTAACTGGGAATAGAATTTAATAGAAAATTATTGTATTTTATACTTATAGAATTATTATGGCTGTAATTTTATACTGAAAATATAATATTTATATTAATTGGAAATATCAATATAACGGTTATATTAATTGGAAATATCAATATCCAATTTTTTACTTTAATAAACAAAATTATTTTTTAAGTAAAATTGATTAAAATATCAACAAAAACCAATTAAACGTAGTAAAGTATTTTTAGAGTTTTGTGTTCTGGTTTTATTGCGATCGTGTCTCGACAGCAAATAAAATATTTTCCTGTAAATTTATTCGCCAATCGCCAGAAATAACTATTGGAAAACGGGGAATTGGGAAAAATGTCTGGGGAATAGCTGCTACAAAAAGAAATTATTCCCTTTTCCCGGGGAATTACCAGAATAGGGCCACAGATATCAGCTACTTTGTTGAAAATCGCGAATAAAGGAAATGGTTAATATTTTCCATATCCCTTTTCCAGCCCGCGATCACAATTGTGTACGTAAAAATCGTGTACGAAAGAGAATGAAAAAAAACAAAACGCCATTACATTAGTTTTTTTGAATACACATTTGTGTACGGTGGAGTTAAATTGAAGTTAAAAATTTTTTTTCTGGCCGGAAAAGGGATGTGTAAATTATTTGGTTGTAAAAATGAAAACCCGTTGTGTGCTTACCTTATGAACGATACACTGCAATCCGGACATGACGCCAAAATCTGGGGTAAGTTGTGGACTCTTTATATTCACTTGTGGTATGTAAATCATGTTTTCTATATATTTTGAACCTTGCATTTTGCGCAAATCATATCCGAAAACTCTAAGCCATGATGTCAGATCTGTCATGTATTTGATCGACTCTTTACGATTGATCGGATCATTATTGTAGAATCGGTATATAAATACATCAGTTGGAAGGCTCATTTCGGTTACCAAATGTTCCCATGATGGGGTCATCCATTGTCCAGCCGTTGGATCGTATACCCGTTTATCGATAAATATTAGTTGTGTTAATGGATCCCGAATACCGCTATGGAAATCTATCGGTAGCACGAGCTCTTGATTTGAATCTTTTATAATTTTACCAAACGGTGTTCGTCGAATTTCCTTTATAATATAACCGTTAATATCAAATAGAGCAATTGGTGACCCATTTTGATCGGTAGCAGCATAATAACGATTTTCATCCACTTCCACAGCAACGAGGACATCTCGATCATCATATAGTAGTCGGAACGTTTTAGCAGATTTGGGAAAATGAACTTGGGTCACCAATTTGGGCGACATTGGGTTGGCATAGAAATACTGCGTTATATTTCCTTTATCATCATGCCATGCAACTAATCGATCCCTATCGTCATAATGATACCAAACTTGGAATTTATCTCGTTCGATCGCGTATATCAACTGTCCTCTATTGTTATAACTGTATTTCTGTTCACCACGGCGCACCACGTATCCACGTGCATCGTAGCTATTAAATTCGACATCCCCGATCTGAATAACACGATCACCAGTATCGTACCCTAAATTAGTTTTTTCGCCTTGCTCCATCACTCCGATAATATTACCGTTCTCATCGTACATATATTTCCAATTATTTGATCCGGCCACCTCGAGTACATGCCCATCCGCATTATAATTTATCTTATCAACCGATGTCACTCGGCCGATCATAGTTTTGTGCGATTTAATACGATTCCGTAAATCATAATCTAATTCCAATCTGAATATATCGGTCGACTTAATATTAATGAGCACACTCTTTACCCGACCGTGTTCATCGAAATCTGTAATCGTAAAGAACTGTTTCGAAGAATCTTGGACCACGGTCCGGTTAAATGCATTTCGCGTAATCTTCAAATCGCTAATCGATTCGAGCACCCCTGTATTTTGATTGTGTTTGTAGCGCAGCACTGGGAAATCGTTTTCATTGATTGTCATTTCGATGCCGCTCAGTCGCGCATTTCCATCGTATTGATATTTATAGTGTGCCGATCCGATTACATATTTCGATGCAAATCGTAATTTCTCGTCTTTCAAAATGCCTGAGTGATATTTAAATTCACGTCGTAATTCAAAACCTGGCTCGTAGACGTCCACACTTTTAACTAGGCCGGTTTTTTCTTGATATGTATAGTGGGTCGATGATAATCCTGCGAGGATTGTCTCTAGTTTACCGGCAGTCGTGTGCACATATATCACTTTTCCGGATTGATGTGGATGAATTTTGGCTAAAATTTTGCCTTCATCATCGTATAATATTTCGAATGGATGGCGATTTATTGGCGAAAAGTATTGGTATTTGAAGAATCCTAATGATGTCTGAAGCGAAAATGAATGAATATGACCTCGGGGCGTTGTTAAGCTCTGAAGTGCTCCTGTATCATCATACTGTAGGAGATAATCGGATCGTCGCGGTGTAGTCACTTTTAGAGGAAGACTGCCAAACATGTCTTTAAACGAGTACACAATTGACGAGTCGTCTCCATATTTAATTTCGTTTAATCTGCCAGCACGATCGAATGTATACGACTCCTGCAGATCATTCCATTTCCAAGCTGCAAGCCGACCAAATCTATCGTAATCTAAAATAACTTCAGCGTATTCTCCTGACAGTGGTTTGAATGAAATAGGCCGTGAACTTTTATCGTACGTTACGTTAAGCAATTCAATCTTATCGTCAACGAAAACAACCACCGATGATGTGTCCCGATCGTATTCTAGCGTCAACATATTATCTCCGTTAACACGTAATTTTCGGCCTACTTGTGATACTGGACGTTGATTTTTACCCTTTCCTTGAACTTTCCGAATAAAGTAACGCCATTCAAATCGATTCGTTACATCGCCATTCAATTCTGATCGCTGTTTCGATGGAATTGGATAGCTTTCTCCGAATATCGGATCCAATTCGGATAGAATTGTATACGGCGTAGTATCAATCGATACACTCTGACTCCATGCTTTAATACTTGTTGTGCTTCCATCCAATTGTGTTGTAATCTTAGTTTCAGTCTCACCAATTTTCGAGACAACATTTGTGCCTTGAATCAACATCGACAGAGTTGGTTCAGTGTTTTCGAATACATTAATAGTGGCGCCCTTTTGGCTTAAGTCGAATGCCAAATCAATAACTTTTCCCGTTGGTGTAACCGCCGATGTCAATCGACCAAATTCATCATAGTTATAGATATACGAGCGACCAGTCGAGTCGAGTTTAGTTTTTAATAATCCGGTCGGACCATGATATTCAAATGTCACATTGTAATTATCGGGCGTGCTGATTTCATGCAACATTTTCATGCGTGTCATACGCAATCGACATTTTTGTCCTTTTGTGTTCTCGATCGAATTTACCTGAGACGCATAGTCTCGGAGTAAAAACACTTTATTGCCGGCTGCATCAGTGACAACACTTAGCTTGCCGTTGGGTGTGTTTACATTATAGGTAAATGTGTAACTTGTTTCCCCGGTCAAAATATTGCGAGTCGCAATATGCTGTCCGAATCGGTTAAATACGTAAATTTCTTGTTGATCCGGTGCATAAATCTCGTATTCGCGAGATACACTCGCCTCGGGTATACTCGATATAATCGATCGGATTCTATAATTTGCTTGATCTGATATGTGAATGTTGTTATCGGGCGTTACAGTTAACGAAGAGATTGTGTTAAACTTGGCGTTTGTTGCTAAATAATGGTCAGCCTCAAAACAATCACAACCGCGTTCTAAACAGTTACATTTTGATTCGGCCCCAGCAAATGCCATTATTTTACCATCAGTTCCGATCACTCGTACTCGATTGATTCGTTGCGAATCACTTTCGGCCACGTATAATTCTCCGGTTGCACTAAACGATATTGATTGTGGCATGACGAGGGTAGCGTGAACTGCCAAATCGGAATCGTACATTGATGTTGTAGAGGCGCAATGTAGTGGACGACCGGCAACCACTCGAATTCGACCATCTGGTGCTATTCTGAGAATCATGTGATCATCAATTATATACAGAGTGTCGTCGAGTGGATTAATCGCGAGCTCGGTAGGCCATCGTAAATGTATTTCTTCTGTTTTTAGGGTACCTTCGCATGGAATTGGTTTCCAATGTGATTTATGCATGTGGTCGCCAATTAGTGTTGTTATAATCCCGTCTCGATCGACCATTCGAATATTTGTGCCGTCCGCAAAATACAAAACATTTTCTGATGAGATTGCTATTCCTTTCGGGTACGCTAATTTTGCATCTCGTGCGTATGCCCCATCTCCACAGTGTGCTTCATCTCCTGGAAGACAACGTTCACTACTACCCACAACTGGTTCCCAATTATGTTCTGGATCCGAAAAATCATTTTTATCACGAACCTTTATAATTTGATGAGATTCTGGATCCGAAATATAGAGAGCACCGTCTAGCGGACTCAATGCCATGTGATATCGATATGAGACTCTGGTAGCATTTAATTTAACTACGGTTACAACGGTTCCGTCAGTCTTAATACGTCGAATAAAGTTAAAATCGCCCACATATAAACTACCGTCTGGCCCGGCGGCCAAAGCCACAGGCGCTAGAAGTCGTTGTTTTGTTGCTGCTCCATTACAATCGGTGCATTCAAGAGATCTCTGGTGTCCATCGCCCATAGTTGTCAGAATAATTCGTGGCTTATTTTTAAGGAAAATGTTAAATCCATCACCTTTTTGTAGAATTCCTTCGTGGAAATTGTATCGATGGTGCACATCTAAATTCCATCCACCAACTTCTGATATCGTCATATCATGACCACTCAATTTTGTTGTCTGAACATCCCAGATTACATCTTTACAGTCTGTGTATTGATAACCTACTTTTACAACCGCCGTTGTTACACCATAAACTCTTTGTCGGTATACGTTTAGTCTATTCCACGCGTAAGTAAATTTAATACCCGGATCCGCTTCAAATACCCGTTCAAATAGTATGCCCTCTATCGTTATTTTTAAATGGATTAATTTTAGTGTTGCCGGAACAGTTTCCGGAGTTAACTGCAATTTGATTGTCGATAAGTATCCTGGACTTCTTGAACTGTGATATACTAGGTTTAAACCGGTTCCTGGTATTTGCAAACTTTCTTGTACCACTTGTGATTCAGCCAAAATAGCACTGCGATCTGGACACGAGCCTTGGAATCCATGTTTCCACGTGGCCAAAACAACTGGTTTCATTAAATCGTAATCGTGTGAAAAACACGTATAACTTCCCAAATGATTTAATTTTTCATCAACCGTTGACATTATTACGGTATCAATGATAACGACCTCATTCCATGGCACTTGAACGATTCGAATTTGCGGTCGAAATGGTGAACGGCCAAATTGTAGTGTGACAGCTGCACCTCCGTTCACCATTAAATCAAACCAACCGTCATCTCGTGTTAAAGTGAATCCTTCGAGCGGTGTTGTTGTGCTGACACGTACCCCCATTAAACTCATGCCGAGCGCTGTAACAACGCGGCCTCGTATTACTGCTGAGCGGCTGCAAAATGAAATAAATGGATTAGAATTATTTTGGTTAAGTTTTTAATATTTTGATTTAAATAAAACGATAATTATTTAATTAGTTTTTGGTATAACGGTCACCAACACAAGATGGATATGTATAGGAGTTTTAGGATTTTAAACAAAAATAATTAATATTTCTAAATAAATATAAAATAATTTTATTTCACTCTCACTTTCTAGAAGCGATATGGATAAAATGTTTATACCTCATACGGGATGACTTAACTTCAAGTTAAGACTATTTTTACATTTACCTCAATCATGATGAAATTTGGATTCTTAAATGGGTTTGGGACCCAAAACTAAATTTGGCAGAAGTTTTGAAATAGTATAGAAGTTCTGCAATATGGGCAACCGGAATGGAACTAGTGGATATGATAGGTTACAAATTCGATTCCTATAAGAGGGAGTAGCATTCTAAACAATTTTGGTTTAAGTAGCGTAAGCTGGGATTTTATAATAAATGTTATGGCATATTCCTCTTCGACGTGATACTGGATTCACTACTGGATATATTAACTTTAAATTTAATTTGTCATCCATAAGGAACCTATAAAACAATTGAATTTCTTTTATAATTTCAAATTGACCTAGTTTTAATTGGAGACGGTCATAGGTTGTCCACAACTTCTCAAATAATTTTTAAAAATCCCAATTCTATGGCGTAAATCTAATTTCACAGTCATTAAGGATGGCTTCCCGTTTCCAGTTCCAATATTAGTTCTTGAACATTAGCCGATTTTTAAATTCTAGATGTTCAGTTATTGATGTTGCCAAAGAAAAAAACCCAAGTCGGCCAATATATTGTTCAGCACTCCAACCTGTAATGAGGCAGAGCTCCATCTTATTCAAAACCCAGAACAGACTTGTCTACCTCCAGGATGCCATTGCTCATTCACTTGATTTTATAAAGTGATTACTATTTTCCAAATATTTTTTCATTCGTTCCACCAATAATTAATTTTAATTATCACGTGAAAGTTTCTCTTGCCACTCATATTCTCATCGTTCCGAATACTAAAATTCAAAATTTCAACCGAGAGATAAAAATCAGTTTTCATAATGAGAATGAGATTTTAATGTGAGTTCCGAGTGGGGTTCTTAAAATGGCAAATTTGAATGGATCTTTCCATGACAGCGCTACCGGATTGCCAGGAAGAGATCCCGCCAAATATATGGTGCGAGTGCGAGAAATAATTAGACTAATGGGATGATGCCTATGGCTCCTTGGAGGCCTCGTTTGCAAATTAGCAATATTTGACCTTTTCATTGAATTGAATTTTTTCTGGTGAACAGAAAACTTTCAATTCAATGATATTTGATCTGGAAGCTCGTCATTTGTCCCGCTTAACGGTAAAATACGGAAAAACGAACGGAAAAATGAGGAATGAAAAAAGGCTGCGATAACTTTTACTGCCTGGGGTAATAGAGAAATTGGAGGATTAAGGTCACTAACGCTACTACAGGCGTCTCTGTGTATGTTACTTTTAGTGAAGTTCTAGAACAAACAAAAATAATAAGGTGGACCTTTAGAACCTTATTACTGGAAGACATAATTCTTGTTTTTGTGCACTTTTTTCACTTTTTTATCACAATTATTTTATTAATAAAATAAAAACAATAACAATTTTCAAATTATATTTAAATTAAAAGACAATTTTAAAAAATATAAGAATTACTTCCTTATAGTGAAAATGTTTTATATAAATATTTTATATATTTTAGTATCGGTTTCGGTAAACACAAGTTACCATCATCAGCTAATTACTTATATAAGTGATGAGATTAATGAGCGGCTTTTGTGTTATATACTATTATGAATTTGTGTGTGTGGGTGATCCATGTTTTGTGTGTTGCTTATAATTAGGTCGTATATTCTATTCGTTTCTGTGTTGATTTTATTATTAAGTAATTGTGCATTTCTCCTTTCTTTGTAAATCTCCAATTCTTCAATTCGGTCCTAATTGTCTCCTTTAGCCATCCTATGTAAAATTTCCATATTGTTGTCTATGCTCTCGAAATGATGATTTGAGATTTTTATATGTAATGTAAATCTAGATTCTGGTTTGGGTTTTTTTATTTCTGTGATATGTTCATTAAAACGAAGTTTAAAAGAGCGACCAGTTTGTCCTAAGTAAAAAGCTGGGCAGTCGGAGCAATTCAGTTTGTAAACCCCTGTATCCATTAAAATTTCGTTTGTTTTCTTCTTCGTTACACGTTCTATTTTATTTGTGGTTTTGTATCCGACTTTATAGCCAAAATCAGAATCTACTTAAATATAAGTCCTGCTAATTCCACACATATAAAATAAACAATACCTAAGTACAGATGTATTGGAAATGTTTTTTCCATAGTAATTTTTTTTTAAATAACTAAGTATAAATGTGTTGGTGCAGAAACAAAAAAAATTAGCAAAAAAAAAATTCAAATTTACGTTGCATTGTTAGTGTAACCAACACACTCTTTATTTGTCAGTTTTCTTTAAATAGGCATCTGTCAATGAGAGAGTAAGCAGGACTTATATTTAAGTAGATTCTGGCCAAAATTATGAAAAATATTCTGAATGTATTTACTTGTGTATTTGTTGTACTCCACACTCACGTACCTCTCTCTCACATCATTATCGAAAACGAGTGTCGTATTTTCACGATATCTTTTCTTGTTTATTAATGCGGTGTTTATATTATCGATTAAATTTGGGCCATAACCCAGTGCACCTAAAATACTACAGGCCACACTGCTTGCTATGTCATTAAATTTATGTCTACAGTTTATTCTTTGAACTGTAGACGGCAGTCATGTTCATAAAAAGAAAAAACGAAAACAAACATAAAAAAAAAATTTATACAAGTGCTAAGAGTAAGGTTATGTCTTCTCGTAAATTATAGGAAATGTGTACACATTTTATACGTGTTTACATATTTAACATAATTTAGTATGCATAATACTATAATAATATTATGAATTAATACTTTTACCGATGGCTTTTTATTAAATTTTAAAACATATTATTAAAATATTTTTCTTGATGTTTGTTTACAATTTTTTCTTATCAATATGACAGCAAATCCAAAAAAAAAACCAAAACAATCTTTTTATTTTTAGTGCTGCCTATAATAGCCAAAGAGAGAACTGTCGAGGTCGACATAAATTGACGTCATATAGCAACATTTTTAAAGCAGTGTGGCCTGTAGTATTCTAGGTGCACTGCATAACCGTTCTTGCTTGCAATATATCTAATTGTATTTAATTCTTCTGTGTAGTGTGTATCGTTCATTGGTATATCATTCAAACGGTGAATCATGTGATTGTAGGCGGCTAATTTGTGTTGATATGGGTGGTTCGATTTTGCATGGATTGTATGGTCGGTTTGTGTATGTTTTCGATGTATTTTGAAAGTATGTTTATGATTATTGTTTTCTATTGTTGGGTCCAAGAAATTAATATGGTGGTCTTGCTCTAATTCCAACGACAATTTTATATTGTTGTGTATTTTATTTATATAGTTGTGTAATTGATTTAATTGCCTTGTTGTGCCATTGAAAAGGAGGATGATATCATCTACATATCTGTGCCAGTATTTTATGTATTGCGCTTGTTTGTTTCTAGTGTTGATAATGTATGTGTTTTCAATGTAATTCAGGTAAATATCGGCTAACGTACCGGAGAGCGGACTGCCCATTGGAAGGCCATCTGACTGTGTGTAAAATTTATCTTGGTGTTTGAAATAATTTTGTTTTGTAATTTCTATTAATAGGTTTACTATCTCGTCAATTTTCATTTTTGGTATTTTGTTTTGAGTCAATATATTCTTGATGATTTGTATTATGTCCTTTATGGGAATGTTACTGTACATGTTTGTAACATCGAATGATGCCAACTTTGCATTTTGAGGTATGGTGATGTTTTCGATCTTATTTATAAGTTCGATATTGTTTTTCACGGAAAGATCATTGTCCAATTTTATATTTTCTTTTAACCACTTATTTATATATTTAGCGATCCTGTATGTGGGGGGCAGAGGTGAAATTAACCACGGGTCTTATTGGCATGTTCTTTGGAATCCACTAGGAAATATTTAGAGGCGCCCTCAATAAAGCTAAAATTAGTTTCGTGTATGGATCCTGGATATACAATCAATGAAAAACTGGCTTAGGTTAATTTAGATTCTCATTTTCATCATATAATCTGATTTCCATCCCCATCGATTGAGAAATAGTTAACATCATAAAGGCCGAACCGAAAGACTTCTAAACGAATTTACCGAAATCAAAATTCAATGCATTCACTTCCCGACATAATCAAAACAAATTATTTAAACAAATTTTTCCGAATTTTGGACTCATTCCAATCGATTCCTGGCCCTCAAACCCCAACTAAATAACGAACAATAAAATTTTATATTGTTACTAATCATAACCAACACTTTCGTAAAGAAGCGAGTAACACAACCATACATACAATATCTCGCCGTAACGCAATCAAAGAAACATGTCGCAACATAACTCCAGTTATCTTTTATACAACAGAAAACATATGACGCAGCACGATTCAACATGATGAAGTGTGATGTAGCATATTGCAAACTTACGTAGCATGATGCAACATGCTGTTGCAATTTCACGCAACATAGTGCAACACCAAGCAACTTGTTTCAACATCACGCAACATAGTGCTACAACAAGCAACTTGGTTCAACATCACGCAGCATTGTACTCCACAAATCAACAAAACGGCCCCATAGGAGGATCCTGAGCCTTGAAATAATTCAAAAAGGAACCCAGCCTCTACCGGTGGACTTCATAAACTAATTTCCCTGAAATATACGAGCTCGCCGTAACCAATTTCTGGTACACGAAAACCTCTACGAATTTTGACAAAATCGTGCTAGTTGTTTAAAAAACGGATACCGAGCCTCACCGTATGTTATCTAAACGAATTAGCCCGAAACACGGGCATAGTTTAAAAAGTTGTCTATTTACAAGTTGAAACATGGGCGTCACCGGAGGACCCCTTCAACGAATTTTTCTAAAATCAGGACCCAACGCAATTGATTTCTGGTACTCTACAACTCTTCGGCAATTTTCATCAAGTGCTGCGACATCAGGTAATTGATTTTTATATCGCTGTTTTTTATTATTTTTTTTATGTTTTAATCTATGCAATCTGTTCTGGAGCCGAAGCACTCTCAACCCAGTTGTTTTTTTTTGTTAAAGCAATTTCTAAATTTTGTTTCAGTGCCAAAAAGGAACTACATCGTGAACATTTTCGAGCGATTATTTTTTACAACTTTTGACGTGGATTAACCTAACACTAGTGTATTGATGAACTTAATTAGACTTTTGGCGATAAAGCACCTTCAAAAACTGGTGTGTTTATCGATGGTTTACAGAATTGAATCGTAGACGCAGTTCGCTACACGACGAATTTCGTGAAGGTCGTCCAAAATCGGTTGTTGTTCCGAAAAACATTGATACCGCAAGATCCTCATGTGACTTTTCGTGAGATTAAGGCATTCTTAGGCATTAGTGGGCACCATTTGTTCGTGTTGGATCCCACACAATTTGACAAACGCTCAAAAACTGTCAGTAGGTCGAAAGAAATCCTCTAAAAATATGATCGAGGTGCTTCAAATTTGTCTATAACATCGTGGCAGGCGACGAATCTTGGATCTAAGCGTATGAATCCGAAACCAAACAGCTGGCGATGGTATGGGTGTTGAAATATAAGCTAAATCCAACAAAAGTTGTTCACGCACTTCGATTTCGATTCGATTTCGTTCGATTTAAATTCAATAAATGGATAAAAAATATTAAAAAAGTGTTTTTCGTCGAAATGAAAAAAAAAAAGCTAATAACAAAATGTGAATGTAGTTGTGGTTTTTCGGTCTTGATATGTTCGGTAATGTTGTTTGTCTTGGTTTGCGCAATAACTTTGCTCAAGAAAGCAAATCAAAAATCTTAATGGTTCAAGAGCTGTCAACGTGAAAATGGGTGTATATTTTGGCAAATTTTTGACTCGCATTATCTCAAAAATGGGGACTAACTTTGAAATGGGTCTAGCACCATTGAATTCGGCATACTTGAATTAGGTTAACCCCTGGGTGCCCAGCTTGTCACAAAAAAAAAGTTTGCGATTCAAGCACAGTGTTATCGTTTAAGAGAGACCAAACACGTGTCGCATACTGTTGAAAAGGTATTGAAGATAGCACGAAGTCAGCTGAAGCACCTTAGTAATCAAAACAACCACTATGGTGCTGGAGGCAGATACATTTTTGTTAATTTCGATATAATCTTGTGTTATCTCTGTTCAAAGGTTTTGGAGCAAGTAAATTTTGGTTATCAACAGTTAAGTTCACAAATCCATCGTTTTGGCGGTTATGGCAAATTACATATTAGTTTATTATTTAATATGCGCGTGTCGTGTCATTGCCAATGTCTTAAAAAATATCGCAAAACACATCGCACTTCCTTTATCCAAAAATTGTTTTTTTTTCCAAAAGCCACTTGTCTAAAGAACACGGGGTAAACGCAAACATTAAACTGGTCTGATTTTTCTGAAATTTGTTTATAAAGATGGAAATCTACACCAGCCTTGAGAAACCTGATGAAAATCAAAATTTCACAATTTGCAAATTCATGTATGATAATCAGAATATTTTTTCGAGTGCTTGAGGCAAATTTTGAGGGAAATTTCTAAATTTTCTTGCATTTCACGTAAATTTGACGAGTTTGGTAGGTCGAACTGAAGTTTTGATTATCTCGTGAGGTTTTAGCGCCAAGCACTTTATATCATAGGATTCAAAATTTCATCTAAACTGGGATGGGAGTCAGCATAATGGAGTTGGTGTAGGAACATAGCTTTAGGTTCTAATTCTTTTTCTTTTGTCCATGAATTATTGTTCCAAAATTTTATTTGTAAAGTTAGAGTAAGTGACCCATGGCGAGAACTAAATGCTGAGCAATGATATTACTTGCCGGTGAATTTTATTGTTTCGCATTTCGACATCAGGCGCCCCAAATTAAATTTGAAACGTAATTTTTCGTGCGTGGTGCAACACCTCTAAATTTTGGTGGGTGTGATTTCACCAAACACTTTAAAAGATGTAAGATATTCATTAATTACGTAATTTCATTAATACCACATACAAATCAAAGTCATCTAGGGGTGACCAAACACGTGTACGATTATCGAACAACTCCATGATTTATTAAGAAATTATTAAAAATCATTTTTGATGGGAGCAATTTACACACCTTCGGCAAACAGAACAGGTGACTGTTATGTGTTAAATTAACTCCCGATGAATGAAAGATTAAAATCTTTTTTTTTTTATATTGTATGTTCGTTCCAGTTCGATGCCCCGCATTTAATTATTATTTTTGAATTAATCTAAAGAAACGCGTAGTACATATATGAATAGTGTAGTGTAATAGGTAGCATTGTATCATAATGGTAGTCGAAATTACAAATTTACATTATCAAACATAATATGTACGAGCGCACATTCGATATGATGATGGAAAATATAACGTTAATATGCGTATTTTCCCATTCAACCCTCGATTTAAATGGCATGATTATATCGTATTAATCAAAGTTAGAAGACATTCATTCAAATTGATAATGTAAATAAATTTATATATAAAATATATAATATTGGGGTGGTTAAATTATTATATAATATGAAAAAAAAAATTGTTTTATTTTATTAATCAATGTAAATGATTATGCAATCTGAAAATTAAATTGCTTAATAAAATTAAATTATATAGATTTTCTTCGTCTTTGTATATTTATATATTTTTCGTTTGTGGTTTATTCTTTAAGACAAATTAGACAAAAGGTTAAATGGATTCATGCAAAATAATAAACAAAATTACGGGTTATACGATATATAAAAAAAAATATATTTATAAAATTATAAAAGACAAAACCAAACCAAATCACAAAAATAAATTAAAAACATAAAAAGGACGAAGTTACAATTAAGACAATTACAACAAACCCGCATTTCATCTCTTATATAATTACATATAATATTTTTTGGGGCGGACTAAAAATGAACTATTTTCGGTATATAGTATTTCAAATTTTGTTCGTTTTTAATCGGCCGCCATTTTATTTGGAAGCCATCTACAATTATAAGCCTTTAACAATATTTTAATCATAACTTCATCACTTCTTACGTTTAATTTACTAGATATTTCAAAATTTCTTGTCTAGTTGTTACTTTGTATAGGCTTACCTTGCATTGAAATAATTCCAAAATACGCTGCTCGATCAGAAAGAAGCAAATATAATAATGTTGGTGTTAGAATATTATTTTTTTAGTTAGCAATAAAAATAGTATTTCAGAAAACTACTGTCGACGTTTTATAAAAGTGTCTATACAAAATATTAGTTTATTAATTGTTTTTAGTTAATAATTAAAAAATAATTATATATATATATAGCGAGAAACATTTAATAACATAATGATAAAATAGCGGGATTTTATAACACGGGGGCACAAAATATCTGACGATTATGTCATTTGGCCGATGATAAAATTCATATAAACACACCACAAAAATAGAGTCGAGTTCACCCACCTTTCATTAAATGTTTCCATTTTGGCATAGTTTTGTAAACTTCCCTCGTCGATTAAAAATTTCATTCGCTCAAAAAATGAGGCGGTAATGGCTGGAGGTTGTTTACGCAGCAGAACATCGATAGGTTTTGGTGGTGCAACGCACAGTTGACTAGTTTTACACGACGGGCTGCCACAACATTCTGGATCTTCACAATCTACTAATCCATCTATTATATATTTAAAAAATTAATATTTATTATTTGTCGTGTTTATTTGAAAGATTTACCTTTATCATTGTCTTTATTATCACCACAATTTTGTTCAAGTTGAACGATACAATCTATACCATCCCATCCATCGTAACACCGACACTCCCACAGCGCATCGCTATTCACGCGACACTGACCATGACTCGAACAACTATTTACACAACAATAACAAGTTAATAACAATATTTATTTCTAATAATATTATTATAGAGTGTATTTACCCAGCAGGACATCCTTCAATCGTACAATGTTTTCCGTTCCACCCCGTAACACACAAACACGTCCCATTCTTACATTGTCCATGTTCATTACATCGCCTGTCGCATAATTTTGTATTACAAAATTCGCCGCCCCATCCTTGGTCGCACGCACACGTTTCGCCTACACATTTCCCATGCCGTCCGCAATCCAAATCACATAATTCTTTAGAACAGTCCTCCCCGCTATACTTGGCTTCGCACGTACATATTTGTGTATCCAGATCGAATGTGCCGTGTCCCGAACAATCGGGTAAACATTGCAATGCCTCTTGATCCATTGTACCGCAATCTAATCCTTTCCATCCTTTTTTGCATATACATAACCCTTCGGCACAGTATCCGTGTGCATTACACGTCGGATGCGGACAATCAACATCCTCACAATATTTCCCCTTGTAACCACGCACACATTGACATTTACCGCTTATACAGTGTCCATGCCCATTACAATCGGGCACCTCACATTCATCGTGTCGCAACGAGCATTCTTTTCCCTTCCATCCCGGATTACATTGACACTCGCCATTTATATAGTCACCATGCTGTGAACATAGTACCGGGCATACACTTTCGCCGCAGTCTTCACCACCAAATCCCGAATTACATTGACAATGTCCTAATAAACATTGTCCGTTACCAGAACATCCGTTTGGGCAATTTTTCGTCATATCTTCGGCGACCGCGGCATAAAACGTTATTTCCTGCTCTTCCCCGTCGTCATTATATAGCGAGATAAACCAGTGTCCCGGTTCCATGTATCGTGTTATGTCTCGACTCACCGATGGCTGTTGGGCAAAATAAAAATACGAAACGTTAATATTAGATTTATTTTAGTCACGATAATTTTCTTAGCAGGTATATAAACAAAATTCAATTATATTTAGGACAGAATTTAGGGAGTTTTATTATAACGATAATTACAAAAACAAAATATAAATACTTCGTTTATCGTTGAGGGGGAAAAAGTAATTTAAGCTTTGTATGCTTTTATATAGATTTAAGGCTATTTTGATTTTTTAATTTCCAACACTCGGTTTAGTTAGCCCTCCGTATAGATTATGGCCCCATTCTAAACATATATATATATATATATATATATATATATATATATATATATATATATATATATATATATATATATATATATATATATATATATATATATCAGTACACGGTTAATTTATTTTATCGCCTTATTTTTTAGGCCGTCTAATAATAAATTATTGTTGGTACCTATACATAGCGTGCAAATCTGTTAATAAGCTAGAATTGTTATTTGATTTTTTTTTGCTGCTTTGTGTTTTTGGGGAGAATGTGTGGTTAGATATGATAAACTATGTCACCCCTTTCTATTTCTTTACATATAGTATATATTGCTTTATTGTCTATTTATATTATTTTACCGCCATTAAAACACACAACAACAAAAAAAAACTTTTGTTTTATTATCCAAGAGACAATTTTCTAAAAAATTTTCTTTATTTTCGTCGACATTTTACCAACAAGTCAAACATACACAGAAAATTTACGATACTATTGTTGTGACAAATAAAATGTGTGTGTGTGTGCCTGCCTATTTACAAAGGAAATTGAGTTTTCTTTTTAAAGTTAGACCTAGATTTAATGGGCCGATGGGACGTGACGGGACACTGAAATAACACCTGACCAACTGATTAAAGCAAAGTAATAAATAAAGTAGGTTACAATATGTAGTTACATCAATGTGATGAATGCTCTACTTTGTATTTTAACTACATTGATGAAAATATTACGAATCAGTCAAAAACTGTCTCTGGCTACGAGAAATATTTTACAAAGATTTTCAAATTTATTAATAGTTTTGAATCCATCGTAAATGAGACCGTCAATAATAAACTAGACTTGACCGTTTCCGAGAGAACAGCAGTTTTGGATAACATTCCCAACCGTATTAACCAATATACAGCATGAAGTTTAATCCGCGGCTTCCGGTTTTATCAACAACAATGATATTCAAAATCCATCTCGGTTAACGACAGTCGACGATACTCTTAATCTTTTAAACGGCAAAAATTTTCATGTCCCTGGTCGTCTTCGAGTGGCTTCGAAAGCTAAACATATGTTTTCCTCAAGATTAAACAGCTCCACTTCATGCACATATGTTCTTTCTCACATAAAGTGGATTCTGGGTCAGAATACCGCTATATTGATCATCATAGTTTAGCTAAATACAGAAATATATCACGGTTTTATGGCATCTTTTAAAATTACAGTGTCTGACCCCCTGTTGGATTCTCCTGCATCAAGTTTCCTACTAGGAATGTGTTGTACAAGGAATTTGTTGATTTGCGAAATAAAAAGGGAATAATAATTCCTGTTTACTATCAAAATGTGAGAGGAATACGCTACGAACAAAACCGTTAAATATTCCTAAACACCCAAAAACTATCTTATGACGCCATTGCGTTTACGGATACAAATTTAAACAACGATTTCAACAGGAACGAGATTTTACTTCTTAATTCAATGTTTTGCGAAAAGATGGTTTTTATGTTCCAGACTTAAATTAATCTGGCAGAGTTCTTGTTTCGGTGCACAATAGAAGGAAGATTATTACTACGTCGCAATTTCAAACTTGGGAAACGTAGAGACAATTATTATATATAATGAAATGTAAACCCTATAAGCAATGTTATAGCATGTGTATGTATAAAAAAGTATAATAAAGAGAACAGCAGTCTTCTGTTACACTTGCACAAGAATGCAGTCTTTATAAAACACAATTATCAGCCACTGTTGAGAATCCGCAAGTTGATGCCAAAACATCGCAGGCAAATTATTCGTAAACCTCGCCCACAACCATAAACAGCTGACCAACTCGCAAAACTCACACTATAATTATAATTACTTACACTTACAATTATTAATGAAACCTGGTGCATTCTTCGAGATCGTCAGTTCAACATGGTCAGTCATCTTCAAAAATTTAGAATCATGCCTACACTACAAATTGAATCAGCGAGATTGCGCAAGATATTTGAGATTAACAACGACCGACATCTTTCGCTGTTTGAAAGTTTTATCTCCGCCGATAAGTTGGATCCAGAAACTTGTCGACGTTTCCTCATATCAGAATCTTATCGAATAAACCAACGGTTGTTGCTTTCTTTAACGATTGATAAAGTTCATAGTGGTTTACTTGAAGAAGAACTTAAGAAGAATGACGATAAAAAGCTCACCGAACCTTTAATATCACTTGCATTTAAAAAGGAAACTAGACATGATCAGAAACATTCCTTAGAAATCCGCGGTTACAACGCTATAATCACATAAATCCAATAAGTGTCCAAAACCACCAAAAATAGAAGTCTGCCTATGGATCATCACAGAAACAAGCATTTGGCATTCATCGAATAAGTAGTAGCCAAACCTCCGATGCACTTCAAATAAAATTTCTAATTG
Organism: Nephrotoma appendiculata; assembly: GCA_947310385.1. Taxonomy (NCBI): domain Eukaryota; kingdom Metazoa; phylum Arthropoda; class Insecta; order Diptera; family Tipulidae; genus Nephrotoma; species Nephrotoma appendiculata. The sequence goes on from OX371223.1 coordinate 33,070,265, forward strand.
ATTGTTCCTTTACTGAACATGGAATCTCAAATGTTGACAATGATGACCTTGGAATATCAAATGTTTGTAAAATGTCAAAAGGATTGGTTAAGGGAATGCCAAATGATATTTCCGAAATCGCTGTGCGATGTGAATGCTGTATCAGATCGTATCAAACAAGTCAACCATTTGGTGGAACCCATGCACCAACGCAGCACCCGTTGGAACGTATACGGTTTCACGTCAATTTACTGAAAAACAATTAATCGAAAACGGACAATTCACCGAATAACCAGTACACAAAAAAACAATTGGCCGATACTTTTTCGAATAAACAGTCCACCGAAAACGACAATTTACACAATAATATACCGAAAATATTTTAAGCGATTCGCATATGTTATTAATTTACTGAATTAAAAAAATCCCGAAAAAAATACTGAAAAAGGAATCCGGATACTTTAAAATTCTGAAATTAAAAATACCTTATAACAAAATCTTTAAAAAATTCGAAAAACTGAAAAATATTGTTAACGATATTACAATGAAATATGGTTAAAATAATTATGAACTGTAATGCATAAAAACAGTTTTACTTTCGACTAAGGTGAAAAATATCGTTCAATTCCCCAAAAAAAAAATTTTGCATAGTTGTTTAAATTGCAATTCGCTTAAACTAAAAATGGATAAGTGTAGAATTGTGGGGGCTAACAGCTAAGGTAGTTCTCACGGGCGGGAGGTCGCTGTGCTCGCCCTCCCTCTTAATCCTCCGAAGGGCTTTTAATTTCAATTTCGGAAGGCGTAGGAGCGGGGATCTATAAATATAACGGAAATATAGAATTTGCACTGATACGAATTATGAAAGGGACATAAAATTTACTAATGGGATGAGTTCAGTTAGTTAATTTAAAATTATGCTAAAAACAGTGAGCTGTTTCAAAGGAATTTAAGTATTTAAAATATTTATTTTAGGATTTAGCATTTTCTTCGTTTCCGGGATAGGCCTCTATTCCCTTAGTCGTATCACTTCATAGTCAGGTCGACTATGAATCTTCCTGGTAATTAGATTATAAAATCAAAATTTACTAACACGGCGCCTACACTATGCAAATTTGCTAATATTTTCTCTCATGAAATCTTATGTATGTGTGTGTTTTTTTCAATGTATTGATAAATATTTGTTAAAAAATTATCATAACTGGGCATTTCACTCTCATGATAATTTTCTTCAATTATCAAATAAAATTCGGTGAATACTGTCAAAAAATTTATAAAAAATATTTTCCATAATCATTCGTAATTTCTGTACATATTAATTAATTTTACGGTATTTTCAGTATTAAATGCCATTAAATTTTTTTTTGTTTTATTCAACTATAAACCTATGTCTCAACAGTAGGAAAAAAATGAAAGACATAACCTTAAAAGTGCATTTTAATTTGACATTTCGTACAAATTTCATGATAATTTTTTCGTGAAATAGCCTCCTGATAATTTGCTGAGAATTGCAAAATCTGTATAATATACTTACATATACATTGATAAATTTAATCTCATGAGAGAGAATATCAGCAAATTTGCATAGTGTAGATGCCGTGTAAATAATTTTGTACAAAACTCTCAGTGAAATTTTTTTTACACCTTAGTTGGCTGCTTTAGTTTGAAAACAGTTCTAATTATGTGTCGCATCAAAATTTCAATGTTAGAAATTGCCATTTGAAGCAGCGGCGTAACTACAAGTGCGCAAACCCCGCGCTGCGGGGAGGCCCGCAACGATGAGGGGCCCGCCGCAACGCGGGTCCTGTGGTCTTTGTTCTTGTCATGAGAATTGTGAATGAAGTCTGTAGGAGCGGTACAAGAAAAATATAAAGAAGACCTATCGGAAGAGTATCCGCTACAAATACTGATGGTAAAGTCAATACTTAAGGAGGGTATTTTGGAAATATCTGCAGCAATATGAGAATTAGCTGAAGTTCTAGTAATAAAATTTCCAACAATAGTTTCCAGTGTTTCGCAAATAATAACATGTTTATTATTGTTTCTTACGTTGCCTGTTACGGTCGCAACAGTGGAACGATCTAAATTGAAAATAATAAAAAATTATTTGCGCAACTCCATCGGTGCAGATCGTTTAAGTGATTTAGCCATTCTTGCTATTGAAGCAAAAGCTGTGGGCGAAATGGAAACATATATTTTAATTAGGGATTTTGCCAATAACAAGTCAAGAGCAAAAAATCCAACATTCTAACGGGTGGGGCAAAAGTCCCGCTACCATTTTGATTGCGCGGCATCTTGGTTATGTGACGTTTAGCTCAGTTTCGCTTTAACCATTATGTTGTGTAGACGCCCAAATTTTATAATGGATAAATATATGCCACAAGAACGAGCAGAAATAGTACCAATATATATTGAAAATAATCGTTCCATTATTGCCACTCAGCGGAAATTTCGTCAAAAATATCCTAATCGTCCAGTGCCTCACAAAACCACAATTTATCGTTTACATGCGAATTTTCGACAGTACGGTACGACAGCAGACAGACCTCGCTCTGGAAGACAAAGGACGTCTCGTAACGCTGAAAATGTGGCTCTGGTACGCAATAGTGTTGCAAAGTCTCCAGAAACATCAATTCGGAGACGTGGTTCCCAGTTACACAATTCTGCACGCAGTTTAAAGCGAATTTTGAAAACTGATTTGAAAATGTTCCCGTATACAAAATTCAATTAGCCCATAAATTGCTACCGAGAGATCATGATCAACGAGTTGAGTACAGTAATGCAATCCTAAGGCTGTCTGGTGAAATTGAAGATTTTTCATCTAAATTGATAATGAGCGATGAAGCCCATTTTCTTCTCAGTGGCCACTTCAATAAACAGAACTGTCAGTTTTGGGAAACACACAATCCTCAATTAATTCATGAAACATCATTGCATCCACTAAAACAAGTGTATGGTGTGGTATTCATGCTGGAAACATTATTGGTCCCTATTTTTTTGAAAATGACCGAAGTGTTGAAGTTACTGTTACTGCTGAACGGTACCAAGACATGATTCGAAATTTTCTTGTGCCTGAAATGGAACAGCAAGGACTAGATTAAATGTGCATTCAGCAAGATGGATCCACAGCACATACACAGCCCGTTCAACAATTCAATTATTGAATGACGTTTTTCCACGAAGACTAATTTCACGAAATGGCGATTTAGCATGGCCAGCCAGATCTCCGGATTTAACAGCACCAGACTTTTTCTTATGGGGTTTTTTAAAATCAAAAGTTTATGTGTGTAAGCCCCAAACGATTCAACATCTTAAAGACAATATTCATCACGAAATTGAAGAAATTCAGCCTGAGATGTTGCAGGATGTCATGAAAAATGCCTTAAAAAGAGCCGAAATTTGCATAGCGAATCGCCGGCACCATTTAGCCGATATAATTTTCCAATTATAACGAAACAAAAAATGTAAAGACCAAATAAACTTTTTATGAAAACCAAACTTACTTATCTTTTCTTTGAACAAAGTTATAGGCAATCAAAATGGAAGCGGGACTTTTGCCCCACCCGTTAGTATATATTTATATTTTTATTATTTTTTTTATTATTCTTAAAGGACCAATATATTAAATAAAAAAGCTATATTTTCGATGAGCAACAAATTTATTACTCTGAAGAGAAAGATATGCAAGGTGGAGGGAGGATAGTTAGGGGCCTACATTAAGTTTTGCGGAGGGGGGGGGGGGGGTAAAATTTGTAGTTACGCCACTGATTTGAAGTGGGGTCGCAAGGAAATATTTATAAACATCATGCTAAGATTTAACAAACAGCCACAACGAATTTTTGATAGTTTCGATTTAATAATCTTGAAACCAAGAAAATGAATATAGGCACATCGCATGAAGTGATGCGACTAAGGGAATAAGGGTTGGGTTTGAAATTAGTTAAATTCCGCCTTTTAAAGAACAACTATAGTTTTCGGTAAATTGTCGTTTTCGGTGAATTGTTTGTCGGTGAATTGCCGTTTTCGATAAATTGTCAATTTAGGTGAATTATTTTTCGGCGAATTGTCGTATTCGGTGAATTGTTGTTTCGATGAATTGTCGATTTCGGTGAATTGTAGTTTTCGGTGAATTGTCGTTTTCGAATAATTGATGATTTCGATGAATTGTTGATTCTGTGAATTGCCGTTTTCGGCAATCCTTCGTTTTCAATTAATTACCATTTTGGTGATTTGTTTTTCAGTAAATTGTCGTTTTCAGTTAATTGCTTTTCGGTGAATTGTCTTTTTCGGTAAATTGTCGTTTTCAGTGAATTGGTTTTCGGTGAGTTGTAATTTTCGGTGAATTAACGTGCTACCATTGATGGTGGCTATACTCGCTTCTCCGTTGTTTTCTTTTTGAAGTTTAAGAGTGAGTTAACAGAATGTATTTCAAGAATACCATACGATGATCTATACAAAATCTAGTCGTAAAACTGAATGCCTTCGATGCGGTCAAAGAGATGATGTGTACTCATCAACCCTTTTGAGAGATTATGCTTTAAAAATGATATAATATTCAAATATACTGCAGCGTACAATCCTGAAATGAATCGTGTTGCAGAACGATTAAACCGGAATTTGTGTCGAAAAGTCCAAGCCATGTTGAATGACAGCCAGCTTGATCGATCAAGGTGGGGTGGAGCCGTATTAATAGCAATGCATTTAACAAATCGTTCACCAACGGAAGCGCCATAAAACAAAATTTCGTTCGAAATGTTGTAAGACTAGTGGTCTTACGCCACCAGTCCTGCCACATTTTAGAGCTTTTGGATCGAGAGAAGTTCCGAATAAATCTTAATTGGATATACTAATTCAGTGACGAATTCTAACACATAAACCCTCAAAACACAACAGTTTGCTATGAAGAGCCTAGCAACAATGAGTCGAGAGATGTTGAAAAAATTAATGTGGACACGAATCAGAAAGATACAATCTTCGTAGAAAACGTCGTGTATACCTCCTAATAACACAAACGTGTGTGATGCTGCAGATAAAGAATACCCCGAAAAGAATAGCCCGAAGACCGATATATCTAAACAATTTTTCACTGGAATGTCATAGATTCCAAAGGACTTCAACAGATCCTTTCGTTGGAGAAAAATGAGACTTGGGATGTTGTTAAGCCAAAACGTGGTGCAAGAAAATTAAGTTCAAGGAGGATATTCAAAACTAAGCCAGATGTTGCTGGAAATTCAACCCGATACAAAGCAAGATTGGTAGCGAAAGGTTACACGCGCTATCAAGGTCAAGGTTATCATGACGCTTATTTAAATTAGAGGTTGGAAAAAACCCTTGTACGGCCGTTTTCATTCATTTGTCCCTAAACTGAAATTTGAACGATCTACTCGTATCTAATTATCTATACGGTGATGACATGATAATTACGAGGATGATGAAAAATTGATGAATCGAAATTTGTTCGATAAATTCGATATGAAGGATCTGGGTATTGTTAAGCTGTTTTGGGACTGAATGTTGAAGTTGATGTGAATGGTTTTAGGTTTTAGAACGTCTGAATGTAATTCATCGCATACAGAAATGATCAAAAACTTAAAACTCATCAAGGGCACTGACCAACAATTAATAAATCTGCTGATGTACTTAATGTTCGGAAGTAAACCTAATATTTTTTTTTGCAATTAACCAAGTTGTTTTCAAGATCGTGCAACCGATGAACATTAGGAAAGGCTGTTTCGATATTAAAATGTTTTTTGCCGATCGAAAGTTAACTAGTGGTGGCGTTTTTGGTAACGTAGTCAATTTGGGAACTAAAAAATAAGGTCTAGTTTAACATTCTTTACGTGTGAGACGGAATTTGTTTTAGCTTGTGCAGTAGTGAGTGAAGCATTGCGGATGAAATAGGTATTGTTAAAATGTTAAAAATATTAAAAATGTTAAAAATATTCGAAGACAATTTGGGCACGATGATTTTTTTATTTATTTTTTTTATTATCTTTCCAATCTGTTCTGAGGCCGAGGCTGTCCCCAGTCTTTCGCTGTTTGCTTTTCCCATCCTTACTTTTACGCCGTTGCCAGCCAATTTGAAGAAGTACGGCTAAAGGTCCGATTTTCATAGAACTATCTGCACATTGCATAGCTCCATGCCAGCCTATAGTATTGGCATGGAAGACGGGTCAGACCATGAGTTGTTCACTCTGACCGGGGGTCATATAAATTGTCTAAGCAATACTCCTCGGTCTCAGGGTCCTGAAAGGCAGAATTACTTGTGCGGAAAATTTGAAAAATTATCGTTTCGCACCCAAGTAATGATTAACTCGACCCAAGTAATGACTCAGTTCCTTTTTTACTACTAGCTAAACCCTAATAACCCTAATTTATTTATCCCAAATCTTAATTCCTTAATAGTTCCTAACCTCATTTTAATTTTCTTAGGCAAAAACTGTGTAGCTTAAACATTTCATAAAAACTTACATAAGACGCTCTCGCTGTCCGTCCATTAAATCCGCTCAGCACTTCTTTAAAATGATATTGTGTGTGCGTCGGCAATGCATTCCTTCGCCCATATACCCCGATCGATGCCCCCCGCGGTATATTATAATCGAATTTTATGTAAGCCGGTTCCGATTGATAGAACTGCATATTCCAATAGCTATACGCTGGAACATTTTTCGATAATTTTTGTCCTAATGAGATTTGAGAAAATGTTGTGCCATCTGGAGGATAACTTCGGGCTGGAAATGTTCTTCCACCTGTTCATAAAAATAATCATTATAAATATAATTTTGAAAGGCATCTTTTAATATTAATATTAATATTAATAATAATAATTCTATAAATAAATAATTTTAATATTTATAAGTAAAATGAAAATGAATGGTTTCGTTCGTTTATTTTCTTATCGCATATCGAGATGTTTGTACAGAATGAATGCGCGATGAATAAACCTTAAAAATTGATTAAAATTCATCACGTCGCCTTTCACTGTGTGTTGAATCATTTAGTGAAAAACCACATGTAAAACGCGCGCGGTATATATGAATTGTTTATTTTTGTATTTTGTATGTACAAAATGATTCATTTTTTTTGGTTGGCTGGTAAATATTATTTTACATTTATGTATAAAGCGGGATTTTATTTTTGTACAGCGGCATTGGTTCAGTGTAGCAACTTTAAAATGTCTCACCTTCTAATATTAAAACAGGAAATGCTTCAGGACATGCATTTATAACATTTTGTTCTAGATTTAATTCGGTGGTGGTGGTGTCATTTGGTTCCAATTCGGCGGTTGTCGAGGCTGTATCTTCTTCGTAATTTTCGGTACTTACACTATAATTATCTGTGGTTGTTGAATCATCCGAATTCGTAATGAATGCAGTATTCGATACGATCGTGTCACAATTACAGGGGCATGGTGGAGCGGGTGGTGGTTCGGGGGGACATGACGAACTGTAGGTAGGATGCGGGATATCTATTGGTTTTTCTATTTCTATCGGTTTTGTATTCGCATCGATCATTTTACCGATGTTTGATAGTGAATCAACATTAGGATGTGTAGGGATCGCTAATTGCAGGGTGTAAATACCATTACTCGCGGTATTTAGACCAAAATCGGATGAAATCGATAAATTCAATAAAATCCGTTGTGGCAGCACGTTGACATTGCTGTGTTCAAATGTTTTTGCTTCTTTCATTTTAAATTCTTTATGTGCGGTCACCGCGTCAGGATGCAATGTGACGTGCTGATCATTTAAATTATATTTGAATGTCTCTATATTACTTTCGTAGTACATGGTTTTTGATTTATCTTGATTCGGATCGATATCCTCGAGATTCACAATATCCACATTTTCTTGTTCGTGACTCATAAATATGGGGCGTACTTCGTTATTTTCGATTTCTCGGGGTGTAGTATTACTGCCACCACCAAACATTTCGTTGCTCATCGATTCATCGAGGAACAACAAATTCTTACTACTATTACTACCACTATCACTAATACTACGACTACTACTACTACTAATATTTTCATTAAAGGCATTAATCAAATTTTCAACATTTCTACGGTGTCTACTAACAGAAATATTACCTCCTTTATTGTCGGCCACACTATTATTACTCGACACAGTACTTAAATTTGGCGCGGATGGTTGTGATGCTGTACTGGATGGTTTTAATTTATTTGCATTACTTATATCCGATGTAACACTTTTAGCTGCTGATATTTCCGGATTTTCGCCCACTAAAATTTGATGACAATTTGATGGTTCGTACGACCAACTAAACATTTTTGTAGCTGAATGGAAAAAAAATCAAAAATCAAATATTTATACGAATCCAGATAAAATTTTTTGTTTAGTGTTTAACTCACCTGATACTAATATTAATGCAAGCGCTAATATAACACTAAGTACAATGACCACTATCGCTGTAAATTTCCATGTACATTTAGATGCTAATCCTTTTCTAAAACTAAGGGGTGCTGAATAATGATGTGACGATGGGACGCACATATTCCCACGGGGCGGTAGTACAGGACCCATACAATTTCTATCGTAATGTTTTAACGTTTCTTTTGTTGGGGTAGAACATGCAGATGCACTTTTGTAATCAACAGGTGACGATTTATTATTTAAATCTGAAAATAGAAAATCATAAAAAAAATTATTAAACAAAAATTTGTTATTTAAGTCATTAGTGTTTAACATTATATGTGTGTTAGAAAAATCCGGTTAAGATATTTCATAATAAGCCAACAAACAAATTTGAATAATCATTTCTTGGAAAATTTATATTTAAAAATAGATTTGACTCGGTGTTTTCCAGAGTAATCAATTTTTCTCCCAAAACTGAAATTATTGATTAGTTTTTTTAGAAACACACGCCGCTCGGTATAAACGGAAGATAAAAATAAACAAGATCAGCTTATGTAAATGTTTAACGGAGCTAACGAAAGGTATATAGATTTTTTGAGCATAATACGCCCCCGCGAATCCATATGAGTGTATGCACATACGAGGGTTCATCATATATTTATGCATGGATACGTCGGTTTTAATTTGTTCGAGTCGTTTAATACAATATTTTTAGAATACAACATAATAAAACTTTTTAGGATTTATATTGATATTTTTATTTGTGACGCTTTTGTGCTCCCGAAAAATTGTCAGTGACTATGTTAAAAATTATATACTGGAATATACAATGGTAAATGTAGCGAGAAATGAAAACTGCTTTGACGCATATCGAAAAATAAAATTAGCATAATTTTGCAATGAAATATAATATAACACATCAATTTCACTTTTTTTCCCCCCTCATTTTCATTTTGTATGCTGCAATTTTTCATAATGTACATAATATTTATATAAGACTGGAAAAGAATGACGCAGAAAGTTGCTAAGATGTGAACATTAAGTTTTTCAACGGGTTGAATGTATCAGTGTAAAGTTTATACGATTAAATGTAATAGTGCATCCCAAAAGTACTTAACTGCGTATAGAAATCTTTCCAGTGTAACGACCTCCTCAGTATTTTGAATGAACCCCCAAGAGAAAAAGTTTGGTAACTTGAATGTGCTGCGAAAATTATTTTTCCATTAGACATGTCAAGTTTTATAGGACCAGTTTGAGCCTTTGGGTCTTCACTTAAAGGATCCAAAAGATCCTTTTGCTAAATAGTAAGTTTAGTTTATTCTCCTAGTTCGAGCGTTTTTCCACTAAACTTAAATTTCATTCCCAATGAAAATTATGAAAAATTGTCAATTTTATTTGTTAATTTAAACCCATTTGAACAGAATAATAGATTAAAATTGTGTGAAAATCGACTTGGAAAATGAATAAATAATGAGCTTTTATAAATGTTGGTGTTGTAAACACGATACCAGTGAAAACTAATTTTTTATAATAAAACCTATAGTATTTTCGTGCATATGTATAGTTGATGCTATTACATCGTTCGAACGCTGGCCACCCAAAACACATAATACTTGTATGCAATTTAAAAATATTTTATTCTTCAGGAAAATTACAGAGTACAAATTTTCTAATACTGTGTGCCTCAGGTTGATTTTTTCGACTAAATTATGAACTACACTTTTTAAGATGACCTTACGCTATTCGCCGCCAGGTTACAAATAAAAAGTCTCGCGAGGTAACTTTTCAATTTAGTTGTCAAATGTCATTATCTGTTATTTAATGCAATTGTGTTACAGGGATGATATTGCTAAGTTATGAAAGTACTGATTTTTAAGGAACAGAGTACTGAATTTAATTTAAAAGTACTTTCCTCACACCTTATGGGTAATTTGATTTCTAGTGGTTTATTTCAATATAAAGATAGGCTCATCAGGTTTTTATATACAGAAAGTTTAAAATGGTTTGGAGTAACCTTTTTGAAAAGTAGCTGAGTATTCATCGTGGTCTTAATTAGTTTCAACAAGAGCATCAAAATTGCACCAATCCTAACGCTCGGTTTTATTTGAGAAATTGAACTGCATCTGTTTATTAGATACCATTAGCATCATCAGCTCTACCATTAGCATCATTAATATTTCTAAGCCTGAAACTTCGAACTGGAAAGAAGTTGCGTTAAGTTCCACGTAACTATTAGATTACTTTGAACACATTAACCTGTAATTTCTATAATTTTTGAGTAGGTGCTTTTGAAATATGAATAAAAAATATTAGGAATTTCGTGTTTGTTTACACTTTAAAGTACGTCAAAATTTTTAAGCAAAATCTATCGCACCCCGAAATGAAGCCAGTCGACACCCAAGAGGAACAAAAAATATAAAGATGAGGTGTGTTTACCAAATGGAACGATTTGGCTGGTTGGTGATTACAACGCCAAACATACTCAATGGGGTTCAAGAAAACCACGCCTAAAGGCAAACAACTTTATGAAGCTATAGAGGAGCAGTCCCTGGATATTTTATCTACCGGTCATTCTACTTACTGGCCCACGGAAATAAAAAAGTACCTGCTCTTATTGATTTCTGCGTAACCAAAGGCATTGCGCGTACGTATGTTAAGGCCACCGATTGCTATGATATGTCGTCTGATCATTTACCGATAATAGTAACAATGAGTACTGTTGTATAAAAATTAGAAACACCAAAACGAACGAACTGATTGGAATAAATATCGGAGATTAGTCAAACAAAACTTTCATCTTGATATCCCGCTAAGAACACCAGCAGATATTGATGTGGCTGCAGAAAAGCAAAAAGAGTCACTGGAAATATCAGCTGAAAAGGCTTCACCAATCATCAACAATTCTGAAAATCTTAATAAATTATCACATAATATCCAGTCACTAATCCAGGAAAAGCGGAAAATTCGACGGCAATGACAACAAACAAAATCATCATTGTTGAAATGCAAATTAAATCGAGCTATCAAAACCCTAAAATTTGTATTGCATAGGAAGAAGAAAACCAATGTGTCCAAAATTATTTAAGGGAACTCTCGGAAACAGAAAAGACAGAGTATTCCTTGTGGAAGGCAACAAAAAACCTAAGAAGGCATATACAAAGTCTAATCCACCGATTAGACTACAAACTGGATATTGATCGAGAAGCGATAAGGAAAAAGCCAATGCTTTCGCTGCGCATCTAAAGACGGTGTTTTCACCACACGAAGAAATTAAAAATATCGTGCTGCCTCACCAGATGGATGATAACTCATCCTTTAAACCAATAAAGTTTGAATGGAAGAAAGTTAAAAACACAATCAAAACTTGCATTAACCCGAAAAAGGCGCCAGAATTTGACCTCATTGCTGGAAACAACCAGACAAACGCATAAAAATAATAACCTACATTTTTTAGTGATTTTAGTGATATTCCTCAAACGTGGAAGATATCTTTGATCACAATAATACATAAGCCTGGGAAAAACGAAACTCAAATCTCGTCTTATCGTCCAATGAACATGCTTACCACAATCTGAAAGGTGTTTGAAAAAATGTTAATAACAAAACTGAGACCAGTATTAGAAGAAAGGCAAATCATTCCAGACCATCAATTTGGGTTCCGAAACCAACATGGTACCATAGAGCAAGTGCATAGAGTTGTAAATGCAATCAGACAAACCTTTGAGGCAAAGCAATACTGTTCTGCTGCACTGACTAATATACAAACTTAAAGCGCTCCTGCCGAAGAATATTCACTCAGTTCTGGAAAACTATCTCCTTCAGAAGCAATACATGGTCCAGCAAAATGGTGCAACAACTTCCTTAAATGATATAAGTGCAGGAGTCCCACAAGGAAGCGTTCCAGGCCCTATTTTATATTTGTTGTACACGGCAGACTGATCAGTTACCGACAAAATAATAATATATAAACATTTTCTGATGATACAGCCATCCTGGTATCACACGAAAACCCGCAAACAGCCTCAAGAGAATTGCAAAGTTATCTGAGCAAAATTGAGGATTGGCTCAAGATCTGGCAAATAAAAGTAAACGAAAAAAATCCACTCATGTCAAATTCAAGCTGAACAAACGCTCTTGCTCAAAAGTACAATTAAACGGTGTATATATTCCTCAACAAATCAAATACCCACGCTTACACCTTGATAGACGGCTAACGTGGAAAGAACATATTGAAGTAAAGCGCAACCAAATAAAAATAACATTTTCCAAAATGTTTTGGCTGATACGAAGAAAATCCAAGTTATCATTAGACAATAAGGTCTTACTATACAAAGCGTTAATCAAGCCAATATGGGAATATGATATTCAGTTATAGCGATTCACCAGTGCATCAAACAGAGAACTCCACCAACGAACTCAAGCGAAAATACTCCGATGTATTGCTAATGTTCCATGGTATACCCGAAATACTAACATACACAATGACGTATTAAAACCGTTAAAAAAACAATCAAGGAATTCAGTTCGAAATACTACTCAAAACTTCAGGGACTTCCCAACGAATTGGCTCGGGATATACTAAAAACAGCCGCGATTTAAACGACTGAAAAGAGCAGATCCACTCGGACTAATGAACCCGTAAGATCATTAAATGTGTAGATTATGCTTATAAGTAGGATCTAAATTAAATTGTGAACACTAATATTAAGTATTAACATTGGTTAAAACTTAAAAAATGTAATTAGCTTAAGATAGCCATGGGCACCATTTAAAAAAAATATGCAATGCCGGATTTGAAGTTGGTGACCCACACGATACAAAATATCCTCAGCAGACATGTCGTCGTATCATGTTGATATGATAATCGCAAACAGTGCGCAATCTGTTGCGGTGATGAAGATATGACGGAAACTTTTAGCGTATTCTCCCAATGCGAATCGTTCTCAAGCAACTGTAAGAGGTAAGCCTCACACAGATGGCCATTAACGGTTCTCAGTTGTGGAAAAAACGTCGGACCACTAATATTCACCAACAACAATCGAAGATAGTAAGTAACATACGTCGTTATTTTGGATGCACAGTGTAGATGCAACCCACAGCGTCTGAAGTAAATACATTTTCGATGTCCTTCAACTTGTGCTCCTTGTTTCCGACGCTGAAAGGATTTCGATGATGCATTCCATATGCAGTAGTATATGGCATTACAGCACACAGTAAAGTGGGAGCGTAAACATCTGCTTAACAAACTGAGAAGAACCTTGTCAATGTTGTCGATGGTGGCCGTGCCGCTGTGTCCGCTGCGTCCTCCGGATTAAAATACACTCTTTGCCCATTTTCCAGATGCCCTGCCAAATGTACAACTGTAGGGTGTTTTTCACGGATCGAAAAAATGAAGGCTTTCCCTGGGAATAGGGAGTTGAGAAAAATATTTTCATAGCATTTTTGTCTATATGGTATTTTTCTGGCCTACTGAGAGAATAAGTTTGGTGTAAATATTTTCGAAACATAGTTAAATGGGAAAATATTTTTCTCTATACAAATTTTGGGGAACAAAAGTTTCCAAATTAACTTTATTTGAAAAGTTTTGCACTAAACTTATTCTTTCAATAGGCCAGAAAAATATAATTTGGTCAAAAATGCTATGAACATATTTTTCCAAATCCCTATTCCCAGGGAAAGCCAGAATAGTGCCACTGACGCGAAAGTCAAAGCTATACTCCTATTTTTCCCGACTGTATAATGGAGGTTATCTAATAGTGTCTATTTTCACAATGCACTAAAGGCAGGTTCACGTATGCGATCAAAAAATGGTTTGTGACTCAAGCCAATCAATGAGCGCCATGATTGCTCATAATTTGTTCTTTTTTTTTGTTATGTTGGATGCGAATAAAATTTGCCCAAAGCTAAAATTATTTCATCTCGGGCGGGGAAATTTGTATATGTTTCCAATGATTTGATTGGCTTTTGATTCGCGAATCATTTTTTGATCGCATACGTGAACCTGCCTTAATAGGCTAATAAAAAATATCTGACTTGTTGAAAAACTTATGTCGATTTTCATTGAAGAAAAAATAGTACCCTATGGTACTCCAACTGCTGTCAAAATGTTTCATTGAAAAAAAATATTACCACGAGGGTAATATTTATTTACTCCCGGGGTAATTTTCTATACTCTAGGTTTTTTGGTGGAGTATACGATTTTGTTGTTGTTATAAAACTATTCGCCAATTTTTTTTCTGTCATTTGTCAAAATATGCGGCGCGTTGGTAATTTGATTAGTGAAATTATAAAAATCAAATATAAATAATAAAGTAAAAATTGAGAGTAGTAGAGTAGTACATTTTTGTTCCATTGAAACAAAATGGGAGTAAAAAATGAGGGTAACATTTTGGGAGTGAGAAAAAATCAATGAACATCGACATTAGGCAACAGTGCTCTAGTGCTACATAGTTACTTGGTTCAATTGAATTTGAAAATTAAATTAAAAAAATGCATATTTTGTGTTAACCTGGGTGAACATGTCGATTCCAAAAATTATAATGGAGTAGTACAGCCTAGAAATAAAAATTGCAACTGTGTAATACTAAACCCACTATTCCCCTAAATTTTCCAATAAGTTGATGTTAATCGATTTGTGGAGCATAATGAATTCATTATGTTCTGACGAAACTTATCTTTAATGAAAATTAGAATTTTATTTTATATTTTCAAACCTAAACGAACTACATACGGTATATCTAGTAGCACACACATTTTACTAGACATATAAAATCCTTTTCTACTGGCTGAACGCCATAGTAACAAACCATAAACAAATTTTCATTTTAATTGATTAAATATTTTAAGAAGATTGGATTTATCCGCGGTGATAAATTAGTCCCTAACTAACTACGTTGTTCATGCTCTCAACAATATTTATAGGCATATTAGAGGTTGTTAAATATCTAAAAGCAATCCCATTTATCTAATATAAATCTCGAATGTCAACAAGATTAACTCGTATTCACCGAAATTTCAATATAATAGAGTCACACGCAATAAATCTCTTTAATAATTCCAAATTGATGATATATAAATATGGGCGTTGGGGTGGAACAATTAGATTTTAATAGTGCCATGAGTATGATACATAAAACAATGGATATCAACTAATTTAATGCTAATAAATAATTGGTCAAAGGTGTATTGAAATATTCATATAGTTTTCTTTCTATTTAGATGATATTTCAATTTTGTTTTCTATTTATGGGGTGTGCAGTATATCACTAGTGGAGGGAAATCTTCACAGAAAAATATTTTGTATCCAAATTGCCATCGTAATTTGCATAAAATTGTGTATTATATCTATTTTTTTGCCCCAAGGACCAGCGTCAAAATTAATGATTTTTTCGATTTTGTTTGTCTTCTGTCATCATCTATAAAACCTCTGGGTGTTTAAATTTCTAAAACCAGCATTTTTGAGTCACCAGTGCTGCTTTTAAAACATTAAACTGCTAGGGGGTTGAAACCTCATAGGGGGATATTTGGAAACATTTCAAATTTCCAGTGCAAAAACAGTTGCAAAACGAGTCAGGAAAAGAAACTCTCAATATACGATCATGCCAAAACGGTGAATTTGGGAAATAAATTGCTGATAGGTACAGCGACACAATTTGTAATTTTGAGTACTAAGATGCTTCAGCTAAATAATTTATTACATTCCTCAGAACGTTTACAATGATATGCTACACTTATTTATTCTATAATAATTTAATCATTATCTATCAGCGCCAAAACGGTGTATTTATTAACTAAAGCACTGATAATAAAATCATAGCTTTATCCAAGAGCTTTCAAATGATATTTTATGATTATCGGGGAATGAAACAAATAGTAACTGCTTTCAGCGCTACAACGATAGTTTTCTATACTAAAGTGTTTCGGCAAAAATCACTACATTTTTCAAGACCTTTTCAACATATTGTATACTAAACGAATAGCCAGCTAGTCAAAATAGTTGTTTGATTCAAGACCTTTGAGTATATTAGAATAATGTAAAGTAATAGCGAGGTATTGGGGTGCTTTTTGGGCGGGGTGTTTTTTGGGCGATTTCGTATGGCAAGTACCCGACCTCTTTGAGATAGAGATCCTAAAAGCGTGTGAATTTACCGAATTAAAAATAAAAAATTATCGACGAAAACCATCGAATCGTATAAGCCGACCTTGTTGATCATCAGTACAGATTAGGGCCCTTTAAAACGTGGTTTTGAACCACAGTTTGTTTTCATAATTTTTATCCAAAATCCTGACTCATAATTTTTAACTCTAAACTTGAGTTAAAACATCATCAGCAAACGAAAAGAAAAAAATTCGTAACAGAAAATCTGATGGCAATGGCCAACTCAGGGTGATAGTCAGATTTGAATCATGATCCCCTAGAATGGTCTTTAATGAAAATTAAAATTAAAGCAAAAACATCAGTAACACTACATCTCATCTCTCTTCATCCTTGAAGATCAAAGTTTAAAGCAAAAAACCTGAAGTCATGCATTGTTACACTGATCTAATGACTAACTTCATGTACTAGCCATACCTGAATAACGATCACAGAAAATGGCCGATAACAGCCGATCTGTATTTCTAGAAAATAAAATTTATTGATGTTGTTTTTGTTCATCAGAATACAGTAATCATTCATCCGCCTCTCTCATTTACAACAACAATACATTTTATCAATTCTCTCATCATCGTTTGTTCTCGCTTCACGGACATTGATTTGATTGTCATTTAGTTCACGTTTCGATCTCGTCATGGCATGTTAGCCGGTCAATTAAAATATCAAAATTATAATTTAATGAATTATGAATTAATAAATAATTTCATTGTTTGAATTATTTAAGATGAAATTTTCTCTTGCGACAAGTGAAAGTAAACGCATGCACTATCTGGAGGAAACATTTTGGTGATGAAGACAAAATATTGAAGAATTGTAAGGTTAGTTCCGCATGAAAAAATTTGCATCGTATTTTGTCAAAAAGGGTAAAGATATGGAAGAGTTGATGGCACAGCAGGTTGCTAGTCAAGCAAGTTTGATGGACCAGATGAAAAATTTGTTGATCAATGAAAGAATACAATTGCCAGGACTTGGACCGTTGCGTGCGTATGACCAAAACTAAGAACACTTTGATGAGCATATGTCTCAGTTAAAACAGTATTTTATCTGAAATAACATCGTGCCGGATGAAAAAAAATCATATTTTTTGGCCTGTGTTGGAATCGATACGTGTCATACCGTTATGAAATTGTACGGCAAGAAAAGTTTCGACAATAAACCGTTAGATGAAACCGAGAAAAGATTGATAGAATATTTCACCAAATCTGTTCAGATGTTGTTATCCTCCTGCATCTCTTATTTAAAGGATGTGGCTGCAAAATGTGAGTTCAAATGCACAGGGTGCAAAAAAACTTATGAACAGAAATTAGTTGAACACTCGAGGTAGACAAAATCGTGTTCAGTCGTTCCGCCGCAATCGAAGTGTGTCGAGCAAGCCTAATCGGAGTATGTCAAATAAAAATGAATAATGCACGATTTACATGTTCCAATTTTTTTTTCCAGTAAAAAATGAAAGGTTAAGTATACATATTACGATTTTCGTTTGCGAGAGGAGCACAAAACAAATTCCAGTAAAATAAAATTGGATTTTTTTCTTTTTAATTTGAGCAAATGTTGGCATAATGTACGATTTACATGTTCCAATTTTTTTTTCCAGTAAAATATGAAGGGTTAAGTATATTACGATTTTCGTTTGCGAGAGGAGCACGAAACAAATTTCAGTAAAATAAAATTGGATTTTTTTCTTTATAATTTGAGCAAATGTTGTTTACATACGGATGACTCTTTTTTACTAATAACCTTTTGTTATTTGCGTGCAGCTCTATTTTTCAGTAAAAAAATTAATTGGGAAAAAAAATTGGAACATGTAAATCGTGCATAAAACTGGGAATGTTGCCATAAAATATAGTTTCTACGAGTATTTTTATAGCAGTAAAATAAAAAAAATTCAAAAAAGTTTCAAATAAACATCAAGCAGCCATAAATATCATTCAAACAAAACGAGCAAACATGAGCGGTAATTAAATATTTTATTTTTTCTTGCAATTCGATGTTGTTCGTTATCTAATTTAAACACAAGCTGTTCGAACTGTCAAAATTTATGGGACATACAAAAAAATTATAGCATTGCCTTATTTGTTTATATTGCTCACTCTTTTTAACTAGTAACTTTTTTTATATGCGTGCAGCTCTATTTTTCAGTAAAAAATTTGTTGGAAAAAAAATTGGAACATGTAAATCGTGCATTAAAATCATGTCATCGAAAGTTTTGAAAATTCCCGAGACGAATTGTTCAAAATTTTGTAAACGTGTTCAACAAACCAACGGAGGAATGTTCGAGCCAACAGGAACTCTTCGTCTGTGGTAATCCGTTCGTGCGTTCATATTGTCATATTGTCGTCAAATTGACCAGAGCGTTGTAGTAAGACATTTTTCGTAACATTAGAAATTAACGAAAACCCCCTAAAATTTCTAATATTGGATAAAAAATTACCAAGGTCGGTAATGATGGTCATCGTGAATTAAACTAGCTGAAACTCATGATCGTGAACATAAGTTTTATAATATTTGGGTGTCAATGCGCGGTAAATTGGGTGTTAATGTGAAATTTTTGAACGTTCAGATGAAATTGTCACACTTGTGACTGCAACTAATGGAATAAATGTTTTGGGAGTGAACTGGTTAGATGTATTCGGTCTTCAAATTCAGCATATTGAAGCAGAGAAAGAATATTTGTTTTCTATTTTGTGCGATAAAAAAACAAAAGTCGATGAGTTGTATAAAAAATACTCGAGCATTTTCGAACCTGGTTTGGGACACAATAATCAAGACAAATCCGTTATCCGTTATCGTTTGAATAGTTGAGCGAAGTTTAAAGAAAGACTGACAAATTGGTGTAGCACTTGGCGTTTTTCAACCAATCCAATCTCGATTCGTCAATGGACCCCACCTAATGTTGTTGTTCGTAAATCTGACATTAATCCACTGAGAATCTGCAGAGATTTTATAATCACGGTAAATTCTCAACTCTGTGTTGTTGTATATCCAATTCCAAGAGTTGTGGAGTTATTTCAGCGCCTGCAAGACGGGATACGATTTTCGAAGATTGGCCTCGGCGAAGCATATTTGCCGTTGGAACTTAGTGAATCGAAAAATCTGGGTAGAAGTTTCAACTCCATTTGGACTATTACAGTACCAAAGATTGCCGTTTGAAATAACTAGCGCACTAGCAATATTTCAGCGATTCATGAAGCAGATGACAGCGAGTTTGTTACAAGTTGCTTATGGACGACATAATTGTAACGGGTGGAACAGAAGAAGAACATCTCAAAAACCCGAACGAGGTTTCAAACGACCTCCTGCTGCCAACTTGAAAAGTCATGTGAGCAAGTGCAAATTTTCCAAACAAAAGTGGATAATTTATAGCATGTTTGGGATTAGATTGATGGGTGATCCCTACAAGAGAAGACACTTATATAATTGTTAATGTTATATGCAAATTTATAAGACCATTGTATACATGTTTCAGGTATTATTGTACTAATATATTAGGTTCGAAGGCTCTCAATAAAAAATAACAATGCATTTTCTCTAAATCGAACAAAATTTCTTGGCCGCTGATGATTCAACTTTCGGAAGTTTAGCTATTCTACATTTGACAGTAAACTGGAATTTAGAAAGTTCTCAATTGTTGATTACTATATAATCCAATCAACCTTAACTCATTCGGTTAACATGACATCAAACAAAATTACGGTTGGGATCTTGCCTAAAAATTACAACTTATCTGACTTATCGATTAAGATCGGGAAATCTTCTCGAAAATTTTAAATATGTTGTTTATAAATTTTTATTTTCCGAGAAATTTATTAAAGCTAAATATAATAACTGCCTGTAACAAACTAATATACCTTTGGGGTCGGTTTGAAGAGTAAAAATAATTAATTCCTAACTAATTAATAAATTAGTATGGAGTCCATCCACGCCTCTGAGGCTCACAGAGACTCACTAAATTTAGTGAGCATCTGCCACAAAAAGCCTAAATTTGTAGGATATCTTCTCAAAACGGTTGGTAAATATAAAGAATAATTTCTCGTGCTATCCAAATTTTTTCTCTAAATTTCCAACTAACTAAATTCATGGTTAGTTCATACCAATCGTTCAAAGATGGCGCAAAACAAACCGTATTTGATATTTAATCAAAATCTGCTATATAAACTGAAATTTAACATTCTACAAAACATTTCTAATCGGTAATTGATAAATCGGAACTAAGTTTTCAGTTTAGAATTAAATATCGGGTAAATTTTGGTTTACAAACATTAGAGACATCTTACAATACCTGGGTGAACTAACGATCAATTTAGTAAAGTCGGAAATTTAGACAAAAAATCGGCGTGAGGCACACAGCATTAGTTCGGAATTATCAATCGCTTTCTATTTAATAAATTTTAATTTAACATTGTTGTCCATTTTGTGCGATCTTTGAATAACTGGTATAAACTAACTATCACTTCTAAAGTGGGAACTATAGATAGAATAAAAAAAAATAAAAAATATAACGTAAGAGAGCGAGAGATAGGATTTATATGTATTCGACCATACTCAGAATAACAAAAATAAAAACTGCGTTTTATTTTGCTGTCACTTTAAAAGAATAGCAGAGCGAAAATTTTCGTCCAAGAATAAAAAACTTAACAAATACAACAACAAAACTCAAACAAATTTTAGTGCGTTGAATGTAATATGCATGTTTATTATTTTATATATGGAAATTTGGAATTGTTCGTGTATATTATCTTTTCTATTTATAAAATATTCATGTACACATATACAAATATGAATATAAAATCATAATTACACTGTAGAATTGTATTTTTCTAAACCTAACCTAAAAAAATAGTTTATCGAATTGCGTTAATTTAAACCGCATATAAATAATTTTTATAAACTTAAACACATATATTTGTTGATATGTAATACGTTAATACTCAAAACTATTGTAGTTTCACTCAAGATTTTATGAAATACATCAAAAAAATATTACATGAAAAATATGAATGAATTTAATATTTTAAGGAATCTATAGCCGTAAAGTCAAATTGGAATAATAATTTTTTGTCTTCGTTTCTTACGGTATTTCTGTTATTTTTTTTATTTCGTCTATAGTTGGCCCATAGTAGGAAATTTTACTTTATTTTGGGAAAGTTTGAGTAAGAAATTTATGAATTTTAATTTTAATTGGATTAGCCATTTTTCGTAAAAATTTGGTGTTTCAACCTATCTATCCGCCTTTTAACACAAAAAGTTTCACATCTTTTAATAAATATTTTAGAACTAGAGCCAAAGATGATCATTTTCTAAAAAACTAACTGTCATGTAATATAAACTTCAAAGTTTATTATTATATTAACTTTCAACTATAACTCGACTGA
Organism: Nephrotoma appendiculata; assembly: GCA_947310385.1. Taxonomy (NCBI): domain Eukaryota; kingdom Metazoa; phylum Arthropoda; class Insecta; order Diptera; family Tipulidae; genus Nephrotoma; species Nephrotoma appendiculata. Next base: position 33,092,140 of record OX371223.1, read on the forward strand.
ATATTATCTAAAATGTTCAATTAGTTTACAACTAATGTAAAAATGATGAAAAAATAATAAAATGGCTTAGAGTTTTTTCTCATATAAACAAATTCACCTTTGCTCGCATAGGAATAGTGCCGCTAACTAAGCGGTGTTTAAAAGTTCGATACTCAAATGATCCATTAAAATTGTGTCACTGTCAACTCTAAGTAGAACAAAAAACGCATAGAATTCCAAACGTGTGGATGTGTCAGTTGGGTGGCTTCTCTACCATAAATAAAAAATCCAAATCGCTGTGTAAATAGGTGAGGTTAGTTAGTGTGGCTGCTATCGCACACTTACGCTATTAGTGGCTCATTGTGATACCACAGGATCCTATCTCTCCTTTACTCCCGCTAAAACCATCCAGAGCTACTTATGTAGCGTAAAATATCTCTTATTCCACAGCCAGCGACTTCCGAAAGGCTGTCCATACCGTACACACCTAAATACTTATGCCTTCTGCATGGTAGTGTCGAACACGAGCATAGGAAGTGATCTAACGTCTCTTCCTCCTCTTCGGCCAAACAGCTTCTTCAAAATTCATTCGTCTGTTGACCCAACCTTTTCGCATGTTCCCCAAAAAGGCAGTGTCCTGTCAGTATCCCTACGATAAATCCTACCTCTCGTTTTCCCGCGGGTACAAGTGCTTTGGAGCGCCGCTGTGTAAATAAGTATTTTCTAAAAATTTAAGTCTTAATTTTAGTTAAGATTATATTTTTGGCATAAACTTCACACCACTGTAACGTTTTTATGGAGATGCCAAAGTACCAATGAGAATTGATATAAAAATGAAATTTGATATCGCTCGAGCACATTGGCTGATTAATCCATAAAAATATCTCATTTTATAACTAAATACCTTTTTTAATTACCAAATTTTATTACCATACGTTTTGTGTTGAATAAATTATCTTTTTAAGCTAAGTTTTAATGTGGCATGGGAATTATAATATTAGAACGTGTATGTGCAGTCTCCAAGTTCATTTAACTATTGCTTGCGCGTGATTCTGGTATCGGTATAGATTTTTAGGTATGTCCCTAAGACCCCGATCTCAATCTTTTATGACGACTTAAATTTAATTGTTAAACATGTGATAATTAGACTCAACATATATTTTGTATTCAACATGGCTACATGCGTTTCATCACAGAACAATAGAATTCGGTGACATAAATCAAACCGCACCGAATTAATAAACCGAAATTACTAATCAATTTATTTTAATTAATTTCGTTAAGAGAATTTTAATGTTGTGTCCATTATACAGCCGCAGCCTAAACTATTATAATGGCATATGACTAATTGCATTGTGTGTATGGAATTAAACGAAACACAAAAGCAAAACATATTTTTCAGTTTCTAAATCATAAATCAAAAATAAAAAAGTTATGATCGAAAAGGGTTATAAAACACGATGTATATGCACAAAAATCCAAATCAACCCAATCCTTCTCGTACTAAAAAGTATCACTTATCATCGTTTTATGTTTTTCATTCTGGAAATATGTGATGAATAAATTACCATATATGAACGAGTATGTAGCACTAAAAATATATATTTTTATGTGAAATTACAACATATATACACAACTCACATATATAGTTATGTGTTATCTGAGAAATGAAAAGTGCAATACACTATGGGAATGGAAAATATTATCCGACGCTGCGCTATGAATCATATCATGGTATAGCGATGAATCGGTTTGCAAATCAGACACGATTTTAAGAAAGTTCCACACTGGGTACCTGGTATTTATATACGTATATTGAGAATCGTATAGTGGGTCATTGATACATCATCACATATTACAACTGGAATGACTAAATAGTAGATACATATGATGATGGCATTTCCTTATATGGGCAGCATATCATACCAATAGCATTATCAAGCCATATACGCACGAAATAATATTCTTAAACAATTAAATTTATAATCTTCTTAAATTGGATTATGGTAATTACAAAATATGTATTTGACATTTTCGATATGTGAACTCGAGATCAAATTGTTTTATTGTGTGTTATATGTATTTTACACATAGTGAATCGCAAACTATGACCCGCGACCCCGTGTGGGATTGCATTATTTCTTCCCCAATAAAATTGTAATTCACAATTTTGGAGAAATTTTGACATCACCAACAACTAACCTATAAATAATTGTTTAAAAAAATGTGCGACAATAATTTTGTATCAAAAATTACTAAAAAAATTAATATTATTTTTGCGATGAAAAAAATATACCATTTAATTATTTTGGATAATCTACGAGACTATCTAAAAATTGTTTTGCTACAAATTATGTGAGGGGACAATTTTGACAAGTTCATAATTAACCTAAAATAAATAAATCTAAAGTGAAATTTACTCAAGCAGGCGGAAAAAATTGATAAAAGATAATAACAATCGAACCTATCAGATTTTTGTGAAGGATATCCCGAAACATTTACAAGTACAACACACTGTGAACATTTATCTAACGTTATAAATCCAACAGGTATTAAAAAAAGCCACCAACCAGATTGTGTTCTGAGTGCATCGAAGAATTATCCACTCGAAAAAAGTGTATCAATACAAGGTGAACAAGATGAGTAGGATTCAAGATCAAATATACGAGAAAACCGAGAAAATTCTGCGACAAACAATTCATTGAAAAACAATTCATCGAAAAACAAATATGAAAACTACAATTTTACAATAACCAAATGTGCGTGAAATCAATTTTGGAAAAACAGTTAATCGAAAACACAATTCATCGAAACAAAATTTTTCACTTTAAAATTCCTGTTGAAGATTTCATATGGAGATTTTACAATTCATCGAAATAAAATTATATCGTAATTGAGTAGATTTTGAAACAGATTATTGTGATGACATGCATAATTTATTTGAATCAAACTGAATTGCTATAATAATTCGAAGATTTCGGGAAGTTACCGAAAATTAGATGTTTAAGGGATGATCATAATATCATTCCTTCGGGAAAAATCTTTTTAAAAATTTTATTTCCGTGATTACGTGACTTTTGATCTCAAATCTCACTAAAACCATGATGGTTGATGATCATGATGGAAAAAACGTGAAAATACAAACAAGCTTGCAAAAATTAGCTGGAATGGATTCGAGTTTAGTTTGAAAACTACGACACACTAAACGTTGCAATAATTGTAAACCTGTGTTAAGTTTCTATAAATTGAATAGATATGCTACAAATCTTCCTTTATCTAGAACAGAAGGCCGATTTCTTGACCATAAATCATGCAATCGAATTTAATAACTAGAAGTGGTTTGATTAGTAGAAATATTCTTCCTAATGCGGGAGGGCTCGGGAATCCCTTTTATCCCCATTTTATCTCATAAAACTCTCCAAGACTTGCTTGCCGTAGACGTAAAGTTCCTTTAACCTTCCTCAGTTTCTTTTTAATAATTTGTAGGTTCTCCTTGTAGGAATTTAATCTGGTTGATTGGTATTGGCCAGATCTTGCAGGGACGATACCTATCTCTAGGCATATCGCCATTATGGTGCCGTCAGAATATCGAGTATACGATAGGAGTAATAAGTATTTATATTACTTTTCAGACGAACCTTTCTCTCTAGCATTTACATTACAAGGGATTTTGCCGCCCGCACTATGGTCCTCCATCCTTCTTTCGAAAAGAACTAAACGCAGAAGTTTTCAACATATACCAAAACATCCTTGATGGGTGTAGAAGATCATCCTAGATTGATTATTTCCAGCATAAAAATTAATTCATAATATCATGGTATAGTAGTAACATTATGCATTTATAATAAAAAACATAGTCATAATTTGTTTTGTTTTTGTATTTTGGAAATTTTGCAATAATTTCCCTATTTGTTAACCGATTTTCGATATTTTTGACCTTTTGGAAAGGTAATTATCTCCTCTATGCATTTTTATTTGGGCTAAGAAATGCAAAATTTTTATTTAGGCTAAGAAATATTTTTAAATAATTTTTCTGTTCGTTTGAAAGCGGAGATTTGAAAAATAGTCTAAACCACCTTCGATTGAACAATTTTATTTCTATTTAAGTTTTTAGCATAACCTCACATTTCTAGGGGGTGTTCCGTGAGATATTGGAACTTTCGAAAATAAGGTCCACCCTAATATCGATACAATTTTATTTTTTAACTGAAGATATCCTACCTTACTTTCCGTATCACAAAATTGAACAATTAAGGGAAAATTGATCAATATTTTTTAATATGCATTACGAGTCTTTTCGATGAATTGTTTCTTTCTTTCGCATATTTGTTTTTTCGATGAATTGTTCAGTGTAGAATTGTTTCCGTTTAAAATTGTTTGTCGCACTTTTGTGATTGTGTTTTAATTTGTTTTGCGCATAATTTTCGGGTTGCCGAGAGAACCTGTCGAAGAACAACTAATTTAAAAGTTGTCATTGAAGAATTAAAATGGAGTGAGACCAGTGAGACCCCGATTGATGAGGATGGCAGTTTTATGTATGTGAATTATTTAATTGAGATTGCAATTTAAATTATTGCAGATTGCATTTGAAATAAGTCAAAATACAGTATTAACCCGATTTAAGGAAAGGCACGTAAAAATTGGCTTTCCTAAGATTGAACATTCGTTAAATCGGATATTTTTTAAAAAGGGTTTTGAACCTTAAATTTCTAGGAGTATATCTAAGAAATATCTATCATTAATTTCGAATTTATTAAAATAAAACTAAAAATTTAAAAGTACATAATTAAAATTTTTTACAAATTTTTCAGCAAATTTATTCTAAAATAAAAAAAAAATAAACAACGAATTTTAACTTGGAAATATTGTCCATCATTTTTATGTCCTTGCGCCATCTCTCTGGTAACATACGAATGCCGCCGCGAAACAAATTTGCAGGCGTCAACGTGATAAAATAATCGATCTTATCGTCTTAGTGAGACGTCCTGCATTGACCGGAACCAATGGTAGGCTGATTCGGCCAATTCTGGTGAATAAGCCTCGAGTGAAAACTTCCCGTCCCAAGTTCAAGAGAGTCTTCTGAGTCATGCGAGCAACATGAGATCGAGCGTTGTCATGCAGCAGTATGCCTTGCCTGCTTGTTGGATGTTCTGTTTTGACGTCCATGTACTGGGTTTCCTGGGATCTATTCACAACTTTTTACGTTTCGGTTTTCGTAAAAAATATACTTTCTATCACTAGTAAAGATTTTCCACAAGAAGTCCTTTTTTTATTGCCGAGTAAGCTGTGAAAGGCACGTGATCATACGGTGATCTAGGTTGTGCTCGGTCCTCACATGTGGGACTCATCTTCTAAGTTTTTGAATTTTTCCCATTCGGTGTAAACGCTTGGAAATAGTTGTTTGGGTTATTCCTAGCTGAAATGCAAGCTCTTGTTGCGTTTGCGTTCAGTCTTCATTCAGTAGAGGTTGCAATTCCACATATTTCAACTTTCGTGTTTGTCCAGGGAGCGGCTGGTCACTAAGATCGAAATAACCACTTCTAAAACGTTTATATAAACAATTACACGTTTCATAAGCCACTACGTCGGCAATAAGAACACTACAAATTAATTCCCGTGCTTTAGGAACCTTTTTTCCTTGTTGGAATTCGTTTAGAATGCAGTGCCGAATATCAATTGTCACCATAATTAGTTGTCCGCTATTCTGAGAAGCTATGTAACTCACGATGTCTTGACACGAAGTAAATTTTCAAGTTTTTTTAGCTTTCGTAAAATTGGATACTTTTCTTTCGTACAATCGGATGTGGCAAAATCGGGTATCGTGTAATCGGAGATTCGTTAAATCAGGTCAGAACTGTACTAGCAAAATACAAGCAGTCATCTGGGCGGTTGCATTGATAGTAAAGGAAAATATCGTACATGATAATGTATTCGAGTGCCAAGTTTGTAAATCAAATTTCGATAATTTGAGTGATTTTGAATTGCACAATTACATCCATAATCATGTCATGACCGACCGTTTCGAAAAACAATGTAAACAATGGTGAGTGGGAATTATTTATTAGTCTAAAATTTCGATACAAAATGAGAAAATTTTAGCTTAAGAAGAACTCCAAATGCATAATTTTCTGTATCACACAGCCGAAAATGACATTGAATGTGTCTAATGAAACGACATTCCTATTTTCTCACCACCTCAAGAATCACGAACTAACCATGATAAGGTTAGTTTTCCTGCCCCGAATGTCAAAAGTTGTTTATCAATAAGGATCGACTATCAACGTATACATACTGGAAGGAGGCCGCATAAATGCGTGACTTGCGATAAAACATTTATGATGCCCGGCATCGTTAAAAATTCAATTCACCCATACGGCCGGAAAACGGATTTGTGTGAACGCAGTATGGAATGTGTGATCTAGATTTTTTTTTTAAATAGACACATTTAGATCCGCAAAGAATGAACGATCCAGAACTGGCACTCAAATTGAAGAAGAACACTAAGCAACACTAAATTTGAGACGCCGATAGAACGTACCCGTACATGAAGATCCATAGCTATTTTTACCACATCATAAATACTTCTGCCACATCTACAACAAAAAATTTGTGCGTAAAATAGAGCTCGACTCGTATATGAAGAAGTGAGAATTCTCTTCCAATTTAAAATTCATTTGTGTCTTGTGTGAGTGTGACTATCTACGTAAGCATGCTGAGATACACCGTTCGTTTATTACTTTTGCGGTTAACGATACATAACATTTTCCGAATTGATACAAGACAATAATTTTAATAATTCAGCGGGGTTGGTTTAAAAACGAATCGCAAAATATTTTGAGATCCCAAATTCGTCATAGAAGTAGCTGGGAAATTTAGAATTGCTTACCATCCTCACTGATAAAACAGAACTGAGTTGGTTGTGATTATATGAGGTTTTAGACCCAATTCACAAACTATGTGTAAGCTCTGTAACTGTAAAACTTCTAATATGCACTAAAATGGTATTCATAAAATGTAACTCGGCTCTATAAACAAAAGATTTCTTTTGTAACTTTGCAGCACCAAATTTGATGGCGAATAACTCGAAAAAATTCTCCAACCGATAGCAAGCAATAGCAACAACAAATACCAACAAAGGTGAAGCTAATGCCAATTATAGCATTTGAGCTCTTAGATAAAATTTGATTTTTTACTTTTCTTATCACGCCTAAGTGTTGATAATATACATACACGTACAGTCGAAACAAATAGTTTGTTTGAGATATACACAGAAAAAATGGGTTACCCACGAAATCCATTATGTCACGATCCTTTTTGACAAAATCCATTTTGACAAAATCCGTTTTTGACATAATCATCTTGACAAAATCCATCCTTTTCAAAGTTCATTTATGATAAAATCCATTTTTGACAAAATCCATTTCTGTCAAAATTCATTTTTGTCAAAATCCCTTTTGTCAAAATCCATGAAAAAACCATCGAATTCATCGTTTTTGTTATTTTTTACAAGCCCGGGCTTGTAAAAAATAACAAAAACGATGGATTCGATGGTTTTTTCATGGATTTTGACAAAAATAACAAAAACGATGGATTCGAATTTTTTTTCATGGATTCTTGGATTTTTTTTTCATGGAAATACGAAATTTATTTTATTTGTACGATCATGATAGTTTAGTGACATTATACTAGAGGATTTTGACAACAGTGGATTGTGTCATAAATGGATTTAGTCAAAATTGGAAAATAACAAAAAAGGGTTTCAACAATCATGGGTTTCAACATCAATGGATTTTGTCAAAAGAGGATTTTTATAAAAAACTACGGATTTTAGCAAAATGAATTTTGGAAAGATGGATAACGGGGGGATCCCAGAAAAAATATTATTCTTAAGGTAAACAAACGAATGTCACCAACTGTACTAATATGTTTTTTGACAACTATACAATACATTCTTATTTTTGTTTATTTTTAATTAATTTATATAAAATTCAATATTTTTATGATTTACAAAAATAGCAAATTTTATTGATAACGGAAGTTTATGTCAATATTCGAGTGCCGCCTGCGAATTTGATTTAATATTTTAAAATGAGGTATACACTGTATATTTTTCTCTGGAAGCAATTTCTATAAAGTTGCAACTATAGAATTTTTACATTTTCTGAATCGGGCCATAAGCTTTCAAGTTACCAGAGTCTATATCATCGTTGTAGGTGTGACGACAATCAATCAATTAAATCGTGATGACATTTTCACTCAGTTTAAAACAAAAGGTCGACAGCATATGTTGAACATTAAATCATAAATCACATACATACTTTACTGATATACGTATATGACCACGTACAATCAGATGATTATATCTCACAGTCTAAAACTATATATTTTAATTTTCAAAACATGTTTGTGGATAAATGGTCATCGTCAAATATTATATTAGATCCTCCTCTTTATACTACATACATGTGGTGTGTATGTACATATGTACATAATATAATTTGATTTGAATTATGAATCTTGGAGCTGTCATTCCAATAAAAATTTAAATAAAATTTATGTGAGACGATTATTCACAAAAAAAATATAAAACTAAAAATGATCGATATTATATTTCACAACACGATCGTTTAAAAGAAATTTATGTGGTCACATAATTATTTTATGTAGCCGTTCTCAGAAATATAAATGTGTAAATTCCAGTTTAACACTTCTTCGTACAAATATAACATATTTTATGGATTCCAGACAACAAAAGTAATCAGGAGTTACAATCAAAACCAAAAATAAAATGTTCAATGGTTACATTAATTTGTCACGAAATCAATAATTTATTTTTATTGTTAATATTCCGCATGTGAATCAATCCAATATAGAGTAATTATTATTTTGGTGGGACGAAGATGATATAGCCTCCCTTTTTTGAGCCATAAATAGTACGAAACCTCATACTCCCCTTGTAAATGTGGTTTATAAAAATATTTTTTAATTTACCGGAAAGGAACAATTTTGTTTTTCATGTTACTGGAAATAATTCCATTTAATTCCGGAAAAATATGATTTTCCCCAAAAATTGTTTTATAGTAGAAAAATTTTATATTTAATAATTTTCTGCTTCTTTATACTACAAAGAAGTATATATGTACATATACATATATACGAGCCAGTCACAAGCAAGATAAGACTCTAGTAAAATTCTACTGTGCGGTGTACTACAAAAATAGATTACCAACAATCGGGTCTATTTATGATTCGCGGGATGCGCTTAAATAGTTCATTGGATTATTGTCTGAATCTTTTTGGAGTTCATTAAATCATGTACATTATTCATTAAAATGGTTTGGTTATTAACCGCAAGAGGCAGCACTACCACGAAATCTTTTTAATTATTTTCAATTATTAAGTTGTAGTTGAAATCATAACGAATTTCCGTCCGAGACCTTTTAAACGTTGAGTACTAAAGTGCTTCGGCTTAATTAGAAACATTTTTAAGGATGCTAAATTAATATGGACACGTACCTATAAAATATTCTAAAATAAACAAATAATTTTCCAACACCGCTAAAACGAACAATTTGTGATCTAAATACCTGATAATCAAATTTTATCTTAGCTCAAGACCTTTTAAATGTTGCGTACCTAATATCGAACTGAAAAATATGTTACTTCTTCCACCGCTACAACGGCAGTTTTAGGTACTAAGATGTTTCAGCTTAAAGTGTGACATTTTTCAAGTCCTTTTCAAGTTATACATCAAGTATAAATTCTACAATAGTTAAATAATTGGCCATTAGCGCCAAACTGTAGGTTCATTAGAAAAGTGCTGATAACAAAATTATTTCCTGCACTTTAAAACGATATTCTTCACAATTATATGGAAAAGCTAAAAAAGATGAGAGGGTAATATACCGGTGTATTGGACTGTTCAGCCATTTAGTATGACAGGTGTCCGAGCCCCTAAACAAAAAGGGTCCAATAACTTTAGAATTCTCTGAATATTGGTGACAGTATACAGAAAAACGTAATTGTTTTTTTTTTGCTTTTCGGACCTGGGAGTCAAAACGTGAAGTAATTTTGTACCTAGGTTTTTTCAGGTTTTGAATACCATTGTGTTAGAGATCGGATTTAAAACCAAAAAATTTGAATCGTATGTATCTCTATCTGTATTCATGACATCTATCACCTTGTGTGATTTGAATATTTTTCATCAAAGCCAAGTTCTACTGTCAATTTGTAGAATTGAAAAGGTTTTGATACCTGTATGTCAATGGAGCAGAGACCTTACTAAATGACTGAAAAATAATATTACACAAGATAGTACTTAGCTTCATGGTCTATTGTGCGTAATTTGTCGTTTTGCGTGGATTTGTCACTTGGATTGCTTGATTCGGCGTATATTGATTTAATTATATTGTTACGGTGACACCTAGAATAGAATAGAATAAGCTAATTTCATTAATTATTCAATTGCATTTATAATTTATACTCAACATTTAGGCGTATTTCTATACTAACATATTTGCTGCGCATTTAGGATTATTCTAGAAACAAATATTTTGGTATATAAAGGCGCGCGTTGACGTGTATTGCTGAGTATTATTTTAAACGTGATACAGTGAAGGTTAAATAGAAAGATTATTAAAGTGATTATTAAAGCGATTATTAAAGTGATAATTAAAAAGTGTGTTATAAGTGTAATAATTAATTGTGAATTTCGTGTTGTATAATAAATTGTGTTGTGTAAATAAATTGTGTGAGCTAAAAATTTGAAGCAGTGTATTTATTCACAATCCAGTGATTCGAACCTTGATTGACAAGGCAAAATCGTAACAATATTTTTTGAGAGATTAGTGACATCTAGGTTAAAGTAGTAGCATTAGAAGCAGTCTTATAGCAGTTTAGTGGTTTTGAAAATTGTAGCAGTTTCGTTGCGATTGTTCGCGGACAATCTGGAATGTTCAGCGCGGTATATAAATGCGTTAAACACAAGTGTCTTAAGCTGTCTTTGGTCAGTCTAAGTTAAGACGCGGTACGTGATAGTATAAAAGCGAAAGTAAGTAGCGGGAAAAATAAATGTAAAGTGAAAGAAAATTCATAAGAAAATTAATAAATAATTATGGAAATTATAGCGGAGAAATTATTGTTCGGGAATATTTCAGTAGTGGTAAGTGTTTAGTGAATATTGGGAAATTGTTTGTAGATTATTTTTGGTGTAAATTATGAGAATTGTTGTTGTAACCGTCACATTTGTTTCACAATCCAGTGATACAAACAGATTTGTCAAATTTGCAATAATTTGTGACAGATATGGGATTGTGAACATTGGATGAAATAAGTTTATAAATTTTACGAATAGACATGAAATTGGTGAAATAATGCTCGAACCATCTGGTAAAATGTATATATGGCACAGTTATTGATTGTTTTAACTCGGTGGTTTAATCAGCAAAACCAAATATTTGATCAATAAATTAAAGAGACGCAACAATTAATGCAAGAATTGAAGCAAGGAATAAATCAAAATTTAAGTGTGAGGAACTCAGGCAACTAAACACCGCGCAGAAACTGGACCAGTCGAGACGCAAAATTACTCAACTCAAGGGATTTTAGATACTCAACCATATGCAGAATCGACATCGCATAGTGGGCCATTTGTTGGTCAGCAAGAGCCGGGAGAGGCGGTGTTCATAGTGAGTGATGATGACACCGGTTCACCTGGTGGGGATGGTTTCGATGATTTTGGTGTGAGGATAATTTATGTAACCCAAGGTTGTGCAGCAAACTTGATGAAAATCATAATGTTGATGAAAGAAAATGGAACAAGAAACACATGTCTTGGTTCAAAGGCTACTTCAGTAAGTGCTAAATCGTATATATAAATAAAAAAAACTGTCAATGCATTACCAAAAGACTTCATAACATTTGTGAAGATACAAGTAGAATCTCAAATTAGAAGTTCAATCAATCTGCATAATCTGTTGAAATCCCAATAGGCATTGTAAGGAGACATTTGCCGAAATGCCTTAACAACATCAAACCGGAACGATCACTAAGACACTCTCACGTCTTCGTGAGGACTGGAGCCACTCAATGGCCGGTTATATCAAATGCTGTATGACAGGATCGTGATGGCTGCTCTGGGTGGCTCCTCCATCGAGTAGAAGCAAACAGGAAGTGTTTGATACTTATACGGATGATGTTGCTATGGGCGTTTTTGATTAACCCGAATCTTCCCAGTGCCATTTCGCAACAAATTATGCGCATGCTATTTCTCGCTTATCCAACTTAACTAATACATAAAATTGTGGATTACGGTATTCTTTCGCTTCATATTGCATGAACCTTTCGTATTGGTGAGTCTGATTTACAGTGTCGAATTAAAATGAACAAAATTTTGAAATAATGAAATCTTGCTTATCAAGGGACACAAATCTGTACTTTATCGCTCCTAGTGTTGCCATATGGCAACAGGATATTCTTAGGATACAGGTACCTTTATAAAAAATCCAATAAAACTGTTTTCGTAGTTCAAAATAGCGTTCAGCTAACTTCAGCACTTTAAAAGGTGGGTGCTTGAATAAAGAACCTGTTGTGTTATTTACCTGGAAATCTAAGCTGAAAAGATCACGTATTAAAAAGGGAAAACCATTATAACGTTTTAATTTGGTAAAAATATCGTTGCAAAAAGATGTGGTTTGAGACCCACATTGTTCATTGAATGTTCACTTCATTCATTAGGTTCATTTTATTTTATTGGATGGTGGGCTAGTGGACAGCTCTAATGTGCCACACCTTGCTACCTTGTGCCTCAGTGGTGCACTCACCAATACTCTCTCTCTCAAGCTGGAGTTTTGTGTCATCTCAAGCTCCCGCATATAATTGGTAAACAAATAGCCACGAGTTCAGCCAATTCTATCCTCATGCAAATCAGCAATCCATTCTAAGCAATGGAGACAAATTTCCAACTATGTTGTCTCGTTAATATCGTCTGATTTCCCCACAAGCGAAGACTTGGTGGTGGAAGCTAGTTTGAGAACCATGAGGGTTCTAAATTCTTTACCAGTGGTACAAAGTTGTAAGCAGAATTATTTGCGATAAGAGTGCTCGTAGGAGGGGTATAATGAAATATTAGAAAAGAACATTTGCAATTTCACTTACAGTAGGGCTTCAATTAAAGCGCTAACATAATTTTTTGAACGTGTAAAGCCGCTCTGAATTGTCTCTCATGTATTAACGAGATCAGTTCAACACTAATATGAGTGGTAAGGTATTTCTATATTACTTAGAGCTCACTCGTCGAGGTAGAACCGGCTATAATTATGTTTTAAAATATGTGGACTTACTTATATTTCCACTTGGTATATAAACATTTCCAGACGGTGTCCTCACTAAACAGGATGGCTCAAAGTCTACACCCAAATCATTTGGGTTACCGGTAACTCGACCATTCATTCGATTCATTGTTGGATTTCTAGGTGGTACATCTGGAGGTGCTGAAGGGACTCCTTCCAGGAGGCAACCTATAAATAAACAAAAATTAAATTTTAATATCTCAACTCACAATAGCGCGTTTTTCTTAAATATATACATAATAATATTTATAAAGAATACATTTATACATCTTTACTCAATTATCATTTTTAAAATTATATCCACATTTTTTTTTCGTATACAATACAAAGAGATCATAAATCAAAGTGAAAAAATATATTATAACTTAAGAATACATAAAGAAATTCAAAATAAATTAGCCGATATATTAATACTCTCGCGGCATATAGCAGCATCGGCAGCACCAACAGCCACACACACGCACAACATAAAAAACATCAGACACATGACGTAACATTAAAAAATAATTTAATAACAAACATTGGATATTTGGGATTGGATTTTTATGATATGTATTTGTGCTCGTATGTCGGGCTAGGATATCAGCGCGAGTGATGATTCAGAATTTTGGTGGAAATTAAATTGTAAAATGTAAACATATTTTGCCAAAATATACAATGCGCAGTATGTAATCATATTATACATACGAGTATATAATATACGTTATGTGTGTTTAAAAAAAAATATTTAAACATCAAAAGCTTTTTGGGAACCGATTCCAAATTTTAATTTTATTATTATTCACCAACATACTCGTACTCGTATGCCTATTTATATATTAAAATTACGCACAGCTATAGATACATGTTGTGTGTGTGTAAACACAATGTACAAATATCTTTTGATTGACCACATTGATAATAACGTGTGCACATACTTCAAGATATTATTATTATTATTATTATTTTCAAGTGTTGAGTGGTGTAGGCAGTTTCAAATTATTTAATATTTTGTACATGTTAATTTTAATATGGGGACTAACTACTTGACATAAATCAGATCTGAAAAAAGAACAAAATTTTAGATTGCATTCAACTATTCAACTAGGTATAGTTAATTATTTTATACACCAGGATTGGGTTATACAAATTATTTGGTTGGTAATATGTAAAAATAATTTTTCGTTGAACGGAATACGTTTCATTGTATTACGAGACGAGTCGTGATTAAACAAGAGACTAGTGTTTTATGTAAAAGGCCCAAATTATAAACTACTCTAAGATAGAATGAGCCAATAGTTCCAGAACATATCAATTATACATCTTAGGCAAGGCGCACATAGCGACGCAGTCAGCGTAGATTCGTATGCAACGGGTGCCTCCAGGGCACCCAACAGTTGGAAGAAAATGTTTAGCACTATGAAATTTTCAAATTAAATTGGCAACGATTTCCCTAATCATGATAGGAGACCTGAAAGCGCCAAATAATTTTATTCAGTATAGCGCAGAACAGTGTAGTAAAAACTGTTTTGCAAACTTAGAAAAGCAAACTATTTCAATAAAATGGGAAAAAGGTTATTGAATCTATAGAAATAACAAACTCTGTATTAGAATCTCAGTCAGAGCTTAAATTTATAAATTCTACAATTTTCTTTTTTTTTATCACGCAACAGTAAACACGACGTATATGCAACAATTATTTTACGATGCGCGTTTATACTGTTCCGCAATATGAGCCTTGCCTTATTGTCGAATGAAGTCCAGTTCATAAATATCGATGAAAATCCCGAAATCCCACATCGAAGATTTTTTTTCAGTTATTTCAACTCTTTTGTATGAAAAGAGAGGCGTGTATTTTGTATAATTTTCAATCGACAATGCAAGCCACACATTGCGAAACTATCGACACAGTATAAACGCTCATTAAAATCGCTGTTACCTACGTTGAGTTTACTGTTCCAAGCAACACGGATTCCAACACTTTTTATTATTTTTATAGTTTCAAAATATTTTAATTTTACTACCTTTTCGTGCAGCTTCAACAAAAAATAATAAAGCTGGGTATGCAGTTCGAACTAAAGTACACTTTAACGCATATCCACTACAAGTTGTACAACATAACTTTCCCCCAGCAAATATTCAACATCAAAATACTTCGTTTATAACTATTTAACCGTTTTCATTAAATCACTAATCACAAGTTAATAAATAAACGTCAAAATTTATCTACTAGCAAGGACAATTGAATTCTTGATTATTTTCGCTATGCAGCTCCGATCAGTGAAATCGTGAACAAATTTTTTCATTTTTTGTTTAGTTAAGGCAATAGACATTACAATTTCTACGAACGTTTTCTCAAAACGTTTTTTACATTTAAGAATAAATTATTGTACAAATTTTATTTAAATCAATAAAATATAATGTAAAATAACTTTATTTATTAGGCAAAATAATAAATTTACAATTATTGAACAATTTTAATTGAAAAATAGTAATAAATAAAGTTATTTTACATTATATTTTCGCAGAAATTGTAATGTGGCATCGCCTTTAATTTTAGGTTAAATTTATATGATAAATTTAGCTTGAGCTGCGCACCAGCCTTAAATGCTAAAATGGCGGTTGTAATTAGCGTATTGCATTGGTAAAAGTGGATTAAGATTTAGGCCCTTCCCGATTATTTCCTTATTTGCGGAGACTTATATTTATTCAAATAAGTAACCTCGCGAGGTACAAGTACGTTTACAGAGAAATGTCTTCAAAATTGTGTCTTGACTAAATGTAATACATGGCGTTTTTATTTTCAAATCTAATGACAACGAATAATATGTGGAGAATTTTTTTTCATATATATAATATATAATATATCTAATATATCTATAGATCTATATCTATCTATATAATATATATATTGCTATTAAAGGACAAGACACACCAAGCGCGGCGCGTCAAATTCCAAAAGTTCCATACAACTAAACGCGCATTTCCGTTCACACCAAGAGCGGCGTGGCAACTTTTTCGTTTTGGATATTTTTGAGAATGTTAGACTTTTGTTTTATTAATCTTTCATATTGGTAAATAATATGAGTTTATATTTATTTCGAGGCGGCGGGTGCAACTTCATTCGATACAATTTCTTAAAAATAAAATTTTTCTATTTAAAACTCAAAATTTGTAATGTTTTTTTTATAAATAATTGGTATATAATTGTTTATACTATCGTTTCTATACAATACATAAATAAATTAATGCATATTTAAGTTCGCCGCTCGCCGCCGACATTTGGTGTGTCTAGTCCTTAACTGGGGCCCATTCGTACTTCTTTGATTGTATAAACGAAAATTGAAATATAAAAAATCCAGCCGAATCGTACCTAAAAATCATGTAAACATTTTTGTAGATTTAAACATTATTTCTAAGTTTTTCTTTTTTAAATTGTCGCTAATCCTTTTAACTGCACAAATATAATTGTTAATTTATTAAAATAAATAATTAAATTAATGTAACGAAAATATTATGCCTCGAAGAATTTTGCGATGGAAACAATCAATGTTTTCATGTCGCTGTCAAAATAAGTATGCCAAACTCAATTGGAATGGGTTTACTTACTTATTCAAGATGGCGTCAAATTAGTCAATAAGTCTGAAGTAAGTATCCGTGTGGATAACAGCCTTATTTTTGGATGTACATTTTTCCAAATCAACAACCATTTTCGGATTTAGTTTTTGGTTTCAAAGTTTGTAAGTAAATGTGTGTTTTTCCTATGTATATTTACATATTTCGTGATTTTCTTAATATTTTAATTTTATTTTATAAACATAATATTTATGCCGATTTTATAGATTGAAATACCACTTTTCATATTTTAGTACAAACTTTACTACTAAAAATTGCATTAGATTTTCGTAAGTCCAATTTTTTTTGGATTTAACAAATCCATTTTGGATTAACATACAATGCAATTGTTGTTGTAAATTGAGCAATGTAATGCGCCTATTGGTTGTAGATCAATTTATTGGGTAAGGCGATTAGTAGGTATCGTAAATTGAAATTTTAGCACAAAATACTTTCCAAATCGTATCAATTCACACCATGGCTTATCACGTGGTTAATCGGAATAAACGAATACCAAAGCCTAGATTCCGATAAAACGACAATGTTTCGTATCATTTTTTGTTAGAACAAAAAATTGTCACAACAAATTTACAATTCTGATAAAATGAGTAGCGGCGTTTACAGCAATTGCACTTTACATTTACATTATACCAATTTCCAATTTCCAAAATTACAAAAGAAAATTTTTAAAATTACTAACACATGATACGAAACACAAAAATGACATTATCAATGTCACGGATATTAAATTCGGTGACAATTTTCTTCAAAATGTCACGCAATGTTACTAATGTGAATCGGGTTTTAGAATTCACAAACATTTTGTCATTTTACAGCAGTTCAACCAAAATTTAGGTGCTGGTACGCTGGTACTTTCCAAGGCACTGCGATTTCAGCATAGACGAACCACGCATGTATATTAATTGTACGACGGCACCGTACTTTCGAAGATGCAAATATGTGCGTAACTTATACACAGTGGACAAATTTATTACCATTAAATTTCCTCGGGCTAAGATCATCATTTCTTAGCCCAAGTTAAAAAATCCTGCATTTCAAAATCCTGTATTTTAAAATCTTGTTTTTAAAAGTTCCATATATTAAATCCAGTATTTCAAAATTTCGTATTTTACAATCTCGTAAAATATTATATGAACCCCGTAATGTTGATATTAAGTGTGTCATGTCTTAGCAAATCATGAAGAAATTAGATATGTTGGATGGGAATGGGACTTTAAAATGATTTTTGAATGAATTTCTGGAATATGGCCACCTGGGACGGAACTCAGTCATTTCCCAACCGATTATAATGGGATTGGGTTCGTTAATTGAAAATATGATTATAAAATGGCTTTTGAAAGAAGTTCTGGAATGTGACCACCTGGGAAGGATCCCAGTCATTTCTTAACACGTGTGGAAACATCATGACGATCCGATTATGATCGTCCAGTTAACAAAAGTTCTTTTATTTTATTCCACTTAGGATCTTATTGAATAGCCACAAAATCGAAACCGAAGTTTATCAAAATCGCTTAGAATTAATTTAGTCCTATTTATTCTGGGTGAGCTATATTCCAGAATTGAACCAAAAATTTAATTTAGAATCCTCATACAAAATACGTTTTTTATATATTTAGAATATTTCATAGTAACCATATTCCAGAAACTAACTACCTTCATCGAAATCGTTTATGAAAAGTTCGTGTTTTATTTAGCCTTATCATTATCTGTTGGTCGTAATCCAGAATATTCCTAAAAAAATAATAAACCACCCTCACCTGTATACAAACCGAATTTCGTCAAAATCGCTTAAAAATGGTCGAATTACCATTTGAATGATGAGTTTGAAAAATATATAATAATATAATATAATTTCAAATTCTTATGCCCCTACGAATTTTATATAGATCGGTTGGATAAATTCGAGAACTTTACAAAAAATGTAATTGTAGTGGCCAACACCCGACTTTATTTTACAATCGAAGAATTGAACCTACCGGATTTTCGGTAAAAACTGTCTTGTATATATAATAAAAAAAAATTATTACTCCTGCTTAAATTTAAAATAACCAACACGGTCAACCCTTGTTAAAATTTTTATATTCGACTGCAAAAATTTAAAAAGCTCTTACGAAGCTGCCATTTCTGGGCACAGATATCCACGACATTTCGCTTGGATCTCCAAGTTTGAGGAAAGCTTCAATATGCAATTTCATACCGATTAATCAATCCATCTGGGCTATATAGAGGTCGATTTTTTTTTAAAAACAGGTTTTGTCAAAATTTGTCACTTCCGCTTAAATTTGGGAAAACTAATCTCTAGCGAAATTGATGCAAATATATTTTAAAATCTTTTAATTCATAGTCGTTTTTTATGTAAATAATATAGTTTTCAAATTATTCGCGAAAAACGAAAAAGCTCATATGGAAGCTGACACTTCGGGTGGAACGATTTCGGCCAAAAATCACTAGAATCTTGCATTGTACTGGGATTTCCAAATTTGTGTTAAAAGTTTAAATATGAGGTTTCATCCCAGGTAGAACAGGACTGAATTTTTGTTAAAAAAAAAAATTAATTTAGAATCTTTTAGTTCAGCATCGTTTTTCTCGTGAATGTTTCAAATATACAGATATGTATGAAGTTTCATTCCGATCAATCAATCCGTCTGGGCTGTACAGGGCCGAATTGTTGAAAAACTGTTTTTTGTCAAAAATTGTTGGCGAAATAGCGGATGGTAAATCTGCAAAAATCTCAAGGTCGGGACTAGTCACCATAATTGCCATATGTAGCATTACTTCCGCCGAATTTTACGACCAACTTTAAATTTTGATATAAGTGCAGTGATTAGATATACTCGTACATTTGGAATATATTTTTACTTTTGTTCGAGTATTGTTGTATAATTTATCGTAAATTGTTGCCTCCTACACTTTTAACGTCAGCACCTATACTTTAACGTCGGAAACGTAAACCATTTACACTTTTATGTTGCTACTTATTTTTGCTACCCACACTTTTTTTAACTTTAGAAATTTCACAAAGGTTTTCAGTAATTCCTGTATTCCTCCCAAAATACCCAATCTTATTATAATCGGTTAAGAAATGGCTGAGTTCCGCCTCAGATGGCCATATTCCCGAACTTCTTTCAAAAATCAAATGGGAATCCAATTTTCATCCAACATACCCAATCCCATCATAATCGGTCAAGAACTGACTGAATTCCAGAACTTCTTACAAAAATCCTATTATAATCATATTTCCATCCAAATACTTAATTTCATCATAATCGGTTCAGAAATGGCCCAAATCCGTCCCATGATGCCATGGTCCAGAACTTCTTCCAAAATCATTTTATCACCCCATTTTCATCCAAAATACCCAATGTTATTATAATCGGTTAGGAGATGGCTGCCCTTCCCAGGTGGTCATCTTCCAGAACTTACTTCAAAAGTTATTTTCGAATCCCATTTCCATCCAACGTACCCAATCAAATCATAATCGGTTAAAAAATGGCTGAGTTCCAGCCCAGTAGGCCTTATCCCAGAACTTCTTCCAAAAATCATTTTAAAACCCGTATTCCATCCAATATGCCTAATTTCATCATAATTGTCTATTTATGACATACATAATATCAACATTACGGGGTTTTTCAAATAGGGGATTTTGAAATAACGGATTCCAAGCCAAACCCGTTCATTTAAATCGGTAGGGTAATGTGGCGGTTTACATATTAACCCATTGCCGCACACTTTTTAATTGACGACCGTGCTCAGAAACACACTTTTTGTTTTTCAATTGTTTATGACTGCCATATGAAATTGAGCGTCATTTATATGTTTGGATGTGAAAATTATCACATTTTCTCACAGTTTTCCCATGAAAGCTCTCGACGGCTATAGCCGTCATTTGCTCATCACATCCTTTTTTCTATATATTTCCGCCTACAGAAACAAATGACGGCTATAGCCGTCTGATTTTTTGGTGATATATAGACAAATGACGGCTATAGCCATCATTTGCGCGAACATAATAGGACGGCTATAGCCGTCATTTGTTTCTGTAGGCGGAAATATATCGAATTGCTAATCATGAAAAATCGCACAAAAAAACAATTGATATGTTATCTGGAATATTACATCTTTATTTCTTTGATGTATTACTGAATAATTAACAAAATTAACAAATTCCTTTTTTTATTAATTAAAATATGCAGGACGGCTATAGCCGTCATTTGCTTATATATCACCAAAAATATGACGGCTATAACCGTCATTTGCGGGAATGGGTTAAACATTTTAACTGAACAAATATTTAAAACGAGAAAAGATTTAAATCTAGTAAATATTCGAACCATTTGCAAGCCAGCATTTGCAATTTAGTTTAAAAATATTAAAAATATTTAAATTTTTAAAATTTTTATTGATTGAGAAATTACGTCAAACGATGAGTTTTTGTTTATACGCCGCAATGGCGATTAAATTTATTTTTGTCCTCTGTCCCTAGATGGCAAATCATTTAATAAATAATGTGTCCAAGATAAGTGTTATAAGACGTGTAGTTTAGAAAGCAAATTATATAAAATTTTGGGAATCACATTTATAAGAGAAGCAAAGCAGTTTGCATAAATAAAGGGGCATTTAAATATCGAGACTAAAAACGAAATTTGTTTTCGCAGCACCGTACAGTAATTGTGAGGAAATAGTTGATTGGAATTTTAAAATTTCTCCGCTCAATTTTAACGTCGGTACCTATATGATGCTATATGGTAACATTCAACCTGATTAATGATGGTATGTATTTTGAAAACTGACCTTACAAAAAATAGTTTTACAAAATAGTAAGTAGTGCGGAGCCGCCAGCAATCGATAGCCGAATCAGATAAAACAGAAAAAAATGTTAACGAAATAAAACATTATTGATAAGACGTTATTCGAATATTAATTTTGTTTTGTATACTTCTGATAAAACAGTAATCCATTAGTAAATATTAAATAGTTTTTTTTATGGAGTATTGTGTTTTGGTTTTAGGTTTTTGAAACAAAACGAAATAAAATAAATCGAAAACGGAGAATTTACATCATAAATTATATTATATGATGACATAGATTAAAGTAGATATGTCAAATAAGTTCGGGTATCCGGTCTATGATATTTATGTTTTTGCTTTTCTTGGAGCACTATACAAAAGAAAGCTAACGAGACAGACACCCATAAAGTAGTTAACAGCCGCGACGTATCTTAATATTAATATTATGCGCGATGATGACTTAACGCGCGTACCAGACAAAGTGATAAACACAATATGGTTTTTAATAATCATAATAATAATTTTTTATTTGCATTAAAATATAAACGAGTACGAGTCCATATGATATATACAACACATTCAACATTTATAAATTTAAATATTTTTATAGCTTTAAGAATTTTAAGAGCGGAAGTCTTTCGAATTATTTATATTATTTAGAAAATAATAATAATTTACCCATACACGATTTATATAAATTTTTATTTATTTTCAGCAATAAATGATTGACTGCGATGGTTCGTGGAATTTTATTGCGATATAACAATGATTTAAACGTATAAACATAAAATCTGATAAATCGGTGGTTTGTGTTTGAGGAGTGTATGCGAGTACGTACAGTGATTAATTAATCATGTGCCAGTGAATATTATTATCCAGAACTAACGATTTTTTTGTTTTTGTTTTGCTTTTGAGGGGGCATCATACTGTGTTCATGTCGGCAGATTAATCTGTATAAATCTAACGTACATTACTATCTATCAAGTAGTTGAAATCAAGAACCAGATGGTTTAATGATTTAATTGTTTTATGCTGCAAAGTATACAAATTTTATATTTTGCACGCGATATTTTATTGTATATGGTTTTATACGACATAATTAGGAAATAGATATGCGGTGTGTGTGTGTGTGTGTACGATTTTGTTAAATGCCGGCGCTATTGTTTATGATTATATGTGCGGTGATAGGAAGTATATACAATTTTTATAATTAGTGCGGCACATAAATGAGTTTTGTTGTGAGAAAATCAACTCTAGTGTGGGATTTGTGAATGGTGGTTTTTCATTCAATCTTACTGTGTGTGTAATTATCGCGGGGCGTTCCTACAATTTACTATGTTTAATATGATGAGCCGGTTACGAACAATTACAACCAATATCCGTTTTTCTGGTTACGCATGCCATAGGATACTATCCAAAACAGCTATTCTAAATCCAATGTATAAACAGAAAAATCAGTCAACATTATTGACATTGTGGCTTTCCATACGAGTCTTCAGCACTACATACGAGTATAATGCCAACAAAATAGGAAAGTTTAAGTGAGTGGCCTCAATTGTTAATTTTTTCTAAATTATTTCGTGTTTATCGGAAAAATTTAATGTACTCGATAAACTTCAGACAATTTAAGCTTTGGGGTAATAAAAATATAAATTTCGCTATTAAATCTATAGCAAAAATCAAATAAATGGTTAATTTTATCGGAACTCTTACACACCATCTTCACTGGTTCATTATCGACATAGTTTGTTCGGCAATTATTTTCTAGCATTACCATGTTGTAAGTCTTTCTTCCAGTTAAATGTGGTGCTTGTCGCTGTATGTTTACGTCTGTCAACGATCTACCATACGATCATAGTTATACACCATCCGTCTTTCCAGGGCCCTAATTCTTGAAATCGGTGGAAATTTCCGCATTCGAATATAATTTCTTCTAAAATTTTTTATATTATTCGAATTTTTCCCGGCTACTTTGATCATTTTTTCAAATTTTCTGTTATTTATTTCCCAAGTTTTCTGTTATTTATTTCCCTATACTAAGGGAATAATACCGCATTGATTTACCCAGTCGGAATTTTACTCTTACTGTAGGTTCAGACCTGTAGTATACATTGAAAAATAAATCGTATCGGTATATACCAATGTTCGCACACACCTAAAAAAATTACATCGCGATTTGCCATCAAAAGTAGTCGGGCATAGAACTGTTGCTTTGGGTATATTTTTTTTCAACTTGAGCATGTAGTGTACTCAGTATTAATTTTGACATATAACCTGCAAAACTATAAGTTTGAAGTTTGTGTTCGTCAGCGTATATTTCTTTCCTGAATAATTTTAATTCTATACAATAAAATATATAGAGTAAAATCGAACCAATTATTGCAACCGTTTAAAAAAACTGGTCAATTGACGACCAAGTCACTAACACCAACGTACATTCTAAACGTCGAATAATGATCGAACGAGCCTTTGGGTTATTAAAAAGGCGATTTCGTCGTTTAAAATTTGTTGATGTAAGGAACTCGGTATCGGCACCATTATACACAGGAGCTTCATGTACACATCATAATTATATATTAAAAATGAATCCTGACATTGCAGTAGAATTTATCGAAGATATTGATGATGGCGATTTACTGATCAACTAATGATGCTTCTATTAAAAGATTAGCTATTTTAAATGATTTATTTTAAGTAACCCTTTTGTAAATAAAATAACACATTTATAGAAATTATAGTTCATGTTTAATAAAAATAATAATTTAAATAAAATATAAATTCACATTGAGTACTAAGAGTGTTTTCCAATTACTTACTTATTTGAAACTTATTGATCTATTCGTCACCATCTTCAATAAGTCGGTCAAGCTGTTTCAATTGCTTGTACCGACTTATTTTGACAACCACAAAACAAAACAAATTTGAATTATTTTTTTAATTTAAAGTGAACTAAATTAAAATAAAATGAGTAAAAAGAAAATAAGGCCGGATTTATGGTTGGGGTGCGTTCGTTCTGACAATTTTTTCGATCAATCATATTGCTCAAAAATGACAATTTTTTTCTTCTGAAAAACCAAACAAACGAACGAACACCAACCATAAAGGCACCCTAAGTCTACTACTTAATTATTTAGTTTTATGAAAAGTATTTTAAATTTGATAAATAAATTAATAAATAAATTTATTTGCAGTCGTTCATGCATGAGTTTGACAGAACTCATTTTAAAATGTTTATATGACCAAATAAGTTTTCTGCTTGGAAGAAAGAGATAGAAAATAAGTCACCCCGATAACAGACTTATATGAATAAGTTGGTATAAGCAAATAAGTCGGTGTTTGGAAAAGGCCCTAAGACTATAGAAAAAAGATACATTTGGATACATTTAGTTTGGCCAATTTGTTGTAAGATGGTTAGCTATTTTTTTGAATGCCGTAGTGTGCCTTTTCAATAAATCTAGCTTGGCTTTTCGATACTTTTACAAATTTTCTTGCGCTGAATTCGTTCGTGGATGAATGCCTTTCTGCTGCATTTGTTATAATATTCTAATTTCATCATTGCATAATATTCTTATTTATAATTACTTATACTATCTGGTTTTCCGCAATTTTCCATTTTTTTTAAATATATATTTTATAATCAAATGTTATAATAATTAGATAATTTTCTGCATGAAAATAAATGTAGCACTTCTGTTAGATAATATTTCTTGAAATTAATTTTATAGGTTATTTTTTATTCTTACTTACTCTTAAAATTATTCGCGGGTAAAAATGTTTGCTCAGTGTACGATCAGAGTGCAGCGCAGAGCATAATTAAAAAAACTCTGTGCATCGTGTAAAATTACTCCGGTTGTAAAAAATTGCACGTAATTTTTGACAGCGCCCTGCTCTTTTGCATTTTTAAATAAAATGTAAAATTTCCTCGGGGAAATTTCCACCCTGAAATTAACATGTCGGTATTTTGACAACAAAAAACATTTCTGCCATGTCACAAAATTGTAGCCAAATGGCTGGATTTTATGAAAGGTAAAAATATTTTATAAATTTTATAATTAGGCGAAATAAAGTTCACCAAAATGTTTATGTATAACAACACACTTGTGTGGTTGTAAATAGTTGTGTTTTTAATTATTTTGTGTTATATTATGGATAATCTCTTTACTGTATTCTGCACCTACATTTGAATTTGCCAAAGGTAAAGTTATTATCCATTTTAGATTCCAAAAACGTCATAAACATTCTCTAATACGAATGAAATCAGAGCACAAACAAACGGCAAAAAAAATCCCTTTGCAAATATCTGCAATAAAGTTGTAGTGAGAACCAATTTAGTAATGAAACGAATAACAGAAAGCGTACAAACAAATTTGAAAAAATGACTGCGAAAATTTCCACCGATTTCAAGAATAGGGGCCCAGGTCAAGTAACATATAAACTTAGCTGGGATCGAACGTAAATACAATACAGGATCTTAATTGTCTCCAAATCAAAAATGACACCAGTCCAACTTTTGGTAAAACCGTTTTCAACGAAAGTAACACCTGGGTCTTTAGTTTAAAGTACTACCAGCAGAAATGGACCATTTCCAACAGGGCTGGCTTTTCGATGAAATGATAGAGATTTGTGCACTTTTTAATTTTGCTTGTATTCTAAACGAAATTTTGTCTCCTATTTCAATATATTGGATACGATTACTCAAATAAGATTTGCACCAGACTACGAACTGGCTGAAAAATTTAAACTTGAAAATGCGTGTTTCAAAGTTTTGGAGTGGCTGACGGAGTCGATGTATATTACATAAGTAAGTCGGTGTATATTACATCAACTCGTTTGTGCTTCTCAATTTATTTTATAGACGAGCTGGTAAATGCTATGAGATTGGCCGATATTGATCTTTTGAGCATAAAACCATGTTGGTATTGCGATATATCTGTGGAAATAAACAAAAGCAAGATAACTGCAAAAACATACATATGTTGGAAAATCGCATTTAAAGTATATTTCTATGGAAGGCAATCGCCTTTTTTGTGGATTTTCTAAGAAAATAATGAACAGTTTAAAAAACTGTTTTAATAAATAGAATTACTAATTCTGCATCGACTGGTTATAAAAACTGGAAAAGTGGTTATCTGCAGATATCCTGTTTTAGTTTTATTCCACAGCCGCGGGAGTTCAGGTTTGAAAGTAGGTGTCACTCTTTCTGTTTTAAAAAAAGATTCAAAAAACTCAGCAAACGTGTTGGATCACAAAAATCTTGGTCTTTAAATCTCATCCAGATAAAGTAAATTTGAGGTTTTCTTTATATGCCTTGTCTTTTTTGTTTTTAAAATTGATGTTGGTATCAATGGAGGATATTTGTTCGGTTTGCCCATAGGCGCGGCAATAAATAGACTAATTCCTTTAAATATATGAGTGTAAAATTTTTCCACGTTTTATCTATGTTATTGCTGTTAAATTCTGCATTCCAATTTATTTATTTGTCTATTTGCTTAAAATATTGTTGTATATTATTTGAATTGGCTTTTTAGAAGACGAAAGAAGGTTTCTGGCTTTGGTAATTTTGGACCATGTTTTGAAGCATTCACATTGGTTTCCAATATTATTTCAACTTTTTTGTCGATATCTAGAATAATGAAAGGTGTTGCCGATTCTTCTGGTTTATTAAAACTGGTTCATAGTGTCGATCAACAGATATTCCTTACTCGAATTCGCATTTACTGGCATAATTTCGTTCGTTTTTCATCATAAATCCAACTAATATTTGAGAGATTGAATTCTTCTTTA
The DNA here is from genome assembly GCA_947310385.1 of Nephrotoma appendiculata. Lineage (NCBI taxonomy): Eukaryota > Metazoa > Arthropoda > Insecta > Diptera > Tipulidae > Nephrotoma > Nephrotoma appendiculata. The sequence goes on from OX371223.1 coordinate 33,119,654, forward strand.
GTTTATAAGAGAGTGAAACTTCTTCACATAATTTATCTCTCACGTTGCACTATTCTGGCTTTCCCTAGGAATAGGAAATTGGGAAAATATTTTCTTCTGACCAAATATTTACACAGCATTTTTATTCAAATTTTTCTCTTCTGGCCTACTATTGAAATAAGTTTGGTGCAAATATTTTCGAAACAAGGTTGATTGGGAAACTTTTGTTCCACAAAATTTTTATAGGGAAAAAATTCCCAATATATCCTTGTTTCAAAAATATTTACACCAAACTAATTCCAATTTGGTGTAAATATTTTTGAAACAAGGATATATTGGGAATTTTTTCCCTATAAAAATTTTGTGGAACAAAAGTTTCCCAATCAACCTTGTTTCGAAAATATTTGCACCAAACTTATTCCAATAGTAGGCCAGAAGAGAAAAATTTGAATAAAAATGCTGTGTAAATATTTTCCCAATTCCCTATTCCCAGGGAAAGCAAGAATAGGGCCACAGAAAACTATGTAGAGGTGTAAGTTCTATACAACAACCAAATTTGGGCTTCTTTGCCTTTCCATTGATGATTTATTTAGTTATAAAGTAATTGTCGAACAAGAAGGACAAATTACAAAAGAAACATAGAAGCCTCTAGAGCCATTAATCCGTTGTTTTTAGGGCTCCTATTATTCTTAATTTCTGAAAATTATGTTCCTAACTATGTGATTTCTGTTTTGCATTGGGAAAATTATTTATATTGCTTTTTTATCTAAATTCGTTTTTCTGATGTTCTAAGGAAACAAGTTTTCGTTTACATACCGTAGGCAATCAGGTAGAAAACTAATGAGCCTATATAAGGAAAGGGTTGTTAAATTTAGGAATTAGGCCAGCTTTCCAAAATGCAGTTAAGGTGAGGGATTTAAAAGTATTATTAAATATTAGGAATAGAATGAAGGCCTATTGCCCCGGCACATGATTTGGAGGCTCAAATTCCTTTCTATTGAGGTTAATGGTAAAGAAAACCTTAATTTTCTGCCAAAGCTATTTTGGGGATTGACTAAAACTAATAAACGACTCGCGAAGCCTGCTTCGGTCCAAGCGTTAGATAACTCGTGTATATGGTGGCAGTATGGTAACGTTTTCAATTTCACGTGGGCATTGCGGGCTATAGATTTCGGTATTAAGATAATCAAAGGACCGATTTAAGACCGTAATTTGTCCATCCGATATCTACTGATTAAGTTATTAATGATATTTAGATTCTTTTAACTGTCTTAAGAAAGAAATTAAAGTATAGTAATCATGACAATTTTTAACCTCGAGATTTTTGTAAATTGCGTCAAAAAATTCGTTTTTATAAAAAATCTCTATTGAGTGTATGTTTGTGATCTCTGCACACTAAAAAATGGTGACCTTTCTACAGCCCAGTCGAAGCGAATAACTTCAGACATAAGCCTTTAATGGCCCATACGATGAGGGTAAAACTTTAGGCTTTGCTTTTTCGATAATTTTGGAGGTCTCGCAGTGATTTTGTGACAAAATTGGTTCACCAGAAGTGGCAGCATTCAAAGAATTTGATGAAAATAAGTGTACCGCAAGATGCAGCTTATGTAGAAGCTTTTTAAGTTTTTAAATGTTTGGCTTTATAGGCGAAAAATTACTGAGCTGTGGTAACCGGTGAAAATAGATTTGAGAAAAACTCGGAAGTCTAACGAAGGTGAAAAGAAGTTCTATACTACACCCTTTTTACTCGACTCCGAGAATTAAACTACTTTATTTTTCGTAGTTCGGTTAAACCTTAAATATACGAGTAACAAAAATAAGTTTAATTCCATTTGTCCAGAAGCTTGCCGCACACATCGGGAATGATAAGTTTTTACGCAACTGATAAGAATTGTTAAGGATCCGGAGAAATCACAGATTACGGAAAAAGGTGGTTAAGACGCATATTCAGCACAATTTTCAAAATAACCTAATATTATCGGAGATCACGTCACTTTTAAGAACCAATCCAAAGTAATGCGTTTAATACGTTAGTATGGTCAGGTTGGAGTACAGACGGAAGGATTACCGCAGGATTCACATCCTGTGACGGTTTCTGTATGCAACTTCAACAATTACTCACACCACCTACTTGCAGGCCACCGGTATCTATTCCGTTACTGGACTAGGCTAAGTCTGTTAGTGCTGTGGTCCTACTACAGGAGGTTTGCGTTGGACTAGCAACTCAATCTGAAAAAATCAAATGCTACGAAACTCCAAGAAAAGCATCGGATAATTAACTCAGATTTAAAACAACGTGACCATTCACCAAATTTTCGATGAGGCATCTCAGTAAAAGCTCGATCTAATCGAGAAACTAGGCTAATCGGCAACAACATCGTCCATCATAGTCGCAACAAATTTACTCTCTGTCAAAGCAACAATCTCGTTAGTATTAAAATCAGAATAAAGACACTTTCTACGACCAACTTTAAGTGTTTTAAACAAAATTCTCCAACACGAAGTAAAGATTGTTTTGGGTGACTTCAACGCGCTAATCTGCATTGCAGGCAGTATTCACCGTGGTACCATAGACCCAGATTACCTACACCTTGCATAAAACAACAATGGGATGCATAAAACCCACCACATCCTCTGGTTAAAAAGGCATTTTCTAGCATCAAGGATAGATTCTGAACAGTTTCTAGTAGTTGAGAAATATGCCGTCTATCGACCACGTATAGTAACCAATTCCTGCGTATCTCACATTGGAATACCGAAGCATTAAACATTCAAGTTCCGAAGTTCAAAGCTAACATATCAGGAACCCTGATTCTGTAGAAGAATAGTGGAACATAATGAAATTGGCGTAAACAATGGCTTCAATGGAGAATCTATAGGTAAAAATACATCAAAACCATAATACACTTGGCTGCTTGTCTTTCACTTCAAGAAAAGGAACGTGCATGGAATCGCGTTATCTCTCAATCAAGAAGGCAACGAGAAAACAAACCAACAGACTGTGTAGAAAACGAATTGTGAATGGCACAAAAGACAAGGCATTAAAATCGAAACTGCCAGTTTAAAAGATAGATACCGTTCTATAAAAGAAATCGCTGCCGGCTTCGTAGCGCGTTATTCGCAATGAATCTGGAGAGTAATAAATGGACACAAACACCACCCAGCCAACATCATTGCATCAATTTGAAATCAATGTAGAACTGGCACCTTCACCAACTCCATCGTACACTGATAGCAGTAAATCACCTGGTGAGGATGGCACGATATGCTCATGAATGGCGGCGATTACCTGTTCTACCGAATATGTGAGCTGGTTTCATCGATTTGGTTCCCGGATAGAATCCCAGAAGAGTAAAAAATAACTCTAATTTGTCCACTACATTAAAAGGAAAACCGGATTTTTGGGTGACTACCAATGTGGTTTCCTTCCAAGCAGGTCAACAACCAATAAAACCTTTTCTCTGAGGATTGTGTTAAAAAGTGTTACGAAAAAGACATCCCTGTCTATTTTCTATTTATATATTTTCAACAGGCGTATGATAGCACCCAGCGGAACACATTGTAGAGTATCTTGTCACATTTGGGCATTCCTGCGTAACACGTGGATAGTTTTTAGCAGGCGACACACAATACGAAAAGGTGAATGAGTTTAAACACCTGGGATCGATAGCGCATTCTACGCTAACATTAATATTTTCAATTCTCGCAATGTATCGCGCAAAAACAAATTGAATATTTATAAAGCATTGATAAGACCAGTAGCCAATTTTGGTAGCGAGTCTTGGACACTAACAACAAGGGACAGTCAAAAGCTCGCCGTTAGACCCTGCTATGGATTGAATTTCGAGATCAAAAATAATCTGAACAACTATGGTATATAATTGTAACAATTAAGTCAAGGCTGAGATGGCTCGAACACTTTGTATAGGTTTTCAAAATCGATAATTAAAACAGGCCCTTCAAGAGAAGGTGAGAAGAGCATTACTGAGGCGGCCAAATCTACCAATTTTAAACGTGTTTAAAACTTGATCTGGGACAAACGCATCTCTTCCAGTACACTACGTTGTTGTCCGGTTTGTTTTATTATTCATCGCCAATTACATTTTTTAATTACTTGATGGAATATTGGATACGCGTCCTCTTAATGAGATTTTTAAAAAAGTCGTTGATTAGTCTTTACCGTCTAATAATGGGTGGGAGTGATCTATGTTTTGACGCCGTACAAACTGAATGAGTCTTAAAAACTTCTTCTGTCATACAATTAGAATCCTTAGGCGGTTCAAAATGCATTTGCCCGGAGACCCCTTTCAATTTTCTGTCGTTTTTGTTTGACATTCAGCACATTGAGGGATGTTAAAATATTGTACCCGATACACTATCTCGATCTTTATATTGAATTGTGAAAAACATTACAGTTGCAATCTTTATTTTGAGCATTGAAATTGTGAGGATAAGTCATCACACATCGAAATCAATGTTTGACGAAATTCAAATTATGTAAATTGAATTGAGGAGGTGTAAAACCACTGACTACATCACACAATTTATATATTTAGATTATGGATTATATATTACGAAGGCGACATTTAAATCACATAACTTCCTTTCTTTAAATTTTAATTATGACCCCAGTTGAAATTTTTCAAATATCAAAAAACCATTGTTCGTGAATCGTATAAATTCAATCAAATCAGAAATTCTACGTACAGTCAAAAAGTTAAAAATGTATACGTATATAGTGATAGTAAATAACTAAAAATTAGTTAAAATTTGAGTAAGAGTTTAAATTAGGCGCCATTGCCACGCATCTACAAAAAAAAATAAATTGTTTATTTGAATTAATTAATTTCTTTTATTATTATTATTTCAATGTTCTATCAAGCTATATATAGAATACGAGTCACATCGAGTTTGGAATTTTGATGAGGTTTCATTGTCTAAATGCGGTACCGAAAAATAAAGTATTTATATGATTTCGTCCTCCCTCGCAATAAGCGCGCAACTGAAAACCCAAATTTATTTAGTTATACTTCAAAATTCATTTCAAAAGCTTAGATGGAAAATCAACAAACTGAATCGCTCTCGCATTTATACACGTAGTATGTCAATCAAACTGGGATTTAAATGTTCTTCATAATATTCTATTTGCAATTCGTAGAAATTTGAATATCAATTTGGGAGAAGTTGAATACGTATATTACATTTTCACCGAATAAAGTTAAAAGCTCCGCGTTTTTATGAACTAACATTAGTATTTGTTGTGTGTGTGTTTGTGTTTGTGTATGTGGATATAAAGAGTTGAATTTTTTAAATTTAGCATACAACATATAACAAATAGAAATGAAGTTCTAGGTAGATTGTAAAATTTCCAAAAGAATACATTTAACCGTACGGAGTTTATCATATTCCCGGTACAGGAAAATCCGAATAAATATTTCCACCTTGTTTTTTTTTCGTTTTTTTGAGTGTGCGACAGACAGTTACACTCTAAAAACATAAACAGATATTATTTTCTTTATTTATTCTGATTGTATTCATGCCATTCGATTCATTTTCAATTTTCTTTCGTACACACATTAATTTTTCTAATGTTTTCCCACCTTTAAGAAAATAAACTTCCAAAACGTTTCGAAATGTATATACATATGTTACGTATAGCACAAACTAATCTACCTACTAGTGTTGTACATATATGATATATATTGTAATTTATATGATAATAAATATCATCACAATAAGTAATTGAACGAAATTTAAGACCTAGGAAGTTAAACGATTTAGATTTATTTGTTTGTCCCGTTTAATTTATAATCATATTATTAGAATTTAAACCGATTACACCAAATTTACAACACAATTTTTTGTTGTTGTAATATAAATTCATATTAAGCAATAACTATATCTCGGATATAATAAACTCCTACAACAACAGTCTATCTATAACGAACCTTACACTCGACTCGTACACTATACATATTATAATACTACACTGAGTACAATAAAAAGTCATTATTTTTATGCTCAGCGTGAACGTTTTGTCTACATTTACATTTTTTTTTTCAATTTCTATCGTCTTCCACATAATATTTTTTGTGACTTAAAAGTAATTCACTAAATAATTGTTAATTAATAATACACTCCCTCGTATTATTTAGAAACTGTTTTTATGTCTGTTGTATCATGCATAATTATAGTAAATAATTACATTGAAAAAATATGTTTATGATGAATACATTAACAAGCTGGTTATACAGAGAACTGTACGAGTACACAGCTCTCATATGACGACGAAGGCGACTAAACAATTCTGTAATAATAATATTTTAAAAAGAATTTATGTACTTAACATAATTTTTTATGTTTTAAATAGAATTGAATTGTATGCTTTAATAAAAGTTTCGTTTTCCCAATAATGAAATTAATTGGGAAAAGTTTTCTCTTCTTCAGATTTCAAGTCCTTGCGAACATTAATTCAATGTTCTCGTGTTTAATTCTAATCCGGAAAGTTAAATTGTAGCAGTTCAATTATTTAAAATCATATAAATTCAACTCCACATCGAGGGAGGGACCTTACCACCGACTCCGCCGGCGTTCGTTGCTGATTCGCTTTTGCGATTTTCCTACTATAAAAAGCGATAATCGTAAAAAAACGAACGCATTCATTTCCGATAACAAGCGATTTTATAAACGCTTTGTATTTTATGGAGTTGTTGTTCGCCTTAATTTATGGTCTTAAAAGGTAAGTACATACTTTTAATATACATTAATTGTACATAATACATTTGTTTAGTTATTTAAGAAAGAATAGGTAATTTTTGCTAGAAAGTAATGTGTATCTTTAATTATATACCAAACACTATTTTAAAATAGTAAAACTAACATTTATAGCTTATGCTATTACATAATTTGTTAATGAAATTTGCGGTTCAATATTAAATTATGGAAAATAATTCTTAAAATTGTCATTATTTTTTAATGTTTTAGGTCATCAAAAAAAAAAAAAAAACTCAAACACAAACCACCCAATGCGTAAAAGCAAGTCGAACCTCTATGGAGTGAAGCAATTAAAAAAATTAATTTATGTGGGTCGCCAATATATGATGTGTTGGGCTGGAAACGTATAAGAACCTCATAGTTTTAATATATTTTAATACGTAGTATAGTATTTAAATTTTTTGGTTTGGAAAGACTGGAAATATAAAATAAGGCAAAATCTCACTAAAAATAAGACTGAACGGACTAGGACCGGTGATGGTCCCTGCAAATTATATTATTTTACCGAATTAGAGGAAGAAATTATTTAGCTGTTAGACTTAAACATACGAGTATGTATAGGTGGGGCGGGCGAAGAGTATGGAGCACCAAAATCATTGAACTTTATGCAAACAGAGACAGTTGAAGTGCAAATTGAAGTATAGATATGTCTTTATCAGACACTACAGAACGGCGCACACCAAAAAACCACGACCAAATGCTGTTAAAACAAAAAGTCTTCTAGAAACTCAAGTAGCCACGCAACAAAGTTTTTATGAAGATTTGTCTTCACATTTTAAAATTGTAATCGACGAGTTAAAAGAAATTTCAAGATTTCAAAGAAAACGGTTTTACCAGAGTGATCAGAAGCTAAAATTAAAAAACGAAGCATTACAAAATAAAAAGCAGTATCGGCTAGACAAACTTAAGTTGAGAAAATAGCAATTAGAACTTAAAAAATGTAAAATTAATTTGTAGCTGGGGAAGTCTTCGTATATGACTCAGATTCGAAAATATAAAATTTTAGTGTTTAAAAAATGTACATTTGTATTGGTATATATTAGTTTTTTTTTATTTCTTTGCTTTATGCCATTTCAACAGTGATGAATTAAGCTAATGAATTATGTGATTTTTATAAAGAATTTTTTTGACAAAATATAAAATATTATTATAAAATGGCATTCGTTCACGAAAATTTTTAGCTGCATTTGCTGTTGTACAATTATCGGAAGTACGTTTTATCATAAAACTAGCTCGTCCCAATCAACACACTAGTTGCCTATATTATGCAGAACTGAAGAAACATTCAACAGTCCGATGCATCTTTCAAATGAATTACGCGCTCTTGAATGCAAGGTATTAAACCTTGCTTTAGGTGAACCGTAAGCAGCTCCTCTAAACGGAGTTATAATCCAGGGCTCTAATGAATAGCGAGTGTCCGCTATAACAACAAATTTTAGGTTGTTTATAAAAGATTCACTTTGGAAATATTTATCTATCAGCTATGATTTTGTATCGCCAGCTCGCCACTGACGATGCAAATATTCTCGGGCGCTGCTAAGGCTCCAAATCATTAAGTCATGGCAGGATCTACCATAACAAGCCGTGTTTTAATTTTGGAGCACTATCCGGAGCCAAATGGCAATTTTCTATTGAAACTGCAGCTATTATTCACTGGTGTCGCTGTACTATAAAAATTAAAACTAAATTCATCAATAAAACAAACATTTATCACCTGAAATATATTAATTGACATTTATTTTTACAAGATGTTATAAACAAGAATTTATCTTGCTGCGTTTTAAATTTTTATTGTAAGATTAAATTTCTAATAGTTTCAGGGGTTTACAAAATAAAGGTCTTTTCAAATTTCCCATTGAAATGAATAGCGCTCCCGATAGTGGCTCCCGATAAATAGGTAGAGCAAAATATTTTTTTTATCGATTTTTAACTAAAAAGTTGAATGAAAATCGTAGTTTAGAGTTAAATAAATTAATTATTTGCAAAAATAGCACGCTAAATATAAGTTTTGACATAGAAAATTGGCTGCTCCGGATACAGCTATCGGGCGCTAATAAAAAAACACAGCAACAGGCATCAATTGCTATGCTCCGAATTGAAGTATTAAATAAATCATAGCAACAAAATATTTAAGCTATGAATCCTTTCCGATTAAAATAAATATGTTCTGAAATGGATGGTTCCAAGATACTAATATGACACTGGGTACCCAATTTAAAAAAAAATACTTTCTTAGTTTCTTAGTTTCAGTGCAATCTATTTAGAACATATTTTTTTTCTCTATTAATTCGCCCCGAAAAATATTCCGATATTTCCTCCAATCCATATGCGAAAGCTTCTTTCGATAGACGAAATAATTGCCTAACACTATTATAATAAATGTTGACTGTTGAGTAATAAAATGTAAAATATTAGTAATTTTATAAATACTAAGGTTGTTTCTGGAAGAGAAAGAGGAGACGAAGTGACTCTTACTTCTCCGATCAATTTCATCTTCGCTGTCGTTTTCTATTAAATAATTGGCAATTGAATCCATGTTGTGAATTTAAATATTTACTTTTTTATAACCTCAAACTTTATATATTTGACAGGTAATGTCATTCATAAGTTCAGTGCACAAAATTTCGCTTATAGCGTTGCATTGTTTGTGGTGTGGTATCATTAGGCGAAGCGGAAATGAAAAAACGAAGAACATAACGAACGTCAGCGGAGTCGGTGGTAAGGCCCCAGGCTTGTTCTTTAGTATAAATCGTAGTGACATCTTCATTAAATGTTGTAAATTTTATTAAATTTTTTTTTCTAATGTAATAAATTTATTTGTTTATTTTTACAATATTACAACTGATTCAGAGATCATCTAGTAATTTATCTATCTTAAATTTGTTTCGCGGATTAAGATGAGTAACCTATTGGCACATTGGTCTTCTTGGCACAACTCCAAAGATGGATACCACAGTTCCATACTGGTTTTAGCATTTGCTTGTGTAGAAGCAATTTGTTGTGTATTGAGAGCTCAGAATTTCTACCCATGAGCCAGTACATTTTTCTATATTTGATGTTTAACTCTTCTTTTTTCTTCTTGATGTGTTCTTTCCATCTTAGCTTAGCATAGAGGGTCATGCCAAGGTATTTAGCTGCATTTGCATATGAAATTTTTTTGAGTTGAGAGCCACTGGAATACGCTTACATTTTGATTTGTAAAGTTAACGTGTACTGATTTGGCTTCATTTAATAAGATGCGCCATCTTTTAGTCCAGTTGCTCACCGTGTTAACTGCATTTTGAAGTTTGCTTGTTGCTTCCAAAATATCTTTTCCAACTGCTAGAATAGCTGTGTCGTCTGCAAATGCTGCTTATGTGGTACCTTCAATATTCGGTAAGTCTCTCGTGTAAAGAATAAACAGAATACACTTCCTTGTGGTATACCTGCTGATATTCTTTTTATTTCAGAGTACTCATTTTCAAATTTGACTTTAAAGTGACAATCAGCTATGTAGGATTTAAGAATTTGATAAAATTGCTTAGGCAGGTCCCGATGCAGTTTAAATTCTAGCCCTTGGTGCTAAACTTTGTCAAAAGCTTGAGCTTCACCTAAGAAAATACTAGAGCATATTTTCTTATTCTCAAGTGCATCCTCAATGACATCCGTTATTCTGTTCTTGTTCAACTGTAGAGTGATTTTTTTTAAACCCAAATTGGTGTAGTGAAATTAATCATCTCTCTTCTATTATAGGTTTGAGTCTGCTAAGCAACAGTTTATCAAATATTTTTGATATGACTGGAGGTAGTGATATCGGTCTATATGATTTTTTATCGTTTCCTAGTTTACCTAGTTTAGAAATCATCATTACTTCGACCACCTTATTTTGTCGTGGAACAATGGTACAACTTTTAAGTGAAGCAGCCTCTTAATTGTTTTCGACCTCATTTTGTTTCGGTCACTTGTGGTTTTACCGATTTTTCTTTGTGAAATGTCAAATCATAGAGAAATAAAAATTCCTTACTACTCGGCACCGAAAAATGTGCGAACGAATTAGAAAATTCCGAATATTACATAAAGTCAGCAAATTTGGGTTTTAAAATTAAAAGTGGTGCGTTTATAATAAATTTACATTTGGCTATTATTTTGAACAATAACAAAATCCATACGAAAATCAAGTTCAACGAAAATTAAAACATTGATGGTGGCCATTTTGTTACCACTTTCCTGTGGTGATACGATACATAACAAGAAAATTATGAAACTATGAAGCCGAGATGAGTCAATTCACCTATCAACAATTCGTCCCCAAGATTCTAGGTAACTTTTATTGAAATATTTCTCATTATCTCTTCGCCCGATACGATGGATGGATTGATGGGCTGCACCCACATTTGTAAAACATTTTTATCCGTTTCTTTGTAATTGTTATTTCACCGAACAGTAGTTAAAGTTTTTTTTATATGAAAACTAGCTGATGTACCCGGCTTTGCCCGGGTTATACAAAAATCATTTGTTGGCCTTGAAGGACTTTCCAAAATCATGCCTACAAACTTTAGGGATTGTTCAGATTCCAGACAAGGGATTGTCCAGATTCCGTAGAAACATTACTGATGACCCTTTCTTCAATTTCCAGATCTAAGAAGGCATTCCAGGTGGCTCCATCGTGTGATAATTACGGTCGATATACAACAAATATTGATACATATAAAATATTTGTTAACACACGGTTTTTCTCGGCTGTCAAAATGAATTCGTGCTAAATTTGTAAGTCTCGCTATAGTGAATTAAAAGTTTGCATATATGTATGTATATGTAAATTCCTTCTTACAGGTGAGCATGGGGAAGGGGTAACACTTTTGATCACTAACCCTCTTATGTTTTTTCTCGGCTACTAAAACGCATTGCTGCAAAATTGGGGAGCAATTGCTCGAGTTCATCAAAAGTTGTCAAATATTGTAAATTTCTCTTTACAGGTGAGCATGGGGAAGTGGAAACGTTTTTTGATCATTAAACGCCCTATGTTTTTTCTATGAAGAAATAGTATATTTTTTTACCAGACTTTAAACGCCACAACTGGATTGTAGCGTCAAGGAAGGTAACTAGGAGATTATGTTTTCACTCGACTGAGAAAATTGACACCCAGAGCCGTCTAACCAGGCTAACCGATTTTTTTTTTATAGTGGTAATGCGATGTTTCTGAGTGGTTTAAAGTAACTGTATTTTTTCTTACATGTCTCATGAGTTTTTTGTGTTGAAGAAGAGTTTTCATTCTAAATTCGTTTGCAAAAGGCGTTTTTGCATGAATTTTTTTTTATTTCTGAGCACAGATTTCGTTCGAAGATTGAGACTTGAGAATTGTGAGTTTTACTGTTGTTTCACTAACCTACTAATTAAATTTTATATTTACTTCTAGTATGCTGATGAAACAACAGTTAAACCCCCAACTTCGAACGAAATTGGTATACTGGTAACCAACCTAATTTTTTCCTTGGGGGAATGGAATGCATTATTGTGACTTATGTTTGTGCTGGGCTGATCTGATACATTTTGCTTTCGTTTTTTGAAGTAATGAGGTGCTGCTTTTGGTGGAAAATAAATGGAAATATTTGTTAGTTTAATAGAATTGGTTTTCTTTGTCAAGGAGGTCCACTATCGCCAACTAAGTAAATTAAAATTGTGCTTTTACTTTTTGCTTTTTAGTCATTTCTGGTTATTTTGCTGGAGTATTGCCAAATGAATAAAATGTTTTTCAATACAGTTTCTCAAATAATAACATTTTTATAGAAATGTAAATTAATAAATTATAAGTTAAAAGGTTTGGTTTTAAAGTTTACTTTAGAATTATAATGGCATTCAGGTTTGGGATCTCTGGTTTAGGACACCCGACAGGAGGCAGCAATGACTTGGAATTACTAATTTTCTAAAATTTTAATTTATTAGATGTATTTAACTAAGATTTAAATTACAAAATAATAAATGTTATTAATGAAGTTATAATTTAATTTTGGTTATACATTTTTTAAGTTTAAGTTTTAAGTTTAGTTGGTTATGAAATCAACTTTTACACTATTAAGGTAATTAGTTCAGGTAATCTATTTGGATCGATGATAGTTGGATCATTTGAGCAACAAATGTATAATTTGTTTTATTTTCTAATTATAAATTATATTGTAAAACTTTTCAATGTTAACAAATTATATCTGGTTTCAGGAAATTCACTGGTGCTGGGAATATTATTTCAGTAAATATGAATAATGTATAATATGAATTTTCAAGTTACAGGTATAGATTTAATGAAGCAATTGTTGAAGACCAATGTCATCGTTAACCATTAAACCTTTATCCTTCTTTGAGTAGATAATTTTATTGTTTTGTACGACCTCTAGGCGTCTGGAAACGGGTCTTGCCGTCTCAAAAAAATACCTTTCATATCCATCCATTTTGTTATGTGTTAAAAGGATGTAGGAATAGGACCGGCGTTATCTGGCACATCTTGTCCACTGCTTGGTCCTACAGTCAAATCAATCAATCAATTAATAAAATAATGCTAATGGAATGACTCGTTTTATCATATGAACATTCACACTTCGAAAATGCAGATAAAACCATTCGCTACCTCTAGTTTCAAATGCCAGAAAGAATTCGAACGGCAATGGTTGAGCTAAGATGACTAGATTTATGAAACCAGTAATTTGGAGCAAACCAACTTCAATCAAAATTGGACTACTTATCAATTCCCCACCAAATCTACTAACTCCAGTCGAACTGTGGTTGATGATTAACTGAACTTTCCGGTAGTTGGGACATGGAGTTTTGAGGAAAAATACTCATCCCGAGTAACACAAGATCAAGGCCCTATAGATACTTCTCATCCAAGAAAATCGATCAAGTGAAGTTATTAAGTTTATATCGATTTCTTAAATGAGCGAAGTCGAATTTAGTTAATTTTAGTTTTTCAAAGCATGTGATTCCAAATCGTAACCGATTGTAAATCATTTACGATGATAACAAAGAAGAAAAATGTATTAGTCAAAGTCGCCAGATTGCCTTAGAAAAATTTAATTCCAACTGACACATCACACCGATGCGACGAAAATTAAACACGTCCATGCTCTCAATAGAAAAGACGATTATAATAAAGGTAAATAACGACTTTATGTTGTTTTTCTACAATAATAAAAAAGAAAATTTAAAACGGTCATTGACATAATAATGCTATTGTTTAACGGCGAAGTTGATATGGTCAGTCACTGTTCATAATTTGTATTTTCTACATGTGGTAGAACAGCAAGGCGGAGAAAGAAGCAAACCTCTGCACTCCAATTTTAATGTGGTGACTGTTGACTGATGAACATATTCCAAAGTAGCCGAAAAACATTGATAAGCCGCTCGACTTTAGAGAAAATCGGTACATAGACCACGCTATGGTGCAAATGGTCGACACAGTAAAGGAGTCAAAGGAAAAGTGCGTCTTAGGAATATTCCTAGATATATCTGAAGCTTTTGATAATCTGTGGTGGTCCTACCATTGTATTAAACCACGGAACGTGATTTCCATTATCAAAATAATGGATAAATATGAAATATTAATACCTTAATTGGAAAAGTATTGTCCGAGGAGTCAGATAGACCTAATTCAATTTTTGTCTTGTAACTTTTGAGTTCAATATCTAGATATAGTGAGATAAGGTACAAACAGTAATAATTCCGTCGAATATCGAGAGAATAAACAAAACATACAAACATCAATCAATCGAATAGCGCAGCGCTTGCACACAAATGTTCATGCCTTTAAAATGGATAAAATTTGATAAATTACTAAACGTATTCGGCATTTTATTCCAAACATTTCGTGGTTAGAATATTAGAAAGATGACGTCATTGAATTTTTTGTGTTTATTATAAAACCAAACACAATTCCCGGGGCATCAAAACGATCTAAAATATTATTGACTCCACACCGTGTGCGTTAGTTCTCATATTGAGTGCGAAAAATATTGTAAAATTGATTGTAATGCTGTGGTGTTGAAATATACAAACGCGCACGTCGAGTCTATATAGTGATATAAACATATTTTGCGTATGTAAAAAACTTTTATAAATGATTTAATGGGATTATGTTTCGGAATGATGTTTCATTGAAAGATTTTTTTATTTTAAGTAATAAATAATACCAAAGTAAAAAAAAAAAAATAAATAATAATCTATTCGCTTAGTACTAAGTGTAGTAGTAAGTGTATATGTATATTCAAAGTGAACAGATGGTATATGGAAACTTGTAAATATACTAAATAATTTTCACGGCCAAACAATTAATGTTATACATATTTAAAAAATAAAAACGTTGATTGAATAGAAGTTATCTGTATTAAATTATTAGACAGATTTCAAAATTATACAGAATTTTGATTTTCTGAATTTTATATTTTCGTACGATGAATGACGCGACGAGACGCGCACTTGTAATTTGAGATAAAAAATAATTTTAACGTGGAGCAAGAACTCATGTCTTATAAAATGTTGGCCACAATTATTATACCACTCAAGCCCATCAAAATATTTAAGTTTTTATTAAAGAAGCTAATTTTTCAATTTGGATTCGATATTGATTGAATCATTTTACAGTAACTGAAAAACAGTGTGTGTGTGTGTGTGTGTGTGATGTGGCTTTAAAATTTTAATTTATATATTTCTGAAATTACTGTGTTCTGTTTTTGTGACATTTAACCGCGAAAATTTATGAAATTTGAAATAACGGCCACATAAATTTAAATTGATTCAATTCACTCAAAATACTATTTATCCAAAATAATTACATGCAAAATTTTATATTTTTCTAGACCAGTCTGTACCAACGCAAATTTTACATAAATTGTAGATATCTTATATAAAAATGGTTTGTGACGCAAACATTCTTACACAAACATAATTTATCCAAAATTTAGTTCATAAAAAACTTCACAATTGGTTTTACGTTTCAATAAATTTTGAAATACTTGTGATGGATCTATCAGAAGAAGCAATACTTGCGACACTATTCCTTTGTACTGCATGTGTGAGGCTGACGCTGACGGTGCAATTATTAATATCATAATTATTCGCTTATCCTGATGTGCAATTAAATATTGCTAATTAAAATAAGATTTATCAATTCTCAAAATATTTTTAATCGATGATTCATCATTGTTTTTATTTTAGAACCAGATCAAGTTGCTTTTTAATTTATGAATATAAGTGTCATCTATTGATAAAAGGTATGAACTGATCATCATTTTCGTTAGTCAGAAATTTTGACAAAATATGGTGCACTTGCACACACATACAGCATTAGATGTTATTAAATTTATTTACTAATACGTTGAAAGAGAGAGAGAGCAAGAGAGAGATAGAGAGAGAGACTGAGAGAGTAAAAAAGAGAGAGAAAGAGGGTGAAAGAGAAAGAGAGAGAAATTGAATTGAGGATCTCGGAGAATACCATATGAAGATTAATTCATCGAAATAATTCATTGCCCCCTATCGAATATTGAAAATAAATACGTTCTAGTATAAGATAATAGCACTAGTGGCTATTTTATAATATTCAGAGACCAATAAAATTTCCGTCGTAGGCGTGCAAGTGGATCCCAAGTATCGCTACTTCCAACTTATTTTGATTTTTATGGAACAATTGTTGGAACTAAGTTGCATGGTCAAGTTCCATTTTATTACAAGTTTAACTGTGAACTGTGGAACAAAAAGCCAAAAGAACTGGATATTATGCGAGTTCCATGTCTTCCATGAAATATCTCAAAAATGTAATGAAAGTTGGAACTGTCAAAATGAGTTCCATTTTGTTATACTTGGGATACAAGAAATTTCTGGATTACTTTTTCAATGTCATACGAATTTGCTGTTCATTTATTGGACAAATATCAATTTCTCCTTTATTTTCAAGAAATAATTTATGTTTCTAATTAAAATAAATGTTCGTGCATTTTTTCTTCGATTGAGATAAGCTTATCGTACTTCAAGACACTGTTGCATTATATTATAACGTTTTCATAAGTGAATTTAAATTAGCAGTTTCATCTAAGTTGCATAAAACTGACCATATCCCAAAACCAGATTAGCAATCTATAACTATCTTTATCCTTCAGTTATAATCAAATTGGTTAAGAAATGGCTTAGTTGTAATTTTCATTATTTATTTACTTAAGATCATCTTCTAGAACCACATATTTGCGGAAATCAAGGATTATATTCACAATATGGTTCCAAGTTCAGGTAAGTTCTCTCAAAGGAAATTACGAAAGTATTAATGATAGAACTGGATGTATAAAATTCTGTAAACTAGTGTACTGAAGCCCGTTGTAAAAACTTTCACTCCCTTTCCCTCGTCTATGTTGTTCAGGATGAATGATGTGAGTTCAGTTGGATTAGTGGTCGTGAGTCGCGCTCTTGAAAAAACGATGCTGATTTGGAAAGAACAATGGCTTTCAATGATGATGCAGTATACCGTACACAACTCCCTCAAACATCTTTGGAATGCACAATCGTTTTGCAATTGGCTTGTGGTTAGAATATAAAATTTGCAGCCAATCCGGTGAATCAGAATAATGAAGACTCTTTCTACATATTTGACAAAATGTAAAATGAATTTACTGCTCGTTTATTAATTTCTTCTTCCTTTTTTAAGAAATAATTTATGTATCTAATAGAGCAGCAACCTTGCATAAATGAATATTATTCCTCGATTAAGATAAGCTTTTTTTACTTTGAGAAATTTATCGGTGGATTTGGCTTCAATTATACATCAACGAAGTGTAGTATGTTCCTGAGTTGAGAGAAGCGGGCATAATTCATCCTTTTTGGAACCAGGTAAATACCAAGTAGTGAATCCCAGTACAAATGTGAGCAAGGGAAACGAAAAGAACCCATTAGAATATGTAATCCGGACAGTCTTCTTAATTCGTCGAGATTCGTGTGTTTGTACCCACCCCCAGTCTATTGAATGTTATTCGGCGTATATCAGAGGTGTCTCAAGGTCTTCTATAGGATCATCTTCCATTTGTATTTGACTTTTTTCGAATTCAATTTTTTTTGATTGGAATATGCCAATTTCTTTTCGCCATTTTATATTGGTTTTTTAGTAAATTAAAATTCCCGAAAATTATCAATAAATTCAACGATTTGAGCGTTTTCCGATACCGATTACAATTCATTTTCTAAAATTTGAGATCATGTTGGCATTTACGTTCACTAGAATGTTCCAAGCAAGGAAACTGAATATCACATTAATTCGTTTGAGTGACCAAATTGGGTCCCTGAACTTCTTCATCACCCGAAACGTTATACTCCGGGTAGGAGCCGGAACGTGAATAATTGTTTACGTTTTTTGTCATTCGCTTAAAAAATAGCACTAAACGCACATCGCATTTCGCTATAACTGTCTAAATTTTGCTCCGGCCCCTTAAAATATTTGGTATTAAACACCATGCGCGGTAGAATGATAAAATATAAACGACATAAACAGAAGAGAAACGGTAGAGGTAAAATATAAAAGTGGAACGAAGAAAATTAAACTATATTTGATATAGAAAAATTAGTCAAAAACTATATTCCGAAATCGGAACATTATGACCAAAGGGTTAAGAATAACACAAAATAATTATTGTTCATTTTAATTGGAAATCAAAAATAGTTATTTTGATAGTTACTTTTATTATGAATTCTTAAACAAAAAAAAATTATTATTAATTTCTCCTATCAAGAAAATTTGATAATAAATTTTGAATATATTTTTAGAAATTTTAACAATCACAAGAAGCAAAGTTAGAAATTAATATTTATTTTCTTGTTTTAAATCAATATAATTTATCTTGTCCTACGAAATCACATTAGACTAGTTAGAAATGCTTAGTTATGAAATGGGTTACCCACGATTCACGAAATCCATTATATTAAAATCCATTTCTCTAAAATCCACTTTGACAAAATCCACTTTGGTCATAAACCACTTTTGACAAAATCCACGTTTTTCCTGTTTCCATTATCACAAAATCTAGTATTAGCAAAATCCATTTATGTCAAAATCCATTTTAGTCAAAATCCATTGTTCCAAAATCCACAAAAAATCCAAAAAAAGTAATAAAAACGATGGATTCGGTGGATTTTTTTATGGTTTTTGGAAACTAATTAAGAATGAATTGAAGCAAACAAAAATGATCGAGTGCATGCATTTAAATTTAAATTTGTGAATAACGAAAAATAATTGTGAAATAATAATTGTGATTGCCTCAATTATGTTACTCCTCCCACATGTACATGTGTGTGTCTGTGTCAGTGTTTGTGGCTGTGTCTTATGTCTGATATCTGATGTCTGTGTCTATATCTGATGTTTATGTATGTGTCAGTGTCTGATGCCCGATCTCTGTGTCTGTGTCTGCGTCTGATGTCTGTGTCTATGTCTGCGCCTGTATCTGTGTCTGATGTGTGTGTGTCGTGTTTGATGTCCGTGGTCTAATGTCTGATGTCTAATGTGTCTGATGTCTATGTCTGTGTATAATGTCTGATGTCTGATATTTGAAGTCTGAAGCCTGATATCTGTGTGTGTGTCTGATGTCTAATGTCTGATGTCTGACGTCTGGTTTGATGTCTGATTCTGATGTCTGATATTTGATGTCTGTGTCTAGGTCTGTGTCTGTGTGTGCTTCCGTGTCCGTGTAGGGAATGGCGGGTTTCGTAAATAACTGATTTTGTCAATAGTGGATTTTGACAAAATTGGCTATGGAATTTAGGAAAGATGGATTTTGACAATGATGGATTTACTCAAAAGTGGTTTTCTTCTAAAAAGATGAATTTTAGCAGCAGTGGATTTGGAGATGAACGATAAAGTGGGACTCCCAAATTCTATATGGCAAAATTTCTTCAATAAAGAAATATTTTCTCAGTATATAGTAGGCTAATATTTTTCCTTATTAGTAAGTATGATTTAACAGGGGTTCAGCGTTAAAGTATCATTACCATAATTAGTGACCACCAGCAAGAATCTATTTACCAATTACGAACATATTTCTTCTATTTCTATTCTATAAGAAATACGTTCCAATAAAAAATTATAGAATTTGGATGTCAAACCACATTAGATATCGCTCGGTTGAAAAGTGAATCTAATGCAAAAAATTGATGGCTGTTAATAGTGCAGTACCAAATTGAAGACTAATATGTGTGTAATGGTCTCCCAGTAAAGCAATCGTATTCAAGAAGAGCTTATTATTAGTTATTAAGAATTCTTATTCCAAAGCTATATTTGTAGCTGGTTAAATCATATTTCTTAAAATAAGAAAGATTCAGTTTCCTATTTATATTGTTTCTTGCGCTGATCATTGCGTTCTTAATACAAATACTTTCTGTACACAAAAAATTATATTAGAAATAATTATCAGAACTAATGTTCTGGATTCTTGATTGAATAATAAATTTTCTTAATTTTTTATAGTTTGAAGTAACTATAATCTATTCGTAGATATGTATATAAGAAATAAAGTGTAAACTTTAAGGAAACATTTCTTAAAATAAGAAAATAATCTTAATATACAAGAAAATTTTTCTTAAAGTAAGAAAAGTTTATCTCAATGGGAGAAATATATATATATATATAAATTGTATTTTCTTAGCGGATAAAGAATTATCCTAGATGAAATCGTGGCGTTGAAGCAAGTCTCCACTTGGGATCCTATTTGGCTTTAAAAATAGAAATGGTTAATTATAAATTGTAAATGCTTTGATTATGCAAAGTTTTAACTAAATATAAATGGCTTTGTTCACTATAAAGCAAAATTAAAGCCGCCCTACAATTTTAAATGGAACTGAATATCTTGGTGTGTAATTCAAAAATAGAAAAATTCATAGAAAATAACAAAATTCGAAACATTCTTCAAAAAAAAAAAAAATTATGGCAACGCATTAATACTGCAGTGTAAAAAATTCTGACAGTGATAAATAACATAAATTTTTATTGGTGCGAAATGGGAGGCCAACTCAAATATACCCCCTCCCCTAAATTTTCGAAAAATTTTCTATTGTTTGTCCTGTGTAAGTTTAAGCTGGAACAACAATACCATTATATGATTAAAGTCTGAATACACAAAACCAATATACACCACCAAAAAGGATACGGCTGACGAAAAATTTTCATTCTAGCATTAATCATATACTTCTACATATTATGATGATAGAAGATCAATATTATATATTTAAAAATGTTGATTTACAATCATTGAACTAAAAATGAAATAAAATTTATTTAAAACTAGAAAAAAAAAGAATAATTTTTTGAAAGTGATATATTTATGGGTTTTACCAATCATAAAAAATTAAAATTTTTTGGAATTTTGTCAAATTTTAAAATTAATGTGAGTACGGATATCATACTAATATAGTATACATACGTTTATATGTATCTATGTGTATACAGAGTTATGTGAAAGGTGAAATATGTTATGAATTTTGTTGTTTTTGTTGTGGCACTTAATTTTTAATGCATAAAATGGTGCAAAATGCGAGTACAGAGTATTTAAGAATATTGTCCACAAGATTTTTATTTTTTTGTGTTGTTACCGTTGTCTGTTCTTGTTTGAGAAATATAAAATCACTGAATAATTAAAATAAGATTCCTCCAGAGGGCATCTAAATTATTTTTTATTATTATGCTTATTTTTTATTTTTTTTTACTCTCTGTGTATTATAATATAAGTATCATTAAAGATTAAAAAAAGAAACCGAAGTAACTGGAAGAAGTAAAAAAAAAAAATGTAAGACGAGGGAAAAACTTAAAGGAAAATATTATTATAATTTTCCATAATGGTTAACATATTTATTTCATTTTCATGTTAATATACATAAAAGATATAACTCTCGTACCTTTCCCTTTTACCATTTGGTTTTTTGGTTCGTTGCCGTTCTAAGTATTATTATACGTATGTAGATGTATATAATACCGTGGGCCCATTTGAAAAATGTTTCCAAAAGTTGTATTTTGTTGAGGGGGTAATTAAATGTGTTTCCCGTTTCTAGAGAAACGTACTTCCAATTTGGAGCTAGTGAGGGATTGGGTAGCTCTGTAAAAAAATACCGTTTTACTGTTTAACATTTATTTGTCATGTTTTCACCATTTGATTTTCGTAACGACAAACTTTAAGTGTATTAATTAGTAATTAGAAATGTTATTTTATTGAGTTTCTATAAAGAGATGATGGGTGAATGGACAGACACCCAACCTCCGATTTTCAAGGAGATTTAGTACTGGGCTGTGTTAATTCTAGATATTTTAAATAAACATTTGATTTTATTTAACTAAACTAGCGAATTCTTCAAAGCCACATCCCATTGGGCCACATTGCGCAACATTACACATCTTTCCACTTTCCTAACCTTCCACGATTGCCTAAACAAACTTCTTTTAACTGCAAACAGAGACCTGTTAATTACTTTACACCAAATACATAATCCAACACATTTATTTTAAATTTGAATTCAAAATGAATGCTTACAGATTTGTAAACTCTTCAAAAAAATAGTAAGGATGACTGGTCTCCAAAAATAAATGTTTCTGTTCAAATTAATACCTTTGAACTTTCTTATTTTCCTAAATTTATCAAAATTCATAATTTAAATATGCTTTCGATGAAAGATCTACACTTTCATTTATGTTTCTGGATGTCATGTTCAATTTTCGGAAAGGAGAGTGAGATTATTATTGATCGCCTTGGGTTGAACATACACGATCTTGAATCCTCCATTGCAACAGTAGATGGAACTCCGCTAGGACGTTAAAAACGAACTGCGAAAGAGTTGGGAGTCCTTCGGCTCCAGAACAGATTGCATAGTTGGGTAATGACAAGCCAATAAAACAGCAGAATTTTCCGGTCTCACCATACATTCAGGAAAAGTTTGATAAGGAGCTAGACTGCAAGTTCAAGCATGGTGTTTTCGAAAAATCTAGTAGTGCCTGGTATAACCCTATAATTTGCCTCAATAAACCGAAATTTATAATTCGTTTATGCCTAGAACTCCGTAACCATACAAGATGCATATTCGATTTCGCATATTGGGCGATTCTTAGGCCGATTTAAAACAACTAAATTCCTGTTAAGCGTGGATCTTTCTGATTCCTTTTACAGATTTCACTGGAGAAGATGTCGAAAGAGAACACTGCACTTCCGATTTCTTCCCGATTACACTTCCGATTTCTCGTAATTCCGATTGGTCTCCATAATGCTCCACAGACACAAGCCCGGCTTAGGGATATTGTGTTAGGTGTTGACCTAGAACCCCAAGTTTTTCTCTACTTCAGCTGCAACAAAATAACAACATTTGACGCTTTTAAAAATTGTGGCTGAGCGTTTAAGTAAATCATGTTTGACGATTAATCTGGAGAAATCAAATTTTTTTCAAAAAAGTATGAAGTACCTAGGCTATGTCATATCCGAATGAATCCAAATTTCTAGATTAACCATAATACTTAAGAATATATAAGATGTCCATATAGACTTATGGGATTGGCGGGATGATACTCCAGATTCATTCCGAACTTCGTTGCTCTTACTTTCTATTTCTTATAGCTCGAATCTCGCTTAATATCAACACCAATCCTTTTAAAACCAAATTTTGCTCAGTCCTTTGTAATTCAAACGAACGCAGCAGATGTTGCTATCTGTGCTGTACTAACCCAAAAAGAACATCAGATAGGGAAATTTCATGTGGTTCAATATGTCTTTTCACGTAGCATATGGTAATCAAAGAAGTAATATCAACATCAGATTTATGGTATGCTAATCTTAAATCAGGTTTTACTAAATTCTTCCGATAATTACCCTTCGTTTAAACTTTACGACGATAAAATATTCCAAATTCAAAATTCATAGTCATCAAGTGAACATGTTGGAGTTAAAAAAACAAAATTAAGAGAACTATTATTCGCGAAAGTAGAGTACTACAGTTAGAGATTATGTGCGAAACTGTGAAAAATGCAAAGCATCCAAGGAATTTCCAACTGTTACATCCCCTATGGGAATGGTGAGAATTCCCCTTAAGTTTTCGCAAATAAGTCTATAATCTTCAACCTTCCAACAACTTTTTGAAAAGACCATTGGAAGGTTTATTGGGCACCACTTTTTGCATATAACTTGGAGTAAAAGTTGATGAATGGCCTCAAAGCCTTCGCTGGTACAGGATATAGAGGTTTTTTGATATAGTTATCTTAATTTTGCGTTCCCAAATCTCAAATAGTTTCTTATCACATATTCTAGAAAGATGAATTTTTGTCGCATGAATGAATTGCATTTTTGAATTGATGTCGCTGCGCTTAGCCCTCCGAGGGGCTTTAGATTTCAACTTCGGGGACGTAGGAGCCGGTATCAGCAAACATGTCGCACTGCATGCCGCACGCATGAGCGGATTATATAGAATTTATTAATGACACTTACTAAAAAGAAAAATTTATTGCACCATTTTGTTATGCGTGATTTTGTAATTAAGATTTTGTTCTTGCAACATTTTGTAATTGCAACATGACGGCTGACGGCTTCGATAACTCTCACGGGTACTTAGCTCTCCATCCAATTTCCATTCTTATTAGCCATTTTCTAGGACTTCATCGCAAACTCATTTTTGAATTTTGTCAAAAAATTATTTAAGAAGTCCTATTTTCCCACATGCAAAATTTTAAAAATTCTAACCGGGATTTCCTAAAAATCGGGTTTTTTTTATACAAAACAGAGATTTTGAAAACCGGGATTTAGAAAAAACCGGGATTTTGACAAACCGGGATTTAACCCTTTGTTTGCACGTTTTATAACCAAATCTTTATTGCTCCTTCATTAGAAGTCCAAGTAACGGCTTTTAATTGGCCTTCTACCTTCACCAGAAATTAATGAAAGCTCTTAAGTTCTATAGGTTGCTTGTTGGGGCTGAAAAATATCTTGGTGATAAGGGCGCCTATTGAGTTGGTCCCATCAGAAAATCAGAACCTTAAAGTCATCCGAATCGAAACACTCCCTTAAGATGTAACCGGTTTTAGATCTTCTGTTGCAAAGGGTAAGCAAGACAGATGATAGACCAAATCAGAACTTCAACATAATTTTTAAATTGCCGATCTAATTCGTTGAGATACTCCTAGTATATATTTTAGTAATTCAATTTTTACTAAAATTTTGTAAATTCAGACAATCAATATATCGCGAAAGTAGCATTTTATTTAAGCGTCTTTATGAAAGTACCAAAAGTTGGAGGGTAACTGAATTCAAACTAATGAAATGTTAAATATTTATATTAACATATTTTAATGTCTCATTAGGTTTAGACTGCAGTGATTAAGCTAAAAAAAATAAAATTGAATACAATATACATATTCGAGTTCAATTTCTTCAACATTTTGCTCTAGCGAATTATAAAAAGCCGCGAAATTTGTGCAGAACAAATCGACAATGCAGATAGTTACACTAGGTTAGCCTACAGTAAAACTCCTCTAATCAAATAATCTTATTCTTTCTTCACGGTCTTGACTAATTTAATAGAGCATAGAAAATTGTATTTTAACAAGTAAATTTAAAATTAATAGTAGATTATGTATGAAGTAAAAAATTATCGAGTCCGAAGGCCAAGGTTGGTAAATGAACATAAACAATATTCAACATTTACTCCCGAGTTAGATACAATATTTTTTCTACGACTTTTAGTAAAAAATATTATGTTTTTATCGAGGAGTTTGTAGTAAATACATTTTTGTTACATAAAATATACCGACAAGAAATGTACCCCTTTATGTCCTGATGCTAACTACAAAAAAACATTTTGTTGCAAAATTCCATTCTATTCATCAACAATAGTTTCCTTCAAGGGTGATACATTCATTCCAACGCTTCTCTAACATTTCGACGCTTTTCTGTAGAGCGATTTATTTGTGGCCTCAAAATATGGATTTATTTCGATGGCACTGACTTTGAATTCAGCCATTCGGTCGACAATTTATTCATTTCATCGTGTGCTTTCAGGTCTGCCAACTGTTGGCATCATGATTATCAATTTTATTTGAAAATTTCAAAGATTCAATCGCATTCCATTTTGTTTTGATATTAGAGGAGAGGAGTAAGTTTATGCCCTAGTAACCAAAATTTGAAGTTGCGACAAAAATTTCCCGAGAAACCAAAATTTACAATTACAAAATGGGCTGAAATTTTTTTTCTTAAATGCATTAAACTTTATTTAAATTTGATTTCTTAATTCATTTTCTTAGTTTAGTAATTTCGCAATTTATTAAAGTAATAGAGTTTCAAATTGTGGCTTTATTGCAGACAATTGATATAAAATTAAGAATTTTTAATTTTATTACAATTTAGGTGCAGCTTACGGGAGCTTATATTTCAATTATGTGTTTTTTGTATAAAACCTGTACCTAAGGGTTTTACTTTCTCTGGTTCAAAATGACTTAGTAAGTGTGCTGTCACTATTGCGATGAGTGAAAAAAAAACAATCACTCATCGGTCGTAAGAGTTTTAGTTTATTCATTTGATCAATAGTAAAATCTAATCCTTTATGACAGAGTAATGGGCTTTTTTATTGGTGAGTGCCTTGCAAGGCGGTTGGTTGTAGTAAGTTGGGTCACTCACTAATTTTGGAGGTTACTGCGTGACATAGATGGAATCGTTTAGCGTGGGTGAGGATAGTTGGTGGTAGTTTTATTACTTGTTCCCATCTGTGTGGAGCCTGGTATGTAACATATATGGGTTACAAATTCCTGGAAAATATCCAAATATCGGCTTAAAAAAGAAATAAAAACATTTCTGAATCCGAGATTTTAGATTGGGAGACGTCAGAGTTACAATGCGACTTTTTTGGGCAAGGCCAAAATATTAGTTCGAACGATGGGGAATCTCTCAGTGATTGTTGCATGAAAGAATGTGAGCTTGTATACGGTAAAAGAAAAATAAATTAAAATAGATGTATTTTTTTAAGGTAGAGTAGTGTGCCTTCTGATAGATTCGGGTAGTTCGGCTTATGTCAAATCATTATTTACTTTTTTATTTTAACAAATAAATTCCACAGTTAAATTTAGTTGTACAGTAGCTCTTCGCTTTTCGAATTTTTTCAAACTTGCACTAAAACAGTTAACTTCATTCTTGCCCTGCTCTTATAGTGTTCACTGATGACCCC
Source organism: Nephrotoma appendiculata (assembly GCA_947310385.1). Taxonomy (NCBI): domain Eukaryota; kingdom Metazoa; phylum Arthropoda; class Insecta; order Diptera; family Tipulidae; genus Nephrotoma; species Nephrotoma appendiculata. Next base: position 33,146,579 of record OX371223.1, read on the forward strand.
ACGAAAAAAAAAATATTCGATTAATTTGAAGCATCTAAAATATTGGATTGATTCTTATTCTACCTACTTTTGGATTTTATCCGAATATTTTTGACACAACAATGTGATTTAATTTTTAGAAATAATTTGTGTTAATCAATCAATCAACAAAATCATCTGCTCAGCAGAAAAATTACTCGATCAAAAGACATTTTAATTAAAAATTCGATTATAAGACTATGATTGTGCGATAAATATATTCTAGCACAAATATTTGACTCAAACGTGTCATTTTTCGTTTTGTGAACTTTTTCTCGTTTTGCTGCCCGAATTCTGTGATAATTTTTTGATAAATTTAAGATTGATATACAAATTGGACTTGTTATCATTTAAAGATTTAAGATTAAGTATTAAGTTATAAATCAATAAAAAGATTTAAAATCATAAACACAATTATATTTATTTTATTTTAAATTTAAATTATATTCGTGAGGCCAGATTCTTTACTTTGAACAGCTTCTAATCATATTAATTTATTATACAAGTGACTACAACAATTTTTATCCGATTAAATTATGACGAAACTGTCAAAATTTATTTTACCTAAAGACTGTGAAAGTTCGGGTGCGTTCGGTATTTTCACTAATTTAGTACTAAAAAATATTTATCGCACAATTCAGACAGTAAGTCTTGTCTAGACGATAAAACTAATTGTAGTTCTAATTATTAAGTTTATGATCATAAGTTGGATTTTTCGTCTTGACGGTGAATGTAAACTACTGAATTTCCTCTTTTTATTTTGTATACTTTTATTTATATTTTATATATTTCTCTTTTTATTTTGCCCGTGTGCACGTAGAAACATTCATGTATTCACTTATTTGTTATATAGGCTGCGATGCACCCGCATTTTCCGAGAAGTAAAAGTATGTTCCAATTAATTATGGGTGTTTTGGATAATTAATTATAGTACTAAACTGTACTAAAAATGATCAAATTATGTCCGTATTTTATATTTACTGTGTAATATTATACTGATAATTCAAATTATGCTCCAATTAATTATCGTGTCAAGACAAGGCTATACTCCGTGTGTTCACTGATGGTTTTCTGACATAAAAAATCGGTATATTTTTGAAATATTTTACTCTGGCTAACTTCGCTTCAGTAAAATATCCCATTTTTTTATTACACGAGTGAACACGTTATTTTTGGCTTGGCATATAAATTTGACCGTTCAGTATTTTAAACGTCAATTTCCTTTACAAGTGAATTTAATATATTTCCTAAAGTGTTTAAATTTTAATAAAATAATAACGAAAATGTTTATGATTGAATCAAGTCAAAAAAACCCAAAAAATCCAAAACAAAGTGGAGTTAAAAATATACCGATTTATGGGGTGCGCTCGGTTTGTAGCTAAAAAAACGGATATTTTTTATCCTCTTGTACATGAGTGAACACTAGGACTAAAACAATAAAAATCGTTAAAACAAAATCTCCTTTTTTTATTTATTTGGTTTGACAGATAAAATCCTAACTACGTGTTCTCTCATGACATGAAAAATTACCCAGCTATTTTACTAAAGTGAAGTTAGTTCGAAACTGATACCCCCAAACTTTAGGGAGTCGTTCCTTATCACGCAATAATACCTGCATCAAGCAAACTATTTGCATGATTCTTGTATGTAGTTTTAAAATTATGTTTTATGCAAGTTTTTAAATGAACACCCGGCACCTACCATACGTACAATTGATTTATTACGACATTCATATTGAAAAATATTTTTCTAAGAAATTTCCTGAATTCTTATGATAACTTCAGAAAATTGTGTATATGGAATTATGGATATACAACAGGCTTAATGAAAAACTTGATAAGCATAAGCATAATACAAATACATATATGTGTATACAAAAAGATGACGAATTTTTAAAACAAACTTACACCGGAAGTTTATTGCATAAAATTCTGTGTAGGTTTATACCGAATACACAAAAAAGGGATATGAAGTTTATCACGTGTAAAAAAACTACCATTTCTTATCAAATTTACAAAAAAATTGTTTTTGTTTTTTGTTAAATTACAAATTCCAGCAAAAGGAACACATACTCGTAAATATGTACAAAAAAAAAAGAACAAAAAAAGTAAACTTGTGATAAGGTATTCCTGGCGACTTATTTAAAATAAAAAGAAATTACATTTTCTTTATGTCTCTCGTAAAAGCGGCAAAGTAGGAAGAAAGCGGTAACAAAATTATGCACATTAATTTAGTTAGTAATTTTATTTTATGAAAACAGTTGTTCAATTCGAGAAAACTTTCCCAAACTTTACATAGTAAATTTTTTTTTTTAATTTTTTTATGCTATTGTTTGTGTGTACGAAAATAAAACTTCCCGGATATCTTCGGAATATTGGTGAAGGAACATAAGATTTTTTGTTGTTGTTGTTGTTGCTGTATACATAAATTCGGAAAGTGAGAAAAATTGTGCATTGTGTTATACATCTTTTTTTTTTCAACAAACGAACCAAAAATGTATATGTACGAGGAAAAAAATCACCCCCATCTTATATACGGTTTTTGTACACATTATACTCCTAGGGTCGCGCAAGTCATTTACAAGAAGAAAATTTATATATAAGATGAACGGAAGAAAAAAGAATAACGTAATAAAAAAAAACCGAAAAAAATATTTCTTTTTAGCTGATAAGCATCCGATTTATAAGATTTTATTTTTATAGACGGAATTATAATATTTATCGATTCCAATTTGGTTGCTTTATTTAGAGAGGGATAATTTGAAAAGAAAATCAAAATAATACAAGAACAGAAAAGAAAATATCTCGTATTTATGGAAAACCCGAAGAAAAACTCTGGGAAAATACCGAAATAATAATAATTTTTATGAATATTTGACTACTGGTGGTTTCAAAAGCTAAATTAGAGTTTGCTGATTTTTTTTTTTTGTTTCGTTACTTGCAACCTTTTTTTGAATTATATACTAGATGGTGCTGTGCACCAGATACTGAGATGGATTTGATGAAATTTAATTTTGTTTGATGAATTTTTTTTTTGTTTGTTTGGATTTGTATAGCAAGATATATTGTAATCAAATCAAAGAAAAGTTATTTTCTCGTTTTAATTTGCACACGATTTACGAGTATTTTATACGGCGCTCCCGCGTTCAATTTCATTTTATTTTTTCGGTTTCGTCGAGTTTTCAACGCAATGTTTATTATTATTTAGTTGCAGTACGCGGATATACAGAAAATTATTTAATGAGCGTACACAATACACATTAAGTATGATAAATTTGGGGATTCGTTAGATTTATTAAATTAATGATGCGCTGCTGTGTTGGGTTATGTTTTTCATTTCACCCCTCGAACAAGTTGTGGGTCAAGACAATTTTTATCCAGTATTATAATATGGTTTACGTTCAAAATTGTGTGAAATGAAGAAAATGTTGTATTACATAATTAATTCATAAATTGCTTATTTATTATAAGTTGTGTATCACACGAAAACGTATAATTACTACGAAGTTCGAGATCTTGAATTTTCAAGAATATGTATATAAAAAAATGTTGAATGAAATAAGTTCAGTTCGGTTTTAGTTAAAATTTACTTTGACACTTGAGGTTTCGACAATCAACACATTAACGAAGCATTCTAAAGATATAAATCAATCAATATGCGAGCAGAATCTGGTCTATAGACCACCAGGGTTTAGTTTAGGTAATCCTGATTTTTTGGTGATTTAAAAGTAGGTAAATATATCAATGTATAAATTATCTTTCTATTTAACTTGAAATTTTATTTTAGCGGTTATACTGTAAACTAGCTTGACTAGTATTGGCCGCACACTCATTATATATGACAGATTGTCATTAAATATGTTTTCTCTGTACTGTTAAACAAGAAACACGCATTCGAGAACATCTTGTTTTATTTCCGACATCGGCCTCTACAAAAGACCCAAAACATTATATACTGGTGACGAAGCCAAGATATTAACAAGCAAGATTAATTAATAAATCATCACAAAAAAATTAATCTTGGTTGTAGAACTACATCGCACTCATGAATACAATTGGACAAGCGTTTGGATCACAAAAGAGATATTCAGAACCCCGACAACAAATACCGCAGAAAACCGATGAAAACGAAGTGAAATTATAAAAGAAAATTCAAGTGCGTCGGCGCAAAATCTTGTCGATGTTTTTGAAGCACAGTGTCCAACGATCGACACACGATGAACTTAAAGTGTCTTTTACCGATGCCACCAGGAAAAGTCGAACAAAATTCTCACAAAACGATAATTGATCGTTTTATTCATTTATATAAGCACAAAACGATTCGATTTAAGGCGTTATCACAATTTTGGAACTGTACAGGAAGGAAACATAATCCTTTGAACAGTACGCGAACGAGTTAGGTGACGTTAGAAATTAACGGGTTTTGAAAATTTCAATCAGCAGTTACGCGATCGTTTTAAAACGGACTTTCGCCATCGATATGCTGAAATTGAACTGACACAACGCTGGCCAAGGAAACAACACATATCATCAAAAACGCTGCCGAAGGGGAAAAAGAGACTATGAGCGAAGACTTACAAAGAAGTTTTTGATGTAAATGTTAACAAAATACACCAGAAATAAAATAGGACCCAATACCGATCCTTGAGGTAAACTAGAAATAGCATACTCAAAATCACTTCACACGCCATCAATCATAACAGTTTGTGGACGAAACGATAGAAATGATTTCAGCATGTCAAATGGAACACCGCGAAATCTGGCCATGGATAATTTTTCCAATAGTAACACGTGATTAACAGTATCAAATGCTTTAGTTACATCGATAAAAAGACCGCCAACTTTCCGGTTTGAGTTCAAGTGTGTACACATCAGTAAAGTAACCAAAGAGAGCATCTTCAGTATTCAAATGAGGTCGAAAACCAAATTGACAATTTTGTTTAGGTACTCAAGAATTTTTTTTTTCATAATTTTCAATAGAATTTTAGAGAATCCAGATAATTTGGAAAGAGGTCGGAAATTGGACATGTTAGTTGAATCGCCATTTTTAAAATGAGGTATGATTACAGCTCTTTTCAATCGAGTCGGGAAAATTACTTTTAACAAACTTAGGTTGAAGGTATGTTCAATAGACGATATAATGTTTCCCGCAATTTGTTTTAAAGTCCTATTCGATATTTTATCGGCCCACTAGTATTAGTATTTTTCATTTCACAGCGATCAACAGGCGAGAAAAAATAGGTGGTGCGCTCGATGAAATTGGAGAACTATCTTCATATCATATTCCTCCTGAGCACTACAGGTCACTTTATCAATGCTGTTGTTGAGATGAGTTGGTATTTCCACAAAGAATTTATTAAACATGTTGGCGACTACCGCATTATCAATTGTTCAAGGCCAGCTTCATATTTTATGCAAAATTTATTTCGTTTTGCCTCTTCACCGACCACAGAGATAATAATTTTCCATTGCTTTTTAGAATTATAGCTAAATGTATTTGAAATTTCTTCGCTTAGTATTCTTTCATAGTTCCTGTATTGATGTGATAAACCTTTTTCTTTAGGTCAGAATATCTTGATTTAAGAGAACTATTTTGCGCATGTTTCTTTACTTATTTTTATTATTTATTTTTGAGATTGCTTTTGGAATTAAATCCAATTTATGTTTAATTAAAGTACATGGCGGCGATTAACAATAATATATTCTATAATAAATGAATGATTTGTCAGCAGCGCCAAAGCGATGGATTTTGGAATATAAAGTCTTCACAACAGAATTATTGCTTAGTCCAAGACCTTTCAAACGATATGCCACTTGACTATATGGGAATGAGAAAAAAAGAATCTGCTTCCAGCTCAATAGTGGTGGCTTCAAGTACTAAGGTGCTTGAGCTAACGGCGTTCTTCAATTATTTTTCAAGGATGTAACTCAAATATTTTATAAAACACAAAAAGTTTACCAACAGCGCCATAACACTGAATCTATTAGCTAACCAACCATTGTTCTGTTTAAATCAAGCCGATTTATACTAAGGAAAAAGTAAAAAAGAAAAAAAGAGAGAATATAAAATTGAAAAGAAAATAGAAATAGAAAGCAACAATAAAAATAGAATTAAACAAATAATACAAAATGAGAATTTTATTAGTCAAAATTTGAATGCGTTAGTGTAAACTTACCAATGTAACAAATTCGTAGTGCGTGTCTACTTAACGCAACACTGTATTAATGGGCTAGTTCTGGACGTAAAGATTTATGTGAGGTGCCGTTTTAAATGAAGAATCTCTTGTTAATGCACGAGGATAATTGAAATTTATTTTTTCTACTTAATACTGCTCAACAGCAATTCATTGACATTCAATGAATGGAGGCAGCCTAAATTTGTTAACCCAGGGTAGCCCACGGAGAGTAAAACGAAGGATTCTAAGTTGCACTGCTTCAGTCAGATGTATGTGGATATCTTGGCGTTCGTAATAGATGGAATTCATTAGACCAGCGCTTAACGACGTAATAATTTGTTCCTTTAAGTTTAGTTCGCTATCACTCAGGTACCGATTAGGTTATGCTCCTTTTGTAACATTCGTATTGAATCTTTAGGTTGAGAGGGTAAGCACTTCCGAGAATAAGTTATGAATTGACATTTACTGACGTTCAATGTCTTTTTTGGACAGAATGAATAACATTTGTTCAAATGACTTGCTTGAGGTACTCCGTAGAACGCGAAAAAATGAACGGATGGAGGTGATCTTAAATATGCTTGATATCAACCATTTTTTATGAAGGATTCGACTCAAAGCAAGACTGTACAGGGGGCAAGTGGCTTTCAGTTTGAGCATAATGATGCCGTGAAAAATCCTATCGAAAACCCTGAAACGACGTCTGATTCCTTTGCCTCCTCCACGGTGTTAAAAACAGATGTTAGGGAAAGTTAAATATGAGAATGATTTTTAAAGAGTGTTGAAAGTGATTGTTCCAAATGGGCAGCACATCTTTTTACAACAGCTACCGACAAACCGCCAGGACCAAACGAAAAATTCAATTCAGTCAATCAGTTTGTTCATTTTCCTATATAATAAGTGAGCTAGAATCGAAGGATGCCTGAATCTTCCAAATATTTAAAATAATTCACGTCAGGCTCAAAATCGCTACTAGAAAATGCATAAGTTTGAAAAATTGTGCAAACATATGCGTAATAATTTTTAGGACATTAGAGCAACCCTCATCTTTTAATGTTAACGAGTACCCATTTGATTCCTTCTTAAGATTAATAAAATACTTAAATCGTTTCGGGTTCGCAGTGAGATCTACTTGAATCACGCTAATATAAACTTTGTGATTGGACAATCTGAAAGTTGTAATAGCACTATATTTCTGATTCCATGCAAGCTTGGCCGTTCTGATAGTCAAACGTGATTTACATCGGTTTATGGTCAGAGTCAATATTTTTAAGAATTGTTTGTTTCTATGGCAATCTTGTTAGTTCTAAGAATAGGAAATTTAGGATGTGGTAAGGTGGTGTGCTACTGATTCATTGAAAAGATATCCTACACGTGTAAATTGGAATAATAAGAGACTATGAAATCATTATTGTGGTTCTGGGTGATTTTCTGCACGTATCCAACTTCCTTGACCTACAGATCCCAAATCTTTTCAATTCTCTGACCCATCCACAGAAAGAGGCATCTAGACCAAAAGACAAATTTTTATATTTCAATTTTGGGTTCGGGGCCTATCAATAAGTCGAGTTTATCTAGGTCATTTTTCCTTTAATTCGAGTTTTAACTAAAAATAGGGTTGACATTCTTTACTGATCATTTCAATTTATTTATATCTCAGAGTTCTGGCATTATTTTCGCTAGCCATAGTACATCTGAATAGTGGACGCTTTGGTCTATTTGTATAAGGCCAAAGTGGCGTATTGCGAGTACTGTGGGATTTATATAAATTGGAGTGGTACAAAACAATTTTACTCATAGTTTTCATTGAGTTTCGAATTTTTAAGGGGTACTCAGTTCGGTTTATAACTTGACATTCTAATTTGGACTCAAGTGTCCACTATTAACATTTGATGGTGAATGGATTGCGAATACTCTGGGATTTGAGTTAATTAAAATACTACATATTAGGAAGCTATTCAAACGGCAAGATGCCCTCATGCGCCAAGATTTATGAAAAATTGACATCCATCAATTATTCATTGGAGAAAATAAAGAACCAACAAACTGCGATCTTAGTAGAATTAGAAAACGATGAGCAAACGTCTGACTAATTTAAAAAGATTATTTTGTTCAGCTACAAGAAAAAGTTGAAAGCACAATGATCAAATTGCAACAATCTAAGGGCGACAAAACCAAACATGTCAGAAGCAGGTGTGACATGTTTAAGGTCACACCTATAGAAAGAAGCAGCTCAAGTCATCAGTCATCTCACAATAATAGGTGACGATTACCAAACAGCATGGAATATAATTCAAAATATATAACAATGTGAGGTTGGTGTCCGTAGAAGCGATAAGAGATTTGCAGGATACGGCAAAATAAATTTTACATAATATAAATCAGCCAACATAAGATCTTCCTTCGAAGCATTCGTAAGCTTTATATTAATGAAAAAGTCGTACCCAGAATCCATCAGACTCTGTGAATCATCTATAGAAAACCCAACTATAGAATAAATTCCTGAAAAGGATATTTTAATCTCTGAAATCTATTGCCCACAAACCAACCGCATATTACATACTATATCTAAAACAGGTGTACTTACACAGCCACCAGAACCAAGGTACATATACAGAACCATGTTTCGTTTATCACACTTCACTATTCTACAATAACGCTGTATCAATTAGCGGAACCGGAGCAAAAACTACTAAAACATTTATTGTAAATCAATAGTGTCAAGTTTTATTATCAACCGCAGTTGTTAAAGCAAGCCACACCTAGCAAGGGAAATTTTATCCTGCTAAGGGCATTAATCGATCTTAGATCACAAATGACTTTAATTTCATAAAAAAGGCGTTAATTTATTCAACTTTTCAAAGAAGAAACAAAGATCAAATATCTTAGAGCTTGACTCACGACGTAGCTTCGAGACATATGTCAGAAGGACAGTGGCTAAGACAACAAAAATAGTAACCGCTCTATGCAGGCTGACTTCGAACACGAGCGGATCTAGTTCGGTGGTATCCTCGATTGTATTATACGGGGTACCACCTTGAGTGAGTGCCGTGAGTGTTCCGTCATTAACCTTGATGACTAAACAGAGAGCGTAAATAGCAAATAAAGTTCCAAAATACGTGATCAAAAACAGGATCTCACAATCTTCCACTGCCCAACATGGGGTCAATACAGATCGCAACGGTCACACCGGCCAACTGACTGTGCAGAACATAATCCTAAAAATTTTGGCTGACGAACAGTGCTGGAATGAAGGAAATAACGTGGTAGTGGCGATCCTAAGCCAGGACAAATGACACAGGTAGCTGAAGTGCTCCACGAAATGTAATTCTGCTGTACTTGGAGCAGTGAAGTGACTAGGTGTCATTTGGAGCCCCAGATACATGAGACTAATGCGAGCTGGTCCTCGCTCATTCCCTTCTCCACTTTAACTAGCAGAAGTTATGTAGACCAGTTTTATTAAGTTATAATTATATAGGCCATATTAAGGAAAACAAATTTTTTGTTACAAAGCTGAGATAAGAAATCAAGTTTTGTATTAAAGAACTAAAATTTCCAAGCAGTTGTTTTCACTCTAAGGGACCTCACCAATTTTTGCCGAACTAATCTCCATAGAAGTTAGCTTACCACATTAAAGTCGAACTACATCTATAAATTCTTGAAATTTTTCAGGAAGCAAAACAAAATGTAAATGGATTGAGTCGAGGTGAAATAATACCATTTAAAGTTTTACAACGAACCAGCCGGTGGGTTTGGTATGCAACGAACATTCTATTTTTCTTTGTCAACTGCAGCACTCAGAACATAACCGAGTCAGTCAAATCACTTTTTTGTTTAGTAAATTGCTTTAATAATTGCAAAGTCTGATTTAAGCGCATTTTAATTCAATTAAGTACTACCATACAACTCCTATTTAGTTTGAGCAGTCAAAATTTCTGTTTATTTTCTCACACACTTAACAACAACATGACTATTGATTAAAATGATTAAAACCAAATAAAATGAATCCCCTCGAACAAGCGAGCAAGTACGATATAAATTTGCTCACTAATCACCCTTTAATGAAATCCTATTAACCATAAACTAGACGGAATACATCCTTACCTTATATATAAAATAATAATTCACATCTTTGTTCATATAAATAAATCATCCTTCTCTGCGCCAAAATACAGTAATATAAAATGATGGCACAGCATAAAATATACAAAAAAAAAAAAATTCAAAATTAATTAAAAATGCATCAAATTTTGAGGTTTTAATTCCCGTAATCGAATTTAAAATATTCGAAATTCGTTTTTTGGTATTTTACACCACAATCAGATTGTACGTAACAGATATACCCCCACCCCGATTAAAAATAAAATTAAAAAAAATTGTAAAAGTTTATAATTTTTCGATGATGACACAGGAAAAAAAAAAATTATTTTTGAAAATGATTTGCAACATTTAATTCATAAAAATTAATCTCCCTTTTTATACCCTTATAAGATTTATACGTGTACGAATCGATTTACTGTGTAGGAAATGAATATGTTATTTTTGGTTGAGGTGTACAAAAGCTGGTCTGGTTGGTTAAACCCCTTATGGAAGTGTATATATGTTGTACCAGTTAAATTATTATTATTGTGTGTTATAATAATCATAAACTATATCCTCTTTCACACATAACTAGTCCGTATACATATATTTATTGTTGTTGTTGGTTGTCAAGAAATATCCCAAGCGCTTATAGTTAGAGAAGCCAGCACCCTTTTATAGTATAATAATAAATAGTGTATAAGAACCCATTTTGGAAATTAAAAAATCTAAAATATTACATCCGACATGTTGTTTGTGGTAATTTGAAAATTAATAGAAATTATGCTCTCGATGTACATATGTATGTAACATGATCTATCCACAACAACAACAACAAAAAACCCGAAATATTAGTCTAGATTTTCTAAATGAAATTCTAATCTAACGATATATAGTAGAAAAGAAAATATTATTTTGTAATGTGCGGACGCCGACCACAAAATATGTGTATATGGCTTCTTCCAGTTTCCATCCAAATAAAATATTGGTCCATTTTTATTTAATGTTTTAAATTTAATTAAAATAAAATGCAAATAATATGAGATTATCTTGCCATAAAAATGTATAAAAAGGGTAAATTTATTAAGACGTTCACTATACAATATTGCGGTACTGTTGTATACCCCCTGTCAAGTAAATAGAATAATAAAATCTTATACTTGAGTTGTTAAATCTCGTGCTCTTAATATAACCACCCGTTTATATATCTCGATGTACATAATCTAAAAATTGATATCACCCTGATGAATATCGTTTATAGATATAATAATATCTAAGTTATTGTTTGATGCATCACGATGACTAGTATCCAATATCATTTGTTCATCATAATTTTTTATTCTTCGAGCAGCATATATAGCCTAGCTAGAGAACAGAATATATATATCTAGATATATAGTAATGCGTGAACGTCGTTTGGTATTAATTTTTATGAAATATCATTTTCATATATTTTTGGTTCGACGAAATTTTTAGGGTACGCACGATAATATAAAATCCAATTTTTACTCTATAAAGCATTAAAGCCGTTGTCTACTTAGAGTAACCCTCCTTCGAATCCGACTCATATCCAACAATGAGTATCATTTGGTATTAATTACTTTATATATCCTTACCTAAAAAGTATTAAAACAAACTTTAATCTTGAACATTTTCTTTTTACTTTACTTATAATATATTTACTTGTGATTATACCGGGTGAGTTTTTTAATAAATGCCAGGCTCGGTATCATGAAATACATACGGAAAATTTAAACGGTTTCAAAATATTTTTAAACATTCTAGATTAAAACTATTAAAATTGGCCTTAGCGGATGTGAGCAATGCACTTTTAAAGCAGTGGCTAATCTGCTAGAAGATTTTCGAAATTTAATTTCTACCGGTAGTACATTTCCGTTCAAAATTGTTCGATTATGAAAAAGTTGTCAATCACAATTTTGCCTTCAAACTTTCGTTTATTTGCATTTTGTTAAAAAAAAATATATTTAGGCCAACTTTGTCCATTTATCTGCCCATCTCAGAAACGGTGCAAAATAGGAGAAAATTACTTATAATGAAACTTGTTCAATCTCGAAGGGAACGTTCAGTGGAAATTTTTAATGACTTTGAAACTTATTAGTTTGGGAGATATTAACAAAAGTTAGTTTTATTAAATTAGAACCTATTACCTTTGTGAGCACTTTTTGATTAAACAGATAAACATAAATAAATATTTTTTATTCATACCAAATTTTTCGTAAAGTGTATGGTTTCAGAGATATGAACAAAAATTGGTCTGCATTACAGTAAAACAATTTTCTCTAAGTTCTAACACTGCTTCGTTCTAGCGACAAATAAAAATAAATAAAATCAATTCTTCTTTGACTTTTTAAGGAAACTTTTAATTTAGATACTGCTAAAGCTGTTTTGCTTTCGCAAAGCCCGCTTAGCTTTAATATTAGAGTCCAATTTTGATTTCAGCAATATTATTTTGTTTGTGAATTTCCAGTAACGGAAAACAATTGTTCATCATAGTTGGCGTGTTTATCAGTAGTAATTAAAGTAGAGTTGGCTTTAAATAAAACTAAAAAAAAAAGATTTTCATAAAATCGATTCAGCAGATTACAATTACTACTGACATAAAAGCCAACTATGATGAACAATTATTTTCCATTACTGGAAATTCACAAACAAATATTGCTGAAACCAAAATTGGCCAAGCAATTGGAAAGCAAAACAGCTTAAGTCAAAGAAGAATTGATTTTCTTTATTTTTATTTGTCGCTTACGTCGCAAACTTAGAGAACATTGTTTTGCTGTAATGCAGATCAATTTTTGCTCATATCTCTGAAACCGTACGCTACGAAAATTTTTTTATGAATAAAAAATAATTATTTATTTATTTTTAACTGCTTAATCAAAACGTACACACAAACAATGTTCATGAAAAATATGTACAATAATTAAAAGGAAACCAACAGTGATTTAATGAAAACTAAAAACATATTATTGGACCTTGAATCTGGATTTTGGACAACGATAATTAAATATATATTACAAAATTAGAACCCAGTCTATTGGAATAATACATAAGTCCTTCGAGCCTGATATTTTCACAAATCACCTCAATTATTAAAAAGTGAGTAAATCCTAAAATCACTACAAGTGATCAATTTTAGACAATTGTGTGCAAGTGGACATCATTTATTTGCGAGATTATTATTTGTAAACTGTGAAGTGCGATTACAAGGTCGTGAATTTTGACGTGTTCTGAATAAATTAACAGTACTACGCAATTCAAAAAAATGAGAATAAGCTTAGCATGACGTATGATAAGTGGAAAGATTTCCAATGTATTGAAAAATCACTGGGTGGAAAATTTAATGAATTTCAATAAGAAATAGTGAATAAAATTGAATCTGTATACTTTTTTTATTTCAATGACGGAAATTTGTTTTGCATGCAGCCTCCGGTGGGATTCGAATCCAGTATCTCCCGGTCCAAGAGCGGAAGCTTTAACCGTGCCGGAAGCTGCACCACTTGTCCGGTACTTTGATGTTAAACAAATTATATGAAAACACGTCCAAGGTGCATAAATAACAATGCTTGAAATGTTTATTAAAAGGAGAAACTTAAAACATTTAACGGTTACCGACGATAATTGCCGTATATTTGGAATACAAGCAAGGGATAAAGTGAAATCTAGGTATAATAAACCAGAGCATGTGGTCCACACTTTGTTAAAGCAATTTATAGACCAGCTCGTATTACAAAAAGACGCAACCAATAAAGGTCTTCGACAGCTTATGGATGTGTCTGACGAAGTTATTCGTTGCTTGAGCGTTCTTGAGAGCAAGCTGAGAGAAGGGATTTTTGGCTTATATACATCTTAGTGACCTAATTGGATGTAGAATCTAAAGAGGAATGGGCCCACGATTCGACCAATGAATATTTTCCATCTCTTCAACCATTCCTTAAATTTTTAAATAAAAGAAATTACGTTTTGAAATGTATTATCATCATCACAAAAATCAAAAGTAGCATTAAGAAGTTATCAGTACGTATCCCATGTGTTCAGGTGATCATTACTTAGGCAGATGCAATCAATTTATTAAACTAGGAAATACCGTTCGCAAACAGCTCGTTATAAGGTAAAAATTATGTTTTGATTGTTTGTCGGTGGCACATCAATCGGTAGTATGTCGATCGAGATACGTATGTCGTATTTACAAGCGGAAACATCATGTTACATTGCATCTCGATCCTGCAAATAATAGTGATGGTAAAAATTAACCTCGGCCCCATCGAATAATATACCAGGGTCGAATATACAGTCATCCTTCATATCTGAGAACTGGAGGGCATTTATAAGATTTTTCGATTTTTGTCGATATCGGAAAAATTCGTAATATTATGAACCTTAAAACAAAAATTCGATTCGAATTTTTTCGAACGCACATGTTATCGAAAAAATTCGCCCTATTACGAAACTAAAATAAAACATTGAAGTGATTTTTTCCGAATGCACTACGAGCACCATTTAGTTGACGAATTTTGTTTTTTAACGGTTCAAATTTTTCCAAAGATGTTAATCATTTGTTTGTATGAAAAATGTTTTTTAAAATTCCAAACTATTTATAAAACTATAAGGTAGATTATAAAAAAATTACGATGTAAGTTTTATGATAATTATTAAATTGGTTGAATATGTTTATAAAAGTTTCTTTTTTTTCAATCATCGATACTGTCCATTCCATTTTCAATTTTTAATGAATTGTTGAAATGGTTCACACAAATGAAAGAAAATCTTTTTTATTTTAATTAGTATTTTTAATATTTTTAATTGCACACTGTAACGTAAAAACAAAATAAACCCATCCCTTACTTAACGAATTAATTCGTTCCTACGTAAAATGAAAAAATTCGAAATCGAAGAATTTCATAATAAGGCAAATCCGCGTCGACGCGTACTTTTTCGATATCGAAAAATTTCAATATAGCCCCCTGTGCCAGAGTCTACTAGTACAACGAGAAAAGACCAACATAAACATTATAGAATTGACATCTGGGAATCTGATATAAAGAGGTAATTCTGCTATGAAGAGCTGACAAATTTTGTGAAAACTATATTTGGATGGGTAATTTCAGGGAATCCGCGAACAATTCCTACTGATAGCACTGAAGCGTTCACCACTTTTACACGGTGTAATTTCAGTATGGAACAAACAGTAAAGAAATTTTGGGAAATTGAACAGGCGCCAAATACTGATAAATTTACTCCGGAGGAAAGGCAGTGCGAAAGATGTTTTGTTGAGACACATAAGAGAAGGGACGAAAAAATGAACCGATAGGTCATCGTATCGGAAAAACACAGAAAATACCAATCAATTTAATGTCGAGAAAATCCAGACGAGACGTTGAAACATTACCAGCTTACTTGAGTCACTTTTCGTCTTACGTGTTCAGCGTTCCTCACCATCAGCTGAACAATGCAACTACTAGCAATTGACTCGGAGGATCAAAATATCCAGAAACTATATTCAGCGACTTTTATATAGCCGACATTTTAACATGCTGTAATGACATGAAGAAACCTGTTGCATTAAAAGACAGGTTACGAAAATACTAGATAAAGGTGGATTCTATCTGAGAAAGTGGAAATCAAATATAAGCAGATTGTGTGAGATTAGGGGCGACATACCTGTGAGCGACATATGGAAAGACAAAACATCTACAACCAAAACTTTCTTCTATAAAAATCGGGAAGAGTAAAGGAAAAACGGCGCTCTCAGTTTCGAATCATTCTCAATCATCCTCTTGAAAATATTACTTCAGGAACCATGGCTTCTAAAAAAAGACTGGGATGACCAATTGCCACGAAAATTTGTAGGAGAGTACAGAAGAATCTGAAATCAGTTTTTACATTTTGAAAGTATCAATATTTCAAGCTTTTCAAATCATCAAGGCGAAGTACAAATACACGGGTTTTCAGACGTAGACGTAGTAGAACGGTTCATGAAAATGGACGTATTGCCACTCAAATATTGACATCCAAGACGAAAGTAGCCCCAATTGTGAAGTTAATGTGTGAGGTTAGAGATGTTTTGAGAACAAATGTAAAATATTTTGCATTGACTGATTCGGAAATAGTTTTTGCCTGGCTCTCTGCATATCCCGGGCGTTGAAAACATTTTTTGTTGATAGAACTGGCAAAATATTAGACAGTTTCCCTAGGCAACATTGGCCGCATATAAAATTTTAAGATAATCCAGTAGATTATGGTTCCAGAGGTGTAACTCTCGACTAAAATTATCAATTTGACGCAGTGGTGGAAATGTCCAGAATGGTTGGTTCGGCAGCAGACATTATGGCGAGTAAATGAGATACTAAATTTTAAAGAAACCGATCATGATATGGAATACAGTAAAGCGGCACTACCGACAGTTGCACATTACGTGAAAAGTAAACAACAAGAACAAACCTACTTAATTACAAAAAAATTCCGAAATAAAGGCATACGTATTGAGGTTCATAAATACCGTCCCTAGTTGTTAACAACGTACCTGACAGCGCCAGAGATTAAAACGCTATACTAAAAAGCATCAGACAACGAATTTCATTTCATTTCACCAGAGTCGTATGGGATGCTCTTTTAACGCAACTTCACGCTGGTCTAACTCTTAGTTCAAGTTATATAAAGCGGC
Source organism: Nephrotoma appendiculata (assembly GCA_947310385.1). Classification (NCBI taxonomy): domain Eukaryota; kingdom Metazoa; phylum Arthropoda; class Insecta; order Diptera; family Tipulidae; genus Nephrotoma; species Nephrotoma appendiculata. Next base: position 33,163,531 of record OX371223.1, read on the forward strand.
AATATTAACGGACCAAGCAGAGTTGAAAGTACTTTGAAAGATGCGTTATTTGTACGAGATATGCAGTCAAAACCATTAAACAAATAATGGGACATTTTTCAGCAGCTATAGGATCACTCTGACAAGACCATTCGAAAACCGCGGTATTGCGGGAGCAATTTACAGTATGAGTAAGTGCGACCGACTTAACTAGTGAAGCGTTCTAAGCAGCTTTAAAACGCTTTCTTGCCAGAAGTGGATTACCTAAGCACGTCGACACTAATAAAATAACATCAAGTATCATTTCATACCATCAATATCTTCTCACTTTGGTGGATTGTGACAGGCCGCAGTGAAATTGGTCAAAAACTATTTACTCAACAAAAATCATCTTCTCTGTGAACAATTTACATTATAAGCAATTTTCTCGTATCTTGCACCGTTTCCGATCAGATAAAAGCTTGGCATTTTTAAAAAACTCACCCTGTATATAACTTATGATTATGCAATATACTTTATTTTATTCTATTAATTTACTGAAAAATACCTTGAAAGGATTAGCGAGGGTTTTTGTTGTTGTGTGTTGTTGAGGAGGAACAAAAGTAACAAAAATAAAATGTTATAAAATAATAATAAAAAATCTGGGATAAAATAAAGTTTGATGAAATGCAAATTTTTAATTTTAATATTAAAAATTGGTACAAAAAAAATTTTTTTTTCTATCATCTGGAGTAACAATATTATTATACAATTTTGTTGGTACAGTTTTCTTCCTTTTTGTTATATAATTTTTTTTTTATTATTTTTTGGATTAGTCTCCTTAAGTAAAATTAAAATTTATTTATGTACGACGAGAGCATACACACAGACATACAAAAACGAAAAAAAGAAAACTTTGAAGAAAATTTTGGTTTATGGTCAGTGGTTTTTAAACGGTGTTGGAAGGACAAATGTGTCTTCTTGTGGTGACAAAATTTTTATAAATTTTCTTTTTCCTCTTTATTTTGTGTGTCGTCGTCGTCATCGTCTTGTTTAGAAACCACTGAGGATGACATGTTGGCGAGATGAAATTCAATGTATTGTAAAAGTAAATATTATGTTTAGCCAGATTATTATATGCTTTTAGGAAAGACTTCCGTATTTATGGTAAAATTGGACCGGATTGGACTTGTTCTGATACTATTTTGCTTTATATTCTGAAAATAACAGCAAACATGATAATACATTACGACCTAATGAGAACAATGTGCCAAAAAGATAGAAAAAGAAAAATGGGGCATTTTTTAATATTTTGGAGAAAATTTTCATTTAATTTTTGGAGTATTTCTATTATGGATATAGGCGAGGCTTAGTGGATGGGCAGAGAGTATAGACGATCAAACAAGGAACGTGACTTCGCGTAAACTATCTAATCCTCCAGGAAGACATCGCGCTTTCTCTACCTGTCCACCGAGCCAAGTCTATATTCACAATCACTTATTCTCCGCCTTTTACAGTACGCCCGTCTGTAAAATATATTGTTGTCGGTATGGTTTAGTGTTAGTAAAATCAAATAGACATCGGTGTCAGTTGCAGTTACTTTTTAACTCAGTCAACGACATGTGTGCCATTTTGACGTGTATATGAAGTTATACCACGATTCGAACGCAGAAAAAAAATCATCAATAAAAAACACCCACTTGCTCAAAAAAAAATCATCAATAAAAAACACCCACTTGCTCTCACCTATAAAACTCATATTACATTTTAATTTGTTAATTTGTCTATGTGGTTGAAGAAGTTGAGATGGTCACACGTATGCCTTACTTTTAGGAAAATTAGAGCAATATATTTCTGTGGCAACTTTTCGGAATTGAGCCCTGAGCCAGATATATATTTACAATTCGTATTAGAACTAAAAATACATTTAAATTTGGATCAAGGTGACGTCACCAAGACGTTGGAAGTTTGGTATCGAACTAATGAGACATTGAATTATTTAAATTAAAAAAGGATTAATTCCGGTCGAAATTGCCACTACTTGAGTGTAAAAAATACTGGAGCATTTTCAAATCTGGTTTGGGTGACTGTAATCAATTCAAAGCCCACTTAATCTTGAAACCGAATGCTACCTACAAAATGTTTCGAGGCACGTCCGTTACCATTTGAACAGATAGACGAATTTAAAAGAAAGACAGATTTGTTTCACTTGGTGTTCTTCACGCAATCCAATTCAGTTGTTGCCTGTACTCGCCCAAACTCCCAACTCTGCGTCGACCAGTATCAAATTCCAAAAGTTGAGGGGTTATTTCAGCGCCTGCAAGAAGGGAAACGAATTTCAAAGATTGCCCTTAGCGAAGCATATTTGCAATTAGAAATTGACAGTGAATCAAAAGATCAGGTGGTAATTTTGACTTTGTTACAAGTTACAAAAGTTTTAAAAATCTGGAATAGATTTTTAAACAACTTGCTGCTGCCAACGTGAAATGTAATATGAGCAAGCGCGAATCCAAACTAAAGTGGATTATTAATGGAATGTTTTGGATGAATGTGGAATTTGACCATCATCGGAAAGAGTTCGAGCGATTGAAGAGCTGCCCCAATTATCAAACTTCAAAGAATTCCAAGCTAAGGCTAAGTTGGTTAATTATTATAATCGTTTATTTAACAATTTTTTGCAGTTTGCAGCTCTTTTTAATGCATTGCGCAATAAACATGTTTCGTTTTTTTTTGGCTGAAAGAGCACGAAATTTTTTTGAAATGACTCTCAGCTTGTCCACTATCAGCGTGACTGAATACTCTGCTCAGTAGCGACAGTGATTTCTTATATTTACTCTGATGCAAAATAGTTTTCGAAGCAGCTTCGTCGAAGCAGCTCGATGATTATCTGAAGAAATATAGTCAGATTGAGAAATAAGCACTTTTGATCGTCTATGGCTGTAAACAGTTTCACCAATATCTCTATGCCAGAAAATTATTTTGGTGATGGACTATAAGCCCCTTGTATCATTGTTTCACCCGAAAAAACGCTTGCCAGTGGCGACAGCCAATCATCACCAGCGTTGGGCTGTATTTCACATGGGATACCAGTATACTATGAAGTATAAGGCCGATGCTTGACGACTTGCCTTTGGCCCGAATGTGTTATTTTGATCGTAAAGAGTGTATGTGTGTTAAGTTTAGAGATTCCATTCTAGCAACCCTCCAGTGCTATGTGAAAAACCATGAAAGAAGAAATTCTATCCCTGTTTTCAATGACGTTCTTCTTTTTTAGACTGTCTTTACTAGAGTCATAATTCCTCTCAGTCTGCGGAAGAAATTGTGACCCTCATGCACACTGGACATTAAGGCATCAAGACAAAACCTCAGTTACAAAATGTCGAGCATGCCAGGAGGTTGTTTCCAATCCGAGAAAGGTGTTAGAAAGTTGGCCAATTGCAACGAAGCCCTGTCGAGGTCTGTCGTCACAACCGTATTGATCATTTAACAACTGAGCCTTTCCTTTTCTCGTCAAATGGGGAGGCAGAAAGATTTGTCAGATCTTTCAAAATCGCCATGAAAAATTAATTGGGATTTGGAAATAGTATACTGATCATGCGAAGCTGATATTCCTTAGCAGTTACCGATTTTCACCGGGTTCTGATGGTAAATTTCTAAGTGAAGAATTTCATGGTCAGCGTTTTTTTGCAGCTGTCATTTGTTTGAACGTTGAGGTTTAGTCACGGGGAATTACATATAGACGCATAACGCATATAGAAATTGTGAAAATCCACTACCGAAATGATAAGACTTTTGCAGAGATGGTTTGAAAATGTCGTGCATTTTTCGGTTACCATAAAACTTCTAGCCACAGAAGAGCAGTGGTCTGCTTAATCGGGAATCTTTTGAGGCTCTTTGAAGTTTTTTGAAATAAAAGTGGTGAGATTGACCCGTCACTATGCAATCTCATCGAAAATTTTGTCAAAAGTACTAACGAGTGTCAGCAGTCACGAGGCGGGCTTCATGTCTTCATTCTGTATTACTATAGGAACATCAGAAGTTTTCAAGTTAACACTGCGTTTTTCTTTCAAATTTTAATATACGCGGTGTTAATGGGACACCCTGTATATACATAAAGAACGAAGGGTAATTACACAATTCCAAATTTTATGGACAATCGTCATATAGAATTCACAATCGTCACAAATCGAATTTCAATTATACCAATCCTTTTCTAGTCCTTTACCATAACCAGCAACTAAAACGTTCATTTGATTATCACATTGCATGGTAATCACCAATTACATCGATTATTAACAATTTCCAATAAAATAAAAAATAAACAAACGAAAATCTGAATGCACCATGCGTGAGATACATCAAATGAAAATTATAAATATTAAATTAGGAAAAAGCCGCGAACAACTAAAGTAATTTTGGTTGTTTGATTTATCACAAATCTAATAATTAAAACTAACTTAATTAAAACTGATATTAATTTTCAGGCGCGTGGTTTAAGAAATCTGTTCGACTCAAGTGTGAATTCTTTGGAAATTTTTCTTTTTCTATTTTTAAATAGACGTGTGTACGAGGTACCTATATCGGCTGTAATTTAGTGTGGCAAGTAAACTATAGCATACATCAAAAAGTATTGTAATTTAATCTTATGGTATATATCTAAAATTAACTTTTACTGGGATTCTTAAATATTTTAGTTTTATGTAAAATTTCTATTAATCCACCTTAATGATTAAATTTTTTTTCCCAATTCCAAAAATAAAGGTATGCGGTGTGCGATGTATTATAAATTATATATTATAAAGAATTCCAATTTTCTATTCATGTCATTTGCCCTAATAGATGATTGAATGATTGGTGTTAGTGGCTGGTGGGATCTGCGTACTTTTTTGACTGTGCTCGAGCCGAAAAATATTTCACCGAAAAAGACAATTTGTCAATTCCAGCCTTTAGGTGCCGCAACGGCTGGTAGTGAAGGAGACGGATTCTTAGGCAATAAGTTAGAATGCATTGAAACTGTGGAATGGAACAGCCACTCTTAAGTCTCATTAAAAGCCAAATTAGGGAAATGTTTAGAGTTCCTCATGTTAAATAAACAACTGTAACCATGAATTGGCGCGACATTTCGGCTAAAGACTCCATAAATCATTCTTACTTTCGCACTTATTAGCACGAGAGCATTGATTGGCGGTGTAAGAAGTTTTAGAATCTGCAGTACCAGAGACATTTTTTTTTCGGTAACCGACGACTTGTAAAGAAAGTAACCAAGCGTTATTAGGGTTAAGTGAATATATAGTCAAAATTAAAACCCACTTGCAAAATCTGTTTAACCAGATTGTTGGTTCATATCAAAATAATGTGTGTGTGCAGTACACTATATGTAATGTGCTGTATGCATGCACATGGAGTATAGTTAAAAATACAAAAAAAAAAAATTTCCATTGAAGAATTTGTTTGTTAACATCCGGTTTAACAATGTGTATAAAAATATTTTGATTATCTGGGTATATGCTACGTGTGGAAATAGCAACCCTTCCTGTTTACATTTATGAAAAAATATCTGTTATCACACAGACTCGAGGAATTGAATTGACGAAGGAAATATATTTCAGTAACTTTTTAATCTCGAGTTTCATTATTTTGCACTGTTGTACTAACATAAAAATTAATCTGACGACGGACGCTTGCTGTTTATTTTGTTTGCCTAACTGATTAACCTTCCCGAATGGATTTGTTATTGGACTGGGTTTTTCATTCACAAAAACGTGTTTCCGTTTTAAACATAATTTTTATCACAACTACGATTGCAATACATACGTGCATGGTAAGAGGTCATGACGTTGGCGTTACACAATTTTTATGATTATCGATCTGCAATCAACATGCAATGTATAGTAGTAATACGAGTAAAATACAAAACTAAAATTTATTGACATGCTACATTAAACATGTAACTTAATTCTGATTTCGTACCAAAACCATAAATATTGACAGAATTAAAAACACGTGCCACGATCTGTCACACATGTGTCAGCTTAGGCGAATAATAATGCAAAAATAGCAAAATTAATTTATTTTTATCTCGATATATTCAATAATTGAATTATTTTTATTCGAATTGTTTTGTTATAAAATAAAAGGGGGGAGGGAGATGTTGGACTCTTATAATCAATTGCTGCATATATTGGGAATATTTAATCGACATCATTAGTGTTTTTAGATCGACGTATATTGAATCCCATTTAGGTACCTCAGGGTGTTAAACCAAATTAAATTTTTAATAACCACTAGGGATATCGCTGGACCATATATCTGCAATCAAAATATTCAACTTTACTCTCTCGCCTCTTTATGCTGTTTACAATTTATGCATATAAAGAATCAAAACATAAATTAACTATTAATGTTTTTTATGCTGACAGGTACCCAAATATGAATTACATCTCGAAAACGAATTTCTCGTCGTTCTAAAGTATGTTGGCGTTTAGACACACCATATATGTATGTAGTTATATCTAACGTACGAAAAAGAAATGACTGTTGCACGTGCGCAGCAATCAACCAAATATTCCCGATTCCAATGGCATAAATCAACTTGTGTGTGCAGCAAAAAAAGATTTTTTTTTTTTGCTCCTGTCCTGGTTAAATATTTACATTTGTGTATTGTCGCCATTGGCATTATAATCAATAATTGGGGGTGATTTGCATCTTATACCATATATACAGTGCACAAAAGTGTATTTGTCACACGAGTTAAGCGAGTTCATTAGACACATTGCATACAATGTAATAAATTTCTATTTATCGCGCGCACTCTTAAACGATTTACGAGGGCAAATCAAAAAGTCTTGCAATATCATATGAAAAAAAAGAGTGAGTGAGACAGCAATATTTTTATTTTTCGACATAATCTCCTTTAAGGTTTATACATTTGTCACATCGATCAATTAACTTGCCTAAACCCTCTAAAAACAAAGATTTCTTTTGCTCCATAAAATATCCATTTACAACAGACTGTACTTCATAGTCACTGGAAAATTTCCGGCCCCTAATTTTTTTTTTCAAATTGGGTAACAGAAATTAGTCACTGGGTGCCAAGTCTGAACTGTACGGTGGATGCGGAATTTCCACGAAGCCGCAGTCCTTTAATGCAGCTTGAGCAACATTAGCCTTGTGCACTGGTGCATTGTCGTGAAGAAGCAAGATTTTTTTTCTAACTTTCCTTGGCCGTTTTTCTCGGATCGCTTTTTTCAATTTTCGCAAAACCGCTGCGTAATATATGCCTGTGATTGTGGTTTTCGGTGGCATATAATCGATTATCAAAATTTCTTCAGCATCCCAAAAAATTGTTGCCAAAACCTTACCAGCAGACAGTTGAGTTTTGAATTTCTTTGGTGGTGGTTCGCTACGTTTAATCCATTGCATCGATTCTTGTTTGGATTCCGGACCCCAGTGATGAAGCCATGTTTCATCGCCTGTTATTATGTTATCCAAGAAATTTTCTGGATCTTCTTTGTACATATCTAAAATCGCCTTTGAAGTTTGAACACGCATTTTTTTTGTTCTGCATTCAACAAACGGGGAACCCATCGTGCACTTACTTTCGACATGTGAAGGTGGTCATGTAATATAGTATATGTGGTACCGTATGAAAGAGAAAGTCTCCACGCTAACCGCGGAATAGAAATACGCCGGTCTTCCAATACAATAGATTCGGCCAAAATTACGTTTTCATGGCTAATAGCATCAGCTGGCCGACCCGAGCAGTTGTCGTCTTCTAATGATGCCCGACCACTTTTGAATAATTTTACCCACCTTGTTACTGTGGCATATGATGGTGCAGATTCGCAGTAAACTTTTGATATATAGTTGAATATATAAATTGCATTTCGGTCATCTTTACAGAAAAATTTAATAACGGCGCGATATTCAATTTCATTCATTTTAAGAAAAATTCAAAACACGTGTTACTAAATTGACAAAAACAAACGAACTGTAAAATTTACATCGAAATGTTCTTCTAGAAGTTTCATCGCGACAAAAAATGGTTTTGAAAAATATATTGTTGTCTCACTCACTCTTTTTTTTCATATGATATTGCAAGACTTTTTGATATACCCTCGTACATTGGATGCTATTATATGAAAATTTTATCGGATACATCAAATCATATAAATGCTAATTAAATGTACTCGCGTATTATATAAACAAGTTCAAAACTAAATGTACATATGTACACATACGTATGAAAAAAAACACGTCCGAAGTGGCGATGGTACAAACAATCCGGGCATCACAAAAATCGATTGGTGTATACAAAAAATATATAAAAATTCTAGGGTATGGTACAACAACAGTGCGAGTAAAGAGGAAATTAAATTATGCGGGTAAGTTGCAGGTAGCACAGTAAATTGAATTTTCTTTTATTTTTTTTTAATTATTTAAAGAATTTATGTATTTTTCAACTGAGAGATATGGCAAGTATTCTTTGTTGGATAACAAAAAAAAAATCAGCTTGACGTATTAAAGCATCTTTTACGCTGAAAGTGATTTGTAACAAGGGATTTTGGACGTAAGTGTAACATAACGGCAACAAGTCATGGGAAGCTTTAAATAATTATAAGTTCACGGTTTTAGATAAAAAAAATTTATTGTAGTAAGTAATAAGATTATAGGAAAATGTTTATTATTTTATTCAAGCCGCATAAAATAAATTAAAAATGCAATTAAATGAATAATTGATATTTTTAAATATTACTTAAATTACTAATTGATTCATTCACAAATTCTAATTACGTGGTTCAAATAATTAATTAAACTCAACATATTTAAATGGATACTTACTTGAGCCTCAATATATCATTCAAGTACTTTTCCTTTAAATATTTTTAGCAATTAGGCAATTAGCAGTATTTTAGCAAATTTTTAATTTTGACGAAAAATATTTTTTCTTAAGTTAAACGGTAATATTCTCATTTCATAAGTATTTTTCTAAACTTAAACTTTTATTTTCTTGAAATGAGAAACAATTTTTAACTCAAAGTAATACATTTTTTGGTTCTATGAAATTCAATTTTTTCAGTGTGAAACTTTCCAAAATCAATTCCTTGATAAACATTTTTTTTTTCAAAAAACTTATTTCAATTATTGGACTCTATCGTTCATCATAATTTTATTTATGGACCCAGTAGACGATGTATTTTGGGCTCATACAGATTTTTTTTTGAAAGCGAGGCAAAATATGCAAATTTTTACAAATATGAACGCACCTAACGTTTTTCTAAACTAATTTCACAAAACATTGATAACGTTATTACTGTGATACTACAAAAGAAATAGTTTCTATATGCATTGTTGAAAAATAATTTGTTTCTGATGTTAAAGGGTAATATACTCATTTCATGAGCATTTTCCTATCTGTAAATTTTTATTTTCTTGAAATGAGAAATGTTTTTAACTCAAAGTAATACATACTTTGGTTCTATCGAAATTGAGTTTTTTGACTTTGAAATTTTTCAAAACCCTTTCGTTGATAAAATAAATTATTTCAAAAAAATTATTCCGATTATTGGACTCTATCATTCATCATAATTTTATTTATGGACCCGGTAGGATCTGTGTAAGAATTGTAACTATATGTTTAGTATCAAAGATCGCTGTAGTCGCATTCTAATTCGCCGTGATTCAGGACTTGCCACTCGTTTACAGTGTTGTGTCATATTGTCTACACCACGTAGTTAATCAATATCATGCACGTGTAGACAATGTATATGTATATGATTAAAGAAATGGCATCAACAAATGTAGACAAAACCAAATATGCAAAAGAAAGAAACAATTAATCGAAAAGGCTCGTAAGGCATATTACAAAATATTGTTCAATTTTCTCTTAATTGTTCAATTTTGTGATACGGAAAGCAAAGTAGGATATCTTTGGTTCGATATTAAGCAGAATTTTAATCTTTTTAATCTGAATCGAAAACTTATTACAACTAAACGTCGCAAAAAACTTTAAACCTGTGTTAAATTAATATAAATTCATCTTTTCTATATTTTTTCACATAAATATGTTATTCGTCATAGATATGCTCTAGTTATTCCTCTATCTAGAACAGTAAGCCGCTTGACGATTTCTTGAGTAGGAGCTGGGATATAAATATTCTCGTCAAGTGATGCTCCAAAATCGACGAATACTCTTGAACAATATATTTCCCGAGCAAATAACCGTTTTCTCCATAAGCCCCAATCGCCGTAGATAGTTAAGGGATAGACTCGAGTCAAAAATCGTTCTGGTTGGGGTTTGAGGCGGAAGCAATGCTGGGAAGTGCAGATTCAAGTAGCTTTTTCGCCGAAACAATAATACATAAATTAGCAATCAGTCTTGAGAATCCTTTGCAGGTTTAGTGTTTGAATGTTGGTACAACTTACCCATAATCAAAATGATACCGTAAAATGAGTCAGTAAACTGTGACAGCGGAAAAAAGACCCCGATATAGCAATTGCACCAAAAAGATAGAGATACCAGGATCAAAACCCCCTCGGGGATGTGGGCAGCAAGTACGAAGCTGCGATGATAGCAAGGAGGAAATTCCAATTAAAGCTAGCTTGACGAGAATATTCATATCGCAGCTCTTACTCAAGAAAAAATCAAGCGACTTACTGTTCTAGAATCTAGATAGATGAAGAACTATATAGCATATCTCTGTTAAATAACATATTTATGTATTTTAAACTAATTTACATACGAACCTACGCGTGAACATAAAAGATGAATTTATAGAAATTTATCACAGGTTTACATTTTTTTGTGACATTTAGTTGTGTAGTTTTAGAATTAAATTTTCAAACTAAATTCGATTCTGTTCTACTAAAAAATTTGCTTCTGAAGAAATGGTATACCGGGTGAGTTTTTTAAGCTGAAACTTTCAAATATCTCGGAAAATAAGCCCTCTACGATAAAAATGACCATTATCAAAATTAAATCTTTCGGGAGGGGAAATACATTAGTGCTAAAATTATAACCCCCGCCCCTTTTTATAAGGGGGTGGGGGACAACTTGTAAACTTAGATAGGAACCCCTATTTTTTATTGCAGATTCGGATTCTACGGCTAAAAGTACGTAGGATTTCTTTGAAACTTTTTTTTTCGATTCATGATAGATGGCGCTGTATTAGGCGATTTTAACTTTTTTTCGATTTCTCCTACTGAGAACATTATGCATACGATTCTGCAATATGTTTGCATTAAAATTAACACGTTTTCAATGTAAATAATAAGCGTAATCTTACTTTAGCGTAACCCAAGAACAACGACGTGGACATCATATTTTAATTAAAATAAGTGCTCAAAATGATGGCCTTCGACTTCAATGCACTTATTAATCCGCATTTCAAATGAATGTACACAACTTAGAAGCGTATATGCTGGAATTTCGGCACAAGCATTTCTTATTCGCTCAATCATATTCTCACGTGTTGTTGGTACTTGTTGGTATACTTTGTCTTTGAGATAGCCCCACAAAAAGAAATCTGGCGAAGTAAGATCTGGTGATCTGGCAGGCCAATTTACCGGACCAGCTCTACCAATCCAGCGGCCATTGAAATCACGATCAAGTACTTCACGTGCTACCGACGAATAGTGTGTTGGACATCCATCATGTTGAAACCATATGTTCTGTCACAATTCTAAGCTCAAGTTTTCAAATAATGTTGGCAGTTCATTTTCCAATATGTCTCGGTACATTTGACCATTCAGGTTACCTTCAATAATATGGAGGCCGATGAGTTGGTTGCCAATTATTCCACACCACACGTTGACAGTCCAAGGGCACTGACGTTCAACTTGACGAAGCCAGTGTGGATTTTCAACACTCCAGTAATGCATGTTGTGTCGATTAACCGTTCCATGGTTTGTGAAAGACGACTCATCGGAAAACAATACATAGTGAGCAAAATTTGGATTTTGCTGTATTTGTTCTACTGCCCACTGACAAAATGTTACCCGACTTTCAAAATCAACGCCATGAAGATCTTGGTGTAAAGTCATATGAAACGGATGATACTTATGTCGGTTCAAAATTTTGCAAACACAGGATTATAACCTACTGCAGCCAATACAGCAATTACGTTATTTTGCTCAGTGACTGTTGCTCGACGGGTCCTTTTCTACGGTCGAACACTTCCATCAGCAGTGAACTGTTTGATAGTCCGGTAAAATGAAGCACGTGACCGAATCCTATCTGGAAATCGCGTAACGTAGAGATTGACCGCATTATCAAGACTACGGCCAGCTTCTCCATAAACCAGGACCATTTCAATTTTTTCTTGTACAGTTAAATACTCCATTTTGAATTGTAATAGCCTTACGCAAACAGTTCTTATTGTTTTCGAAATAATCTTTGAACTGAATCGATATTTTTAAAACAAAAAATATCATTTATTTGAAAACTAATTTAGTCGCATGTTCCTATGCAAAATCATCGCCGTCGTTGTTCCTGAGTTACGCTAAAGTAAGATTACGCTTAGTAGTTACATTGAAAACGTGTTAATTTTAATGCAAACATATTGCAGAATCGTATGCATAATGTTCTCAGTAGGAGAAATCGAAAAAAATTTAATATCGCCTAATACAGCGCCTTCTATCATGAATCGAAAAAAATGTTTCAAGGAAATCCTACGTACTTTTAGCCGTAGAATCCGAATCTGCAATAAAAAATAGAGGTTCCTATTTAAGTTTCCAAGTTGCCCCCACCCTACTTACCAACAGGGGCGGGGGTCCTAATTTTAGCGATAATGTATTTCCCCTCCAGAATGATTTAATTTTGATAATGGTCATTATTATCGTAGAGGGCTTATTTTCCGAGATATTTGAAAGTTTCAACTTAAAAAACTCACCCGGTATATTATCCCATAATCAGCAAATTTTTTGAAAGCTTATTTGTGTTTTCCATCATGATCATGAATCATCGTGGTTCTAGTGAGACTTGACATCAAAAGTCTCATAATCACGGAAATAACATTTTCAAAATAATATTTCCCGGAGGATTATTAGATGATCCTTTAATCATTTAATTTTCTCCAGTATTATTTGTGTTTTCATATATTTTAGAACTTAGGCCAACCACTTGCACCGTAACTTCCCGAAATGTTCGAATTATTAAATTTAGCAATTCAGTTTGATTCAAATAAATTTTGCACCTCATCACAATAATCTGTTTCAAAAATGTAGTCAATATCGATAAAATTTTATTTCGAAGAATTGTAAATTATCCATAGTAAATTCCTTTGGGACCCAAAAATGTGCGAAAACGAATTGTGCGAAGATACAATTCATCGAAAAAACCATAATGACTAAAATGCCCTAGCTGTTGGTTCAGATTTGGACAGTTTCCCATAATTTTAGGCAAAAATGAAGTTCCAGGGGGTGAGGGGTACGATTTTTTTTCTGAAAATGCTCCCATTTTTCGTTACTCTCCATTAGCGCCAATGTCTGGTTTGATAGTTACGGTAGTTATTAGAGTAAGATAATTTACAGAGTGATAAGCGGGGCCCCATTGAGTGATTGAGCTTACAGTAACCCAAATATTGCTAAAACATTTAATACATACAATTTTGCTATCAAACTTTCATTTATTTTTGTTTTCATATACGAGATATCTAAGCGAACATTGTCCATTTTTCGAACTTTTGTGTGTTTGACTACATGATCTCGCCCCAGAAGCTGACACAATTATGTGTAGGTTCAAATAATTATTATAAAGATTTGTTGAAAACCGGTCACTATTTGTTTTCCTTTGGTCTTCCCAACGCAACAATTTATTGCGAAAATTCGTTAAAAATTCATCTCTTCATTAGATTGGGAGTGTTCGAATCTGAAAGGTTAACCAATACTACTAATTTTAAAAATTCAATGGTCGAAATCGTTTGGTCAACTATCACTGAGAATAGTCACTTAAACCTTTAATGACAGATGACCAAACGATTTGTTTCTTTAAATTTACAAAAAAATTTATACTGGGCATATTTTCTGACCCGAATACTTCAGATCATGCGGAAAAATAAGTTTTTAACTAATTTTTGCAATAAATCGTTATGTAGGGATGGCCAAACGATATTCCACTTAATTCCGGTTAATAACTATTATTTAGCTCAGTTTCCAATTTAGAATATTGCCCAATTTTGGAATGAATTCACAACATTTGTGGTTACCAAAAATTTGGACCCTTACAAAATATCGTAATTATAGATTGCCTGCAATTAATTTAAATCTAAATTTAGTCTAAACAGAAACTAAATTTACAACGATTGGAATCTGAAATGGTTTTGGAACCTTTCGGCTAAATTCGACCTAAAATACTGTAAAATGTATGCCGACTCTTATTATTATTTTTTAATTTATAGAGCAAACGATTCAAGTCGCATTTTTCGATTTTAGGATTTGCACGAAACTTGGTACAGGATTAGATTTCAAGTCTTTTGGTAGAAAACCAAAACTTAGCCTATTTTTTACTTTTTTACAGAAACGAATTCCTTAAACGTCCTATACAGATTTTAAACTCCAACTTGAGAATATTTGATAAAAATTAATAACCGCCAAACTTACTGGTTCTAACCACCAGAAACTATTACTACTATCACATTTAATAGAAGACTAATAGTTTGAATTTATTTCACTAAGGTAATTCATCAGCTTCACTCTTCTTACTAGAATCTGCTCATTATTAGAATCTCAGATTGTTTTTCTTCGACAGTAATATCAAAGCTGTTACGATTTTGGAATAATAAGAAGATTCGTTTTTGCTTTATTGAGGACACAGCGCAATCTCAAAAATACAAACAATCAAAAATATTAAAAACCGAAGCTTTGGTTGATCAAATTAAGTTTAATGCTATGTGCTTCAAAAGACTTTAAAAACTAAATTTTTGTAAGGCACAATAGTTCATGCCATCCACATAGATGTCACTAGAGTAAAAGTTTCCTTTTTTACTTTCAACTAAACTTTTCATTAGAATTTCTAAATTTATAAACTGCAGCGAAACGTTTTTTTTATTTCAAATATCTACCTACTTTTAATTAAGAATTGTGATTATAATCAAATTGTACGTCATTCAAAATATAGATAATCGAAAAGCAACCTCGTAAAATATAACATCCTACATCTCTGAGGAAATAGCGAAAGTTTCAAAATTTCTATCAAACAGTTCCGTTGCTTCCAACAAACCCCACTTTGGAATAATGATGCTTTTAAAAACAAGGTTACCAGAACTAATTATAAGAATATCCTATCTGAATCCTATCCTATCCTATCCGAAAAACGAGCCACTGCTTGATTCCGCGGATGATGGAATATCAACAACACTGTGCTTGAATTGCAAACATTTTTTTTCGTGACAAGCTAGGCATCTGGGGGATAAACCTAATTCGACTATGATAAATTCAATGGTGCTAGTCCCATTTCAAAGTTAGTCCCCATTTTTGAGATATACCATTCGACATGTTTTGGCCCTATTCCAGAATACGATACGAAAACGAAAGTACAAAATCCCTATTCAAATTTAAATAAGAATCGTACGAATCTGATTCAATTCAAATATGAATCTTGTACATTCGTTTTCGTATCGTATTCAGGAATAAGGCCCCAGGATTTTTATCCACTATCGCAACGGCACGCCATTGTTTTGTCAAAGAGAAGAAAATGTTAATTTTTTAGGAATTTTTTTTTTTTAGAAAAAATCACCATAAAATCAATTGAATCGATTTAACTTTCTTTTAAATACATAGTTTCTATTGTATCTATATTTGTCGATGCGATGTTTATTCGATCGATTCTACTCGATTTAAATTCAACAAAATAATAAAAAATGATAAAAACAGTGTTTTTCGTCGAAATGAAAAGCAAAAAAAAAAATCAGATGTGGTTTTTCGGTCTTGATATGTTCGGCAAAATTGTTGGTCTTGACCTGCGCAACAACTCTGCTGAAGAAAGCATAACGAAAATCTTAATGGTTCAAGAGCTATCAACGTGAAAATGAGGGTATATTTTGACTCAGAGCCAAAACATGTCGAATGCGATATCTCAAAAATGGGGACTAACTTTGAAATGGGACTAGTACCATTGAACTCAGCGTACTCGAATTAGGTTTACCCCCCGGGTGCCCAGCTCGTCACATTTTTCAACTAGCACAGTGCAATTGGTCAAACTTTGCTGAGGACTAGATCTATCCCAAAATACAACTTATATAACTACTAACATTACCACGAGACAATTTTCATTCGGCACTGCAGATGGAAAAAAAACGAGAATTGTAGAATCAACGTGTGATATGTCTATCGTGTGATAGACCTTCACTCTGAGGATTGTATTATTGAAATGTTAAGAAAAGGACATGATTAGAGTTTAAATATTTGAGATCGGTATTAGCAGAGCAAAATTCACTTTCTGTAGATATAAATTCAAGAATCGTGGTTGAATGTAAAACGAGCTGTTTATGTAAAAACTAAAAATTTTATGTCTCGCAATACTTAGACCAGTGGTCATCTTTGATTGTGATAAAAGAAAGCGGTGACTACAGATTGCGAATGAATTATGAGATATGAAATTATCTCGGACAACTAGATATAATAGGCTTTATAAAATCGTCTAGACTGAGGTCTGGCGCTGAAGAAGTATTGTTGAGGCGGTAAAACTCCTTAATGGGCTGCAGCGTCAACAGTAAACAACAAACATAGTAAATTGAGAAACTTAGACTGCAGTTGTTGACGTGGCGGGTGTGATACGTATTGGGTGGGTGCGGTTTACCGTATTCAGAGTTACCGTACAATATCTAGCCCGCTTTAATGTTTCAAGTTTCATGAATGTATGTATGCCGTAGCGCCGTCGATCACTTTAACCTCTGTCACAAATGCGGTAACGATTGTCACATTTTAAGGAATTGCAATAATGACGCAAACTGTATGCTTTATAAAGAAAGAGGCAACAATATGGACAGGAAACATGCGGCTGATGCATCGTACCCAAAAACTCTGCTAGTTGCTCAAAAATAATGAAAGTCCTGAACTAAATCTAAACCATTATGAGAAAGCTTAAGACATTTAATTATTAGTGGCTGTGCCGAAGAGAACTAAATATCGTGACATCGATGGAAATAGCTTGGGTGTAAATTCAAACGGTCTTTTGAAGAGGACTCAATAAGTTACGAAGCTGGGCTTAGTAAAAATAGACAGAATTTGTATTTATATCAGCAAGAGTACCAGAGGCTCTTGCTGATATCAATAGAGGATTGAAGCGGTTTTACCAATTAAGGCGGATTAATTAATGATGTTCTGTAACAAAGCTGGAATATTATCTGTTCCTCGTACCTTACTAACGGGGAACAGATAATATTCCAAATATCGCCCTGAATCTGGTAAGTTTCATGACTTATAGAACTTCTATTTGAAAGAAGGAATATTCAATAAAAATACCGAAAAGGTCGATCTGGTTGTTAAACACAACAGGTAAGACTTCAAAACACAATAAAGTTGGTGACAAAGACAAAGCAATACAAGGTATGAGATGGAAAGGAGGTAACAAGAAATCCTGTGTCATTCAAGTCGTAGATGGAGTTGCATCGTAAATGCCTTAAGTTAAGCAGAATGTGTCTGGATATAAAAGGTAACAAGGCCAGTCCCACAAGGCTCGGTGTTACGTCTAATATTATTGAATATTATGTCCACTGGGGTGTTTTGACTAACAATTTCGAACGAAGTAATAGTCGTGGACTTTCCGGACGGCGTCGCAATAGTGGTTGTAACCAAGTAATATAAGACAAGGTAGGGTACTATGTAATGCAATCAGGGGTGTCTGAAGTTGGACTGCAGTTAGCAGAACATCAAACCGTAATAATTAAATTGGCGCAAGATGGCACTTTCGGGATTATGTCAATATGAATGATGCGAGAACAAAGTCACCGACGACATGGTCGGTTTTCACATACATCGCTGAAGTGGTTGTAAATGTGGGTTTTACCATTCTTAGATAATGCAACGTGTATTGCAGCAACAAAACATAATAGAGCCGCCCGAGAAACTGCGGCATCGGATGAAGAAATTCTTAACCAAATGAGATTCATATCAGAATATAATTATTGTTGAGATCTACGGACAATTTATTGAATTCCGATTTATTGGCCAAAATGACTTTTCTCGGCGTTTAGAAAATTCCTGAACCCAAAAAAGAAACGAAAATGCGATTTGTTTTTTTCCGTCGCAAATCTCCTTTTAAATCTAATTTGGATAATCGAAAAGCTTTCGAGATCTGTATGTAAAGGAGGTCGAGAGCCCGCCCTAAGAAATCAAGTCAAAAAACGCCCAGCAACAAAATTGGGCTTTACAGCCTTTTTCATTATTCCATAATTAATCATGCAGTTTGCCATTCGGAAGTTCTTGAATCAGATAACAATTGTGTCAACATTAAATTAGTTCATAAATCCACCGTTCTAGTGCTGGTGGCTAGTTTTTTATAGAATATTCACGGTATGTAAAATGTCGCAGATATGTTTTTTTTTTCAATTCGCGCTGGTACCAATTGGCGCTGGTATTAAATTGTGTACTTAATTATTTATTATACAATATGTATCTAACTGAAACATCATTCAGTTCACTTCAATATGCTTATGTGGTATATCGTTTCATAGTTCTTGGCCCAAGCAACAAATCAGTTATCACTGGTGGCAAATTATTAGTTTGGAACTGGTTGGTTTCTTAAATTTCAGTGCCTAGCAGTTTTATGTTACTAACGCAATGTGTTTAACTCTCGCAGTTTCGTATTTGGTTTTGATGCGATTAGTTTTCTCGAAATTATGTTAATGCGGTTTAATCGAAAATATTAATCAAGTACATTAAAACTATAAAACGATTATAAATTATTGAACTTTGCAGCCGAACTCAAATTAAAATCGTATAAGACACACAAATATATTGTTGCTCCAACATAACATCGCCATCCTTCTTGGAAACGAGATAATCGATTCATTATCAATATGAATATATTCTTAATGGTGAGAAAGATATCAAAGTTCAAGATGCGCTTATCTTTATGTTATTATTATTATTTTTATACATATCCGTTCCAAAAATGCCATTCACATCGATAACTTGTTGGCTTCTGATTTATGTACATATTTTAGATTATCAAAGACCAAAATGGAGTAATTATTATTTTTTAATGTGTAACATGCGTGTACATTCTTACATAGTTATATAGTTATTTTACACCCCATCGAGCGGTCATAGCCTTGAAGTATAAATCGTTTTAAAACTATATACACATTTTAATAGGATCATACCTCTCTCTATAACTAATTTATTCATACAAGAAACAATAAGAACACAAAAAAAAAATCTTTAAATCGGAACGAATTACAAATTGTATTTATCTAAGATATATATTTATAGTCTGGTATGTGACAGTGTGTGGCGGTGGTTAATTATATATAATGCCCCGCGACTCATTAAATTAATTACAAATTATAATCTGACCTTTGTTGGAGTCAATCTCACGAAACTGAGTCATTCCACATATCAGGCAACATACTCGCGTATACAAAATAATTTCCGCCCGGCAAATCAGATATTTACAATAATTAATCGTTGGTGTTGTTGTAACCTTGGTGCGCTTGGTTGAAGTTTTAGCCGAAAATAATAAAACTATCAAAATTCGACATAATTAATCTAAACACGAATAATAAAAAAAAAAATCGTAATAATAAATGTTTAATTTAAACCGACCGTCTCTAAGCAAAGTCCGCATAATGTATAATATCGAAATATAAAGGCGGACCGGGGCGCTCTCATTCACGGAATATATTTAAAATTAGAAGACGAATCGAAATTTATAACAAAAGCAGATTGAATTTGTAATTCTTAAGGGTGTTAAAAATTTGACCTATTCCCATGCAGTGTATGAGCCCATTATTTTATGTGAAATTCACAAGCCTTTGTTTGTACCTGAGCGGACCTAGAGCTAAACTCAGGTATAACCGAATATTGAATAATTTTTTTTTAAAAGTTTAAGATTTTTTTATATTGATATGCGAATACATATTTAGAAAAATAAACTAAGATTTTTATCTTACTCGTTATATTAGGATACTGAATTGTATTTTAGATGCGTAACACATACATACGTACGTAGAAATGTTATTTGTTTTCCAGATTAGTCGTCCAAAACGATTTTTGTTGTTGTTATTTTTGTTGATATTCGCAATGATAAGGAATGGTTCTTAATTCGTTGCCGGGACCCAGGTAAATAGAAAATACCATACAGGTATATTGATAAAATCACAATTTTATGATAACACCGTGATCTGAATTTTTTGCTAGTATACGGACGTGTTCAATTAGTTTAAAATACATCATAAAATCCCAAACATAATTTTACCGATTTCATTAGCATACCTATATAGCAACATTAATTTATTTGATTTATCTTGTAATTTGGAAATTGATCACTTTCACCGGTGTACGGTAGCACAGTAGCTTTATAAAATCGTGAAATCGTGTAACATCGTCAATATATTTATAAAACATGATATACAGCGTGATTCAATGAAAACTTTCCACCTGAAATATAATTTGAAATTAAATTATAATTTGATGAATTTGCATTTTTTTTCTCGCTATCTGTCTTTCTCGAATAAGAGAAAGAACGGCGAGAAGGAAAGAGAAATTAAATTCTTTGCAAGCGAAAAATTACTCGAGCACTCCAAAGTACGGTGCAAAACATGGAGAATGGAGTAATGGAGGATAAATTCATCTTCTTTAAGGTCTCTCTTTGTTTATCAATTTCTGTTGTGTATGGCAAACAGTCAATACATTACATTGATACCGAAACCTATCTTTGCTGAAGTGTTTGAATTCGACATCAAACGAAGGATGTGATCGTTACACGTGACTTTACTTGAAAGTCCTCGGGGTGGGGTGGAGAGATGCTAAATAACAGTAGACAGCTATAGACAGATCAGGATGCATTATGTAATTTCACTAGTTTTAACATAGAATAGCTTCATTCTCAATAAACTTTCTGCCCTGAGAGAATTGTGATTCGGTTTAGCACCTGGAAAGTTCTGGATGAGGAATGTCTTACATTTATCAGGTTAAACTTAAACAAGACGGATCAACGGACAAGCGTATCGAAACACTGTTTCAACAAGAGAGATAGGACAGAAAAAAATTCGTCGGATAAAATAACGACACCTGGAACACCATACAATACCAGACCAATTAGTTCTGCTTCTAAAAAGGTATGCAATAATATACTGTCATGGACGTGGACGAACTTCTCCCGAGACATGAACGAGTAATTCATGAGAAAATAGAGCGACAATAGATTTTACTTTCATTGCGCGGGAACTGGAGACAGCATATCACAAAATGAAACAGATGAAAAGAAGTGGACCAAGTGGAATACCGTCAGAATTGCTTCAGATATATAGTCGAATAGAGTGCTGAGATGAATCTAAGACTTAAAAACCAAGAGTTACCCATCAACTGGAAACTAGCTCGACTGCGGTGTTACTTAAAAAGGAACCGAAACCAGATGGAATTCTAACATCGAATTGACCACTTTGCTTGTTAGACACTTTTGTGAAACTTTTTGAACACCTACTGTTGAACATAATTCTGTGCGAGGTAGAAAGTACAGGTAAACTCGCTGTATATCAGTTCTGATTTGGAGCGACGCATTTCACGACAGATGCTATAGCGGAAGTTATGGATTATTGGCTCAGCAGCTGAACGGATATACGGAATGCAATCACTCATTCCTGGAAAGTAATCTTGCAGAAGATAAGTGTCCTGGTGGGCTAATTTTAATGAAAGCATTATCCTGCTCTTTCGTTCCTAAGGAATGCTATTTATCTCAGTGAGTGATGAATTATCATGCACAATAAGACACAATTAAGTCACTAGCGATGTACCCAAGGTATATACGGTTTTGGTGCCGACGCTCTGAAATATTGTGTTTGATGACGAAGAGAACCCTACGTGGAGGAAACATTTAGATAGCTTCCAAACCATCATATGGCGTTCTTGATTCCGAAGAACACCAAATCAGCTGTAATGGCAGGTAGGAAAGCCTACCGCACGATTACTTTTAATATCGACAGAATCAGAATAAACGGACGACGCCAACCAGTATACTATACACTGTACATGATGGGAGCTAATGCGATAAGGGAGCGTTGAAAGAGCGGGGCAGCGAACATCTCGTAACATCACTCCAATGGTGTTAGCCGAAAAGCAGACGTGGAATAACATCAGTGAAATGAGGAGAGGAGGTACGAGTTTTTTTATCGGTAATAGATCGGCACAAGACTCAAAATATAATAATTTTATTAATCATATTTTTCTGGATTACTCCATCTTCCCAGTCACAAAAATCGAGCATTCGTTTGCGAGAACTATTTCGAGCTTGTTTAATTTGTCGAATTACAAGGTGGCGCATTTAGAATTACCCTATTATAAAACGCTGAATTTTTTAACGGGATTTTGATTTTATTGTGTTTGCTGTTTTGCAACAGATTAGTATAAAATTTATCGTATAAGATACACACCGACAGAACGTTCGCAAATCACAAAAAAAAATTCATTCAAAATGATTGTATCGCGTTGGCGCAGTGAGAACTACACAGATATATTATAACCGCTCAGCTTGAACTGTGCATACAGTTTGCCGTTTAGCAGCTTAATTGAATATTATGGCAGTAGGCTGAGTGCCAGTCATCCTGTTAGATCGAGTTTATTCTGTTCATATGAAAATATAGAAACTGGAATATCCAGAACCTCCAACAAGACATCCCACACATCTGAACACTCTTAGCGAATTTTAAAACACGATTTACACCTTTTCCCGCACAAGATTCAATTATCACAAGAATTTCTACCCAGAGATTTAAACCGACGTTTACAATATAGGAATGCTATTTAGGATTGATTTGGAGAAATTGATGATTTCCATGGAAGAATCATTATGAATAATCAGGCCCATTTTCTCCTTGGCGGATACGTTGCTAAACCCAACGATATTGGAGTACTGAAAACCTGAAAATAACGCATCAGTTGTTCACACAGGTGATTGGTCCATATTTTTTAACCATTAAGGTATCGAGAAATGATTTAAAAATTTTTGTACCAAAAATCGAAGAACTTTAGTTAGCACGTGGTTTCTACAGGACGGTGCCACATCACAAACAGCCAAATAAACAAAGGGAATTTTGAAAGAACTGTTATACCCGGAAAGTATTTTAGTATGTATATTTAATTGATGTACGATTGCCACTAAGATCAGGGGCCTATTATGATTTTTTCGTTAGCATTTTTCGAGTCATATTATTTATGTTGACGTTTTGGGGTTTGTATAACGAAATCCCGGTTTTGTATAAAAATTTGAATTTTTAAAATTTGACATGGCGGAAAATGGGACTCTTAAATAATTTTTTGACCAAATTCAAGATGGCTAATATAATTTTTTTAATTTGTTTTAAGGAATATTTCGTAACTTTTTTATCAAATATTAATGAAATTGCTTGTTAAAATTTTCCTTCACCAAAATGTATGAAAACCGGGATTATGTAAACCGGGATTTTGAAAACCGGGATTTCGTAGTACATCCGTAGTTTTGTTGAGCTGTCAAAGAAAAACCGTCAATTTTTTTTTGTTTGAAATTACTAAATGAAATTTATTTTTAATTTTGTTATAATAATGGAATCGAGGCATCGGAGTTTTTATAAATAAAAGTGATGATGACTCAAAAGAAGAAGTAACGCCAGCGTACATCATAAGAAAGGATAGTTGGATAGTTAATATATTTAAATTATAATTTTTTTAACATATCCACACTTTTTCAACCATCTACGGTTTTCTCTGGAGAACCTGCAGAATCAGAATTTAAGCACACTGATACCTCACTCTATTTCATTCAAGAGACTAAAATTTCGAAATGAGCAACATTTTAATTTTTATTTTATTTTTAATATTTATTATAATTTACAAAGTTGATTCCCAATGGGTTTCGTGTCCTTTTAAGGGAAATCAACTGCAACATTATTGTTGTCGCCCTATTAACAAAATTAAAAAATAATCAAATAATTAATATAATGCTTAAATTTTGATTGTACCTCACATTTCTTAAACTTGAATTTCGTCACGTTGAATGCCGTCGTATACTAACGATATTATCGAGAAAAAACAATATCGAAAAATTTCATAATAGGCCCCGTGCAGACTTACAGCTCCAGACTTCTTTCTACGAGACTATTAGAACGGGCAAGGAACCCCAATAAACCGCGTACTCTGAAACAGTTTATATGGGTAACATACGCCAAGAAAATGAAGATTTC
The DNA here is from genome assembly GCA_947310385.1 of Nephrotoma appendiculata. Lineage (NCBI taxonomy): Eukaryota > Metazoa > Arthropoda > Insecta > Diptera > Tipulidae > Nephrotoma > Nephrotoma appendiculata. The sequence goes on from OX371223.1 coordinate 33,187,863, forward strand.
CCGGCCGAATTATTAAAGAATATTTCATCACATGCAATGCAATAAATCGAACTCACTCAGAAGAAAATGAGATAATTTTAGATGCGCCAGTATGTATATCCCTCAGAACAGTCCAAAATGTAGCACGAATAAAGTATTGCTTGTCTTACTTGATTTGTTTTGGGTTATTGTCTTGGGGCTGGGCTGTTTCTCCCAGTAGATTGACATCTATTACCTGACAACGTTCCTTTGAGTTTCTCCTCTATTGTTATTTTGCATAAATTTATAATTCATGTGTTATGTGTTCCTAGCATTTCACTGTTATGACTCAAACTAGATCATCCTACCAGCATAAGTCTGAAGAACCTAGTTAGATGTCGTCTACAATTAAGGTTTGGCTGGGTATAAATACTATTCACGCATAGAGCGTAACGCGGCCTGCTAAGATACTTCTTTACCCCTGCCTCGGTTTTCAGCACAGATTTTCTTCATATTAAATTAGTGTTAAATTTTCACTAAGTACAACCGAAGGAATAGTAAAGTATAAATAATTCGAGGACTTTGCAATTGTTCATTATATTTAACTTTGATTTGACAAAAATGGTTGACACAAATTTAGCAGTATTAAACTAAATATTGGCGTAGATTTAATGTACTTCTCCAATTTTTCTTTTCTTTTCTTATTTTTAGGTAAGCTTGATTCAATTCGAATGTAGTACTGAATTTCTAATAGAAATTTTAAGCACCAAACAACTACTGCTTGAAACACATAATTGATTTTCGAGATATTTTTAATGGTAAGTTTCCATTTGATCACACTGTATAATGATTTACACGTTGACCTGATTAAGGTTATGTAGACAAACATAAAAATGTGTACGAAAGAAATTCTTTTATCCGCCTTTTGTCTAAAATTAATGGTGGCAGAGAGACAATACACACTGATTATTTATTGATTCCAGTATGACACATTCGCTGTATGGAAAGTGATTTTCTAAATCGATTTTTAAAATTTAAAAATAACTTACGTTTAATAAAGCCGGGCAATATCTGTCAAACTAATGCGGCTATTTAACAACAAGACAAATTTGTATGCATTGAAATAAACGATTAACACCAAAGGTCTAAGAGGCATGGCCCCTATATCATACCCCACTTAAATGTATACCATAAAGTTATGATTATTATTATTTATCGCTGCATGTCAATATTTATTAATTTAAAATTTAAAAATGTTTGACTCGAAGGAATACGATACGTTACGGGTTTTATTTATTTAAAGATTGAATTACAAATTTTACTCTTTATTTTTATTGATGCATGCTGACTATTTACACATATGTACGATGAACTGGATGCATACGCATATCGTAAGATCGTAACTAATTACTTTACCATTCAACCTCGATAATTGTTTTTCAAAAAAAAAAAAAAAAACATTAAATGTGCTGCTCACTGACATTGATGAATATCGTTCCAGATTAGTTTTGTTTGTTAATATTCTGTTTGCGCGTAGGAATTTTTGTATAGGAAGATGAATACATTATGCAAATGTCGTAATTAGAACAATTTATTTAGAAGTGTGCGCCTCAGGGTGTGAAATTATTCATTTTCTGTAAATTACTTAGTGGGCATATTCATTTATTGTTTGCTGTTTTGCATAAAGTGGAAATTTGCGTTCATAATACGCTTTTCTGTATGTCTGCCGATTAAAGAGTCTCTATTATATTAACAAACACTAACGAAATCAAACTATATTTGTTTAGGTCACTCTTTTGAGACCCCTGCCTTTTAGAATTACCGCTAATTTAAGATTGTGCATATGGATACATGCCTCCAGCGCAATAACGGTGGCTTACAATACTAAAAGAGTAAATGTGTGGTTTTTTTTTTATTGCGATAGGTTTTTTTTTCGTGCTGATTTTGTATCACGAAATTGAAATTTTTTCCGGAATGACATATAAAAGATTAGAAATAGAATCGGATTTTTCGGGATGACATTGAAAACTGTTATGATATTAGAATTTTAGTGTTATCATCGCGTTTTTATAGAGATATTTTTTGGGTTAAAGACACAGACATTCCTGAAATTTGCTGTTTTGGATTTTTTTTTCGGGATAACAACAAAAATAAAAACTGTCATGATAGTAAAAATTGTCATGATAGTAAACAAAATCGGGATGACACTCAAAACTAGCGTAATATAGTAAATTTTTCGGGCTCACGAAAAATGTCACGATATTCGTTTTTTAGTGTTGCCATCGCACTTCTTCGGGATATTTTTCGGGCTAACTTCTCAGACATTGATTTTCTTAAATACGATTATTTTATGTAGTTTAATTTCTTAAAACCGGGTTTTCTGTCAAATGGCTCCATAACAGTACTTTAAAATATGTTGACCAATAGAAACCAATTTTGTAGTACAATACCGTGGGCTTCATTACCTACAGTACCCGAATCAGCCCCGCGTTGCCATTTGGCAACGTCAGTATGGCTACAAGTCAAGAGATGTCACTTATATACAGTTTATTAATAACATTGAACTTGCGTTTTTCCACTTTGTAAAGGTTTATCCTTTCTTTTCATGCAGTTTTTTTGACACTAGCTGGTTGTACGTGAGAGTTGAGAGACTTCAAAGTTAGTTTATAAAAAAATCGCCCCAAAACATCAAAAATGGAATACATGAAAAAGGAAATATAGGACACTGAAAAATCGGTACTATTATATTTTAAAATGCCCTCAAAATTGGAGTAGTGTGATGACATATCAACTATAGTATAATGTCAATATTCCCGGAACAGCAATATGAGGATTGTCATAATATAACCCCTCATGAACAATTCGAGAAATTTATGGATTATGATTTACTCAACCACATTAGTAAGCAATGTGCTATTTATGCAACGTTTCTGCAAAAACCTGCACCAGGTATTTCGGTAGAGGAGTTGAGTTCAAAGTTTATACTGGAATTTTACTAATAAGTGGTTACGGTTCTCAGTCTAATGTGGCATCGTACTGGTCAATAGAATCAGATCTTCAAAATGAACTAATTTATAATTCTATGCGGAAAAAACGGTTCAAGCAAATTTCGCAATTTCTTCATTTTGAAGATAATACGCAAATAAATCAAACCGACAAAATGTGGAAGCTTCGATCGATGACTGATCGACTTAAAGCTAATTTTTTAAAACATTTTCATCCAGAACAAAATCTATTATACGACGAGAGTATGATTTCTTATTTCGGAAAACATGGTTGCAAGCAGTTTATAAAAGGTAAGCCGCTGAGATTTGGTTATAAGGTATAGTCACTATATGTACTCCAACAGGATATCTTATAAATTTCGAATATGTTTTACGAGCAAAACTTTGGAAAATGCATAGCACCCGTGCTCAACATGTTAGATAAGTTTCCTTCGGATGTTCGAGTGTTACCATTTTCTTTATATTTCGATAATTTATTTACCAGCATTCCTGTATTAACATTGTTGAAAAGTAAAGGGTACGATGCTACTGGTACTACTCGCGAAAATAGAATTCATAAGAACTGTCCATGCTCTCTAAAAACAACTGAAGAAAAAGGAGCGTGGATTCATCATTAACAAAAAAGTAAATGGTTTGAACATTCGTTTGACGAAATGGGTAGACAACTCAGTAGACAACCCAATTTCGAAAGCGTTGCGATATTCGATATATGTGTGGGGTAGATCGTATGGAACAAAATGTTAGCCTTTATCGCATAGGAATAAAAGGTAAAAAGTGGTGGAGCTCCATTTTTACATGACTGATTGATGTGGCTGTTCAAAACGCATGGTTGCATCACAGGATAGCCAAGTCAGAAATTCGTCACCTCAATTTCCGAAGAGCTGTGGCCTTATACTACTCCAAGCATTATGGCGAACTGCCAAAGTACGTCGGGAACCGGAAACGCTCACCTGATTTTTGCCAGTATTTCCTACGATCATATGGATTGACAAAAAAAAACGTTGTTCTGGAAATAATTGTAAGACCATAGGTCGGGTCGGACTATGTGCAAAAAAATGCGGTGTGGGTCTTTGCGTAAAGTGCTTTGAATCCGACCATTGCATTAATTTATAACTAACCAATGTAATCAAAAAATATAGAGACTGAAATATAATGCAATTTGGCAGAATAAAATGGCACTTACAGATTATTTTTTAACTCGAGGTCAGCCCAGCGTTGGCATATGGCAACAAGCCCTCCAGTGCAAAGTAGGCTAGACCGAACGAAAACAAATGGTACATCCCTTATTTTAGATCTTGGTAAAACTATATATGCAAAAAAAATATTTAAATTTCGACAAAAATATTTGTAGGCTGATTCGGGACTTACTATCTTAACTAAGCAAACGCGACTGCTAAGTGCTTTTAAATCACCCTGTTTACAATTGTATCCCTTAATTATTAAGTAATTCTATTTTTGAATGCAACGTGTACGTTATCTTTAGCAGTAACGCCTACCTTTAATTGCGTTTCACGATAACCTCAACAGATGTGAAGTTATCAAAAAAGTAAAGTAGTGTTTATACATAATACACCAATATTCAATTACATCGCTTCCGGATTTACGATTTCAATGAAATTTAGTTTTCGGGTAGAGTGTGATAAGAGAACCAAAAATATTATTTTAGTAAGTAGCCGAACAAGATAAATTATGACATTGATGACATCGGTAGACCAATAAGGAGAGAAGTTCTCAGAGTGGTTTTCATAAACCCGAGTTAGACTGTGCTTAGTATGTTTTGGCCAGAAATTTTGACAACTATAGCATTCATATTTGTACTATTGAATTCTTCCACTATTAAGTAATAAACAACAAATTTTTAATTCCTCCAACTCCACAAAATGTTGGTCAGAATGTAGTCGCCAAAATAAAATTAAACATGATACTCATACGCTTACTCTAATATAGCTGATTATTGCTGGATATATCGAAGTAGCACATGACATAAAAAACGTTACTAATATTTATCAAATTTTCTATTTTATTCAAATTTAATATTTAATTTGGCCGCTTTTATTTAAAATATAAAAATAACCTTATAAATTCCGTGGGCATTTTGCTCCATACATCAACAATCTCATTCTATTACACCTGCTTGTTTCGTTCAACTCTATATGGTATATACTTTTCGTATAAGCCCAAATATATTTTCTTTTATATTCAAATCTGGTCTTTAGTGGTGGACAGTTTATGCGTTGTTGGTGTAAGCCATTTAAAAACTCTGTCACTACTAAACCTTTATGGGCAGGGGCATTGTCCTGTTGAAATACGAAGTCAAGTCCAATCATTTTTGAACCAGCTACCGATGTTGGCTATACAACCCCAAACCATTAGATTACCTCCCCTTCTTGGTGATATTTTGCATAAATACGACGTTTGTTTAAATTTTTGATGTATGTACAGTCAAGGACAAAACTATGTACAAACAATTACTTTGCCTCCTAACAATATTTCAGTTTTTCTTGTTTTGGTGTGTTGAGTAAAACAAATTTTCCCGTAGATTCCATCTAAGAAAAAACACGATTTTTCCGTTCACAATACCTTGCGCCAAAAGTGGACAGGCTTCGCTGAATAAGAATGCGTGTAAATTTGAGTCGCTGTACTATTTTCTTCGAGATTATGAATGGTTTCTTTTGTAGCACATAAGCTTTAAAATTTGCTTCACGGAGCCGCCTCCGAACAGTTTTTTCGGTGATTTTATTTTTCCTTGAGCTATTTATTTGACTTAGCACAGATTTTATATAATTTATAGGATTTCGTTGCATAAGCTGGATCATCATTCTGTCTTCTTTTGATATGGTGACCCTTTTCCGCCCCTTCATTGGATGTTTGTTAAGCTGTTTTTGGTTTGAGATTTCCGAATTTGATATGTGATTGTATTTTTATGGCAATTGTACATTTGAGCCAATTCAATTGCCACTCCAGCATTATAACCAGCAACTATCGTGGCCCAACTTCTAAAATTAACTCCTTTGTTTATACCATATTTTTAAATATCACTTATCCCGTGGCCTGGAAAATTCATACTAAATGAACACTTGGTCACTTAAAAATAAAAAATAAAAAAACCAAAAAAATAAAAGGAACCAACAAAAACAAAAAGATTCCCGTTATTATAGCGACTTTTTATAGTGATATACAAATAATTGTGTCCATTTGTTTTTGCTTATATTGATGTGAATTAAAACTTTTCTTTTGTGTATTTTTTCGCAAATGAAGTGATAATAAACGACAATAAATATAACAACAAAATTAAATATACTTAATTAAATACTAAATTCTCTTAGACGTTTCACTTCATGCGACGTGGCTATGTATCTTCCTGGTTACTAGATTTTAAAATCAAAATTTACTATATAATTTTGTCCAAAACTCTCAATGAAATTTTTTTAAATCTTAGTTGGCGGCATCAGTTTGATTTTTTTTATCATTCATTTTTATCACGTCAAAATTTCAAGTGACAGAAATTGTCGTTTGAAGTGGTAGCAGTCGCAAGGAAATATTTATAAAGCAGCATACTAAGATTTAAAAAACAGCCAAAACGAATTTATTGAATAATTATTTTGTAAGTTTCGATTTAATAATCTAGTAACCAAGATGATGAGTAGTCACATCACTTGAAGTGATGCGACTAGGGCAATAGGGGTGTATAGTCCTATTCAGATCTTAAAGAAATTTTTTTTTAATTGTTCTGCACAGCTTTGTAGAAAAAAAATATAAAAATTTTGATGGGTCGCATTTATCTTAGATAGTAAACCTAAATAAAATAATAAATAACCATTAAAAAGAATTATATTTCACTTTTAATACACAAAACATTCAAAATGATCATGTATTTATGTTATTACAATGATATTTCAAATGAAAATTTATACATCTATAAAAAAATTGCACGCCTTTGGAAACAACGTCAACATTTAATTTTGGTACGAACTAGGGAAAATAAATAACCAAATGTCATTCATATCGAACAAAACCACAACAACATGAAAAAGCAAAATAGGTTTTCAATTTAATGGAATTATGAATTAATTCGTTGCTTATCGAATTAAATATTAATTTCAAGAGTGTCAGTGATTCTTACAAAGTTAAATTATACAGTTAAATAATAAAAATACAACATAAAAATGTAAACAATAAACTGGTATTACTTGATACTTAATACATCACTGCGTATCCGCCATATTTTACCTGCACGAGAACTGTCAGAATTCCAGCGAGATTTGAATACTACTATAAGTTTCTAGCTGAAATTTTTACTTTTCCTGAAACATTTTCCATTTTTTACGAGACACAAATAATTTTGTCCCTGACCTGTATAAGCTTTTACCCCGGCTTCCTTTAAATGACGAGCAATTGTGGAACGGTGTATTTGGAGCTTTCCACTATTTTTTTTAAATTTGGTGAGATCTTGCTGACTTGAAGAACTATTTATAAGCATATTTCGGGCGATGTAAGAACCTTCTCTTGCGATGGTTATGCGTGGTCATTGACATACCCCAGTACTTTGCACACAGTATTTTTCGAACGTTCTTCGACTGGACCTCCCAAATTATATTCAGCCACCATTGGAGATTGGGTTTCAACACTCAGTTTGCAGGATTTGACATAACATAATGAAACTTGCAAAATTAAATTAAAATGTGTATTTTTGAAAAACAAATGAAAAAACATTTATTTCAATGCCCCATTTGTTGATTTTTTTTTTCAAATGTTTCTAACACAAATACTTTTACAATGGAGTAAACTGATTTTTTTGTTTGTAAATCGTGTGATGTTTTTTATAAATTGAATAAACAACTATATTTAATAATTAATAATATTGCAAAAAAAATTTGAAAAACAAAACATTTAAAACTTAACTTTATAACCTAGTAAAATTATCTAAAATAATTTTTTAATGAGCACAAATATTAATGCAATGGACAGTAGATTACAAAATAATGGCATAGGTTCAATATAAATCTTTTCTTCTATTCTGCTATTATTACTATGAAAACTTCAAAGCGAATACGCAAACAAAGTCTAAGCTAAAAACAATATTGCGTTATTATTTCATGAAAGAAGAGTTAGACCCTGCGGGCTAAATACTCAAGTATCAATTATGTTCAGTGCTAAAATTTTATAAACAAAAAAAAAAAAAAATTTATACGCTATTTCTTAGTGTGCTTTATGTTACATTCCCAATTTCACCAGTGCTGGGATGTTGCACACAGCGAATCGCCTTTTTTGGGTGAGTTTCAACTAAAAGCAAAAAAAATGATTTTGTACTATGCGAATAAACCCTTCTTCACGATTTTATTTTCGATCATGTATGTATGATGGTGAGAAGTAGAGCGATAGTATTTGATGGTCGATTTTATCATTTTTAAAAACAGAAAATACTAATTAAGGGCAGTAGATTTTAAATTTTATTGTTAAATTTAAAGTGTGGGAAAATAAATGTATATTTGTTCTATAAATAAGGTTTTCGGTATTTTCTTATTATTAACTAATTTTTATTCATAATTAATTAAATAGGTTTTACTAAAATTTTACATAATTTTTGATAATATTTTTTATTATTTTGACAAGTTATTGTCAATTGTTCAAATTTTCGCCTTCTACTATTGTCTATGTGTGCAATGTCGAAAACTAAAGTGAAAGACGAGAAATCGAAATAAAAATCGCTACTATTGTGCGAAATCCGGGCCCCGTCGTCAATATTGTTTAGGCTAGAGGCAATTGTTCTTAATCTTGGAATCTTGGAATAATAGTGTGTGACCAATATGCCAAAACAAGAAGTTTGTTTTTGTTTTGACGATTCGTCGCTGTGTTGTGTAAAAAATATTAGGATTCTATTTACTTAAATATCCCAAAAAATGATTTGTGAGGAGTTTGTCTTAAATTTTATGACAAATTTAGGACAAACTTCGTACGAATATTTAATCAAGTGAAATTTGTCATAAACTGTCTTAAACATAAAATTTCCTTTTAAACGCAATTTAACAGTGTAAATTAATTAATTTCAAATTTTTTAAATGTTATTGTAATTTTCTTTACAATTTTGCGAATAAAAAACCACTTCTTATATTATTTTGGGTACTACGGCTGGTATGGGTGTTTTCACTTTGTACTAAACCCAGACCAAATAAAAAACATAAATCATAAGAACCTAAATTTTCAACAAAATCTAGGGGAACACTGGGTCTAATATGCAGAGGTTGTAGACCACAAAATAGCATTAAAAGTGCTTTGTTCTAAAATATTTCTAAGAAGTTAATACGGCTGGAATGAGTGTTTTTAATTTGTACTAGACGCAATCCAATTAAAAAAACTTGAATTTTCCGGTAAATTTACTGGAAGACTGGGTCAAATATTCAAAAGTTTTATACTTCAAAATCGAACCAAAAGCGTGTCCTAAGATATTTCCGAACAATATTACCAGCAAATCAGCTAGAGTTCTTTGTTAAAAGAAAGCGATACTAAGTCAAAGCAGCGTAACGTCATTCATTACGGACCATAGTAATGAAGTACGGTGGCGCTTCGTGTACAAATTCAGCACTTAGTAACTTAAAATCTCTGATGTTTTTAGTACATTGGTGGACGGTGGTGGTGAAGCCGCTACATACACATTAGAAAGACACTACTAAATTTCTACCGAATTCTCTCTTACCAAACAATTGCGAGGAAACCGACACAAGTGAGCAAACAATCATCCGTGCTTAACGCTCTATTGCATCAAGCACAAATCGGGTGGAACACTTTAACAGTGAAGAAACCACGACTTCTATCATGTCTATGAAAAAAAGATAAAGTGCCAAGCATATAGGCAACATCGAAGTCGCGAAAATACAGAGATTTTGGTCTACCATTGGACCTAGTATTACTAGCTATGTCTGAATAAAAGAGTTTTCCAAAAACTTGGGAAAAACATAATCATGCTAAATTAGTATCGAGAAGCAGTTAGGCTCAAGAGAAAATGAGTACACAGAGAACGCTATGGTACAATACGTCTAATGAATATTCTTAGTAGTATGCGGAGCCTTTGATAATTTGTGGTGGCCTGAAACCAAGGCACGCATGAACAAAGTCTCAAAGCATGAACAAAGGTTGTTCACCAGGTGCAATCTTGAGCCCGCACGTCTGAAATATAGCATTCAACAGTTAAGTATGCAAGATGATATTCAAGAAGTAGCAGTCGCGGATGACAAGGTAATGCTCTTGCCGGCAGTTCTAAACTATTGTATTAATTAAGTAACGATAACAAAATGGAGCCATTTAGTTAAGTGATTAGGAGTTGATTTGGCTTGGTATAACCTCGCAGGTCAATAGAATGGCAGAGAGTAATAAAAACTTTTCTTTATGTTGAAAATATTAGCAAAAGAAAGGTGGGGTTTGGAACAAAATACTTTGGCTGAGATGTATGAAGACTTAGCGGTTGCATCCATAAAATCCGACTGCTCTAGGTCACCAAAGAACACTAAAGTGCACAACGTGTAATTCTCCTTGGTATTACTAAATCGTATATAGAACAGTCTCAGCCGAAGCGGTTACTGCCCTTTAGCTGGAATCATTCCAATCGATATATTGTTTAGTGAACGCTTCTTGGCAAGGTAGATGGAACCAAATGAGTGGCGGCAAAACTACTTAAAATTACATGCATAATATGGCAGCGAGGCTTGAGAACAAAGATTCCCTGCTAGCGTTTAAGTTGTTTATATGTCGTCTTATTTGTCTGCAATCCAGGTTCGATTACAAAATGAGAACGGATTTCAAAATTGGATTTTTCCAATAGCAGACAACTGAAAATTCGCAGGCTACATGATTATGTAGATTCGGTCTGTCTGATTAAAGCAGTTGCAAATGTGGTCGGAAACGGCTAATCTTTTGGTGAAACTGTTCAGAATAATCAAAAATTATTATTCCTTAAATTTCGGAAAATCAACTAAGTCAATTGTTGTTGAAACTTTATTTGAATCTCATTGTAAATGATAAACTTTTCAACATCATTCCAATAATTGGAAATCTCCAATGCGGACTTGCCACTTTGAAGAAATTAAAAAAAACAAATTTTGTTTCAAAATTAAATTACGATCTTTTTCAATCTCTAATGGAGGCTATCATTTTCGGTGAATCGATTTCCGCTAAATAACACTGGGGCCTCCTCCCAATTTGAGGAAAAATCTTAATTATGAAGTTTCATTCCAATCAAATAATCCATATTTGACTGTAAAAGCTGAAAACATCTTTTTGTCAAAAATCTACCTGGCCGCTTAAATTTTGGAAAACTGATCTAAACCGGTAATGTTGCAAATTTAATTTAGAATCTTTTAGATCATAATTGTTTTACCGTAAACGATATATTTCGAACCAATGGAACCAATAATGCACACGATGCACACATACATAAATATTTTTTAAAAACTAATTTTTTCGACTTCTGCGATATAGCGAAAAGTAAATCTGCAAAAATCTTGAGGTCAAAATTTTTGCAGATTTACTTTCCGCTAACACGCCGAAGGCAAAAAAAAGTAGTTTTTAGTAGGTTGATTCCGTAAAGATTGAATGTCTGTTGGCGCTCTACAGACCAGACGAATAGACTGATCAGGATGCAACTTCATTTGAAATCTTTTTCCATAAACAATAATGATTTTTAGCCCAGTGTTTTTTGTCGAAATTGATATATTCCGTTGGAGCTTTTGAATTTTCCGTTTTTATTTTGAACAGTATAGCATTTATAATAAAAACGACTATGAACTAAAAGATTCTAAATTAAGTTTCCAACAATATCATTTCCGCTCCAATATCCACATGCGGATTAAGTGACAGGAGTGAAACTTTATACTTTAGCTTTTTCTATTATTCGGGGGATGTCAGTGATGTTGGGCCGAAATTTATCAACCGGAAGTAACAGCTTCCATAAGTTCTTTTTGGTTTTTTGGTAATATTTTGAAAGAATTATCATTTAGAGAGGAATGTGTATGAACTAAAAGATTCACAATTAAATTTGCAACAATACAGGTGCAGATCAATTTTCTAAAATTTAAGCGGGAATAGCGATTTTTTTTACAAAAATCTACAATACAAATTCGGTCCTGTAAATAGGGAGATTCAATTGATTTTTGGTGGCCGACATCGGTTAACCACCAATGGCATCTTTCATAGTAGCTTTTCCGTTGTATGGCAATATTTGGAAAAGCAAATAGCATTTACGAAAAACCGAATAAAACAAACAATCAGCTTTTAAATTTTACCGGAAATGACGAATTTTGATAAAAAAAAATATTTCAGCAAATATTCGGCATTCTACAGTCAAGACGGGATTGACTATTCGAAATAAAAAAGATTTAAATAAATTTAAAGATTTAATTTTCAAACAACAACGGTTGATTGTGTTTTTTGTTTATAAAAGAGAGTTTTACCAAAAGTCCGGTAAGTTTAATTTTTCGCTAGCCACAACATACTCTCCCCTCCATTTTTTTATTACCTTTAATTTTTTCGAGAAGAAAATATTTTATTCCTCCGTTTTAAATTAAAAAGTTATATTTCAAAGGTTTATATTCGCCTGAATCAGAGGGACGATTCTTTTTGCCATCCTATATATTAAGTATGTTTCTAGAAAACCTAGTGAATTTGGCTGAGGTATGTGAAGAAGTTTTAATCTCTAAGATGTTATTGAACTTATCGAACAATTAATTTAATAATGAAGACAATTTTATTATTACATTCAACAAAAAGAATTGTTGATACCGGTATTCCTCGAAGCGAGTAATAATAGCAACCAAAAGCAAATAAATATTCGACAAATTCAAAGTGGGTTGAAATTATTTTATTTTAAGCTTTTATTCAATCCGTCTGCAATTTAGAATGCCTTTATACATCATATTTCAAATATATCGCCCACAGCGGTTGATTTCTATTCCTTGCACAGACATATAAAATGTCAAATGGCTATAGGGAATAATAAAAAATTTCCAGTTAAAAATAACAACAACAAAAAAAATTATTTTAAAAAGGGGTGTCAGACTTCATTTAGAAATATTTTAATGTTGACCCGTCACACATTGCAATTAATCATTTGGATGCTACATAATTTTTGGTTGTCAACTTATAAGGCCGTTTGTAACTTAATTACACATTAAATCAAAATCATGACCGTGAAAGTGTTAACTCAAATAAAGTTGTTTTTTTATTTGTGCTCGAGTAGGAACAGCAAACAATAGAGATTTTAATAAATTGCTAAATCTACCTAATTTAAATTATGTATATAATTTTGCGGATCAGGAACACTCAGCGGGCTATAAAAATGAAATAAATTTTTAATTTATTCCAGATATCGAGTCACCAAGTGTCGTTTATTTGTTTGTTTGTTTGTTACAAAATATAAAATTATTAGGCCTATAATAGAAAGATCCCTTCCACACATCTCGTGTAAAATAGCAAATACAAATATTTACATAAAGGTTTTAAAAACAATTTTTAACACTTTTGTATCCATTCACGTGTAGATATTTGCATTTCACTTCACAGACAGTTTTGCATTTCATTCATATATAAATATATCACATGTACGGTACGATATGAATTATATAGAATAAAACCACACACATCTTGAACCAAAGAGCCAAAAAAAAAATGGTAAGTGATATTTATTTAGGATCAAACAAACAACCAAAAAGTTCTTTTATACACGTCGTACATAAATTTTAAAATTCTATATAAACTATAAATTTAAATTTTAAATTATTTCATTTTCATGTATAGTATATCGCTATATGTTTGTTATGTTATAATAAGACTTAAAGGTAAGACATTCAGAAAAGATACAACAACAAAATTTTGTCTAATGCATTCAGACATTGAAAATACATAACACAAAATGTTTTTTTTTATCTATCAAACAAAATCAAAATAGAATTTCATTTTAATTGAGAATATAATATTATGTACCATAATAAGACGACCTACGCACAAAATGTTAAAAGTCCCAACTGACAAAACATATCAAAGATTTTTTTAAAACATACAAATTTTTTTTTATCTGTTTCGTATATTGAGAACCTTAAAGAACATGTTTTAAGAAATACAAAAAAAAAATAAAAAAAAAAATATCAAAAATATATTAACCTCTTCTTAGATTGACTAATCCAAATTGATTCCGATTATCAGACGTATCCATTTTCATTTTATATATTGTGTCGAGAAAAATATCTCGTTCAAAAATAAAATACTACTCGTATTTTCACTGTGGTGGAATACCCGCGGCATATAAATTAATTTTTCCTAAGAAAAATCATTACACTTTTGTTGTTGTTTATTGCACATATCTTAAAAAATATAATATAATAACATTTTCCACTTTACATTTTTTATATATTTTTTTGTAACACATCACATTTTTTGTTAAATTTTTTTTAAATACACAACTCAATTTAATTTATTTTTTGCAACACTTTTCTTCTTATTTTGTTGTTGTTGTTGTAATCTTAACATATGTTATATTTATGGAAAAAAAAAATAATTTTATGTTGTAATTTTTAAAAACATTTTGTTATTTTTTTTTTAAGATTATAAATTTGTAGTAATATGTATATATCTTCCGAGAGGAAATAACGCATCCGGGAGTTATCAAAATGTATAAAATTATAAAATTTTATTTCGAAATTGATAAAAATTTATTTTATTTAGCAAAAAACTAAATAAATAAAATCATCTGTAAGTTGTAAACAGACACACACACACAAAATATTATTATAAATTATAAATTATTTATTAGTTATTTGATTTAACTCTTTTATTTTACATTTGGATCACGAATGGAGGGAGGTATGTACATTAATTTTATGTTGTGTATGAAAAAACTAAACAAAAAAAATCATAAAATGTACTTAATGTTCTTCTTTTTTTGGTCTGAAGTATGCGAGCGCACAAAAATGTATAAAACTATAATATAAAGAAATAAAAACTATGTAATATTAGGGTATTGCCTGTTACACAGAATCGGTATTAGTGAATGCATAAAAAATAAACTATGTATAGATTTTATGTTGTTCCTAGGTATGTATGTATGTAAGTAGTTGAAAGAGACATAAAAGGTTTAAAGTTTTTTGTTGTTTTGTTTTTGTTTTGGTACTTTTTATGTTCTCTTTCTTTACATAATATATTATTGTGGCGTTGTACAATCGCAGATCAAATGTCCGGGATGCACAACCTTGTATACAATTTTAGATGTTTAACAGATTGGTCATTAAAACACAAAGTTTCTTTTGGAAATTCCATTTTTGCGTAAAAATTTATTGTTTACATTGTTTACGTAAACAATGTAAAATATGTAAACAATTGTAAATAAAGTAAATTTTGCTACCAATGTTAACTTGCGCGTGTTTAAACATCATTAACATGAATTAATTGAAATACATCAAAACTTATGAACGTATCAAGGAGAGATAAACTTGCGTCAAACTTTCCAGATTTTCAAAAAAAAAAAAAAAAAAATTATAATTGAAATTATTATTGATATTACTAAATATCAAAAAATGAATAAATTGCCATTTATGGCAAAAATAAATAAATTTAATATTTAAAAGCTGGTACCTCTGCGTCAAAATTGGGCGAGATAAATGTTTTTTATTTCGCAGGGAAACATAATAAAATGTGAAGGGGAAGATTTGTTTACAAAATAAAGTGTTTTGGTTGGTTGAATACAAAATAAATACACAATAAACAAAAAGGCTGTAGATAGCCTAGGTGAACTTTGGCCTGGTGCTAAACTAGAAGTAGTCGCTAGGGAGGATATACCTGCAGTCCTAGAGCGAGAGCTTCTTTTCCAGCGGAACCCAACGACCCGAAAGATTTTTGGAAATGAAACAAATTAACAATCCTGATCTACCGGCCACCGACTTGAGAGTAGCCAAGGTTGATTGTAGGTCAACTATTCTGATATTGAATAGAGTCGCGGAAAAGTTAAATTAGCTATGGTTTTACTATAATCACACTCAAAATTTATAAGAAAGTTGAAGGTGACATCTTGAGGGCACCGATACCAGTAGAGTCATCGGCTGACAACCTGAACATCATGGAAATGGGTGAGGAGGTAGAAACACTCTCTATACAGATAAGGAGATTTTGTCCACTTCGATGAGATTACTTGGTGGATCCCTGGAGGTATCACAGTCAGAGAAGGAATTTGGTGCAACTGTGGTGGAAGTTGAAGTTTGGAAACCGAATGTTTGAGTTCCTGTAGTTTAACCTGCATCACTCCTAAAGGGACCATAGTGGTGTTCGAAAGGACTTCAACACACCCGTTCAACTGCATATATTAATTTATGGCCACAGAGTTTATCGGAAAAGGTGGTCATTAACTCAACTGCCAGGTAAGTTGCAAAGAGGGCTGGCATTTTTAGACCTACAAAAATTAAGTTAAGTTCGTTTGACAATCTTCTTTCTATCTTTTAATCAAGTTGACTCAATTTCACGAGTTATCCGTGCTAACACGTATGGCTTTTGTAACCAACTAGGTTCGAGGAATCCCATAAGGCAGTTAAGTCGTGTTTCGATCAACAAAAATATTAAAGAAACTTACCCAATCCTTCTTTACTCAACTAATAACGCAACAAATCAAATTGAAATTGAAGCATTAGTAACTTTATATAACCAGCCATAAACATTGTCGATGGTTTATGGGCACGCTGATAGCAATTGAAAAAAAAAATAATGATCAAAAATCCACCGTTAAGAGACGAGTTTCGACGATTTATGACGATCTATAATAACGAATAACACATGCAGTTCAAACTGTTGTTTAAAATTTCAGTTTCACGGCTGCAATACCGATAAGTTACTGAGCATTTAAAATGTTCATTAGCGCAACTATTTCACAACCTCTGTACAACATTCTGCTACGATTCCATGGCATCGATTTTTTACTGGGAATATAGAAAAATCTGTCATCAGATTTGGGTTGCAGAAGAGCATAGTTGTTACCATAGAATTCTTTAGTGTGAACAGCCCAATTTGCCATATGCAGCTGCTGCGCCATTTCTAACGACGAAAACACTCCAGCCAATGTGAATGAATGTTGAAGAGATTCGACCTGAATTAGTCATCACATAATCAAGCAAGACTTTGGAATAGATGTCGTAATGGAATTGTCTCAAACCGTTTAAAATCACTCCAGATCATCTCAAATCGGCTCAAATCTTAATAAACCCGTTTAAAACCATTCCAAATTATCTTTAATAGTCTCAAATCAATTATTTCAAATCGTCTCCAATCGTTTTAGATCATTCCAGTTCATGTCAAATCGAGATCAAATCGTGTTTCAACTGTTTCAAATTTTAAGAAAATCAAATCGTTCCAAATAATCTCAAATTGTTGCAAATTATTTCAAATCATAATCAAGTCAACAAATTGTAATAAAATCGTTTCAAATCAGCTCACATTCTATAATTATATATTCAACTTGTCTCAAATCGTTTGAAAGAATTAAAGACGCTGAACATTAAATGTGTTTTCTAAACTTGAGCCAATAACAAGGCGCTTCTAGAGATTAGAGCCATGAAAGAGATGACAAAACTACTTTCGGCGGCAACCTATGAAAGTTTTAACAGACACTGAAAGATAATCCAACTTGACCTCTTTACTGTAAATACGCTTCGTAATAAGATAATTTTGTTTTTAAAACTTAACTTCGAATCAACGTCAGTTGCACGTATCTCACGCAGTTTAATCAACCGAGCTTTTGGACACAAAAGAGATCGTTGCTCAGTTGGTTAGCCCTAAAGAAAAGGTTTTTAATAGGTGGTCTTTTAAGGTGTGGGTCAGTCACTTTTGAATTGAACATTAAATCAATGATATATAGAATACAAACTAATAACCCCCGTTTCCGGAGCATTCACCAAGGTTAAAACACAGCATAAAGAGATGATACCAATGGCTTGAATTCAAAGATTCAATGAAATGGCGATAAACTGCATCTTCTCAAAAACGCATTCGTAGAGAATCCTGATTTGCACCTAGCTTTACGTTTGTAATGAGTAACTTGCCAATCCGTCATCGAAACTTTCGAATTCTTCATAACGTAGTAACTGTACCAACGTCAGAAATCTCAGCAAGCCCAGAAACTCAAGTATCACCAGATATCGTCATATTTTATAAAATTCTGCCTAAAACCGCAGGTAACCCTGTATTATCTTTGCAAACTCTCAACTTTTTCACATTTGAAATTGGAACGGATTGCTGTCCCTTCTGAAAGTACCTGATACACCACGCACTCTGTTTTTAGTAATGTTTGAAATGCTGCTTCCTTCTTTAAATATTATTTTTAATTGCCTTTTACTTCAAAAGTCTTACTGAATTTTAATTTAAGGTTCTGTTATTAATATTCGACAGAATTAAGCTTCTACGATCTAGCCAAAATTCTTTACCAAACGACCAAAAGATCGGGTTTAATATTAAGGTGCTTTTGTCATTCACATAAGTATTTCAAGATTTTTGTAACAGTTGGTGAAATTAAAAACTACCAGACGCCAGTGGAAAGCTTTTTGTTTGAAATTGAGAACCTCAATTTGTTTTAAAAAAACTTTGTTTGGTCCTGATTTTAATTTAATTTTGAGTTTATTAATTTTCTTTAAACTCATTGAGAGCTTAATAACACAATTTTTAAATTTTAAAAGTAATTGGTAGAAGCTTCCCTACTTTGTGCAGATAACTTTCAATAATTTTTAATTGAATGACAAATTGACAATGGCCAAGCACATAATCAGTACAGTCTATCCACTAAAGCTTAAAAAAATCATTTGCATCGATTAAAAGCTTTTAAATTATATTTTACAAAAAAGTTTAATAAACTAATTAAAGCGTCCTTCTAAAACACACTTAGTTAAATGGCGCCGCCATCGAGGTTCTAAGTACCGAAAACTTAACGCACTGCGCTCACTAACTCGATGGAGCTTGCGATCGTTAGCTCACATTAGTTAATTATTTATAATAGTTAGATTATGCCGATAAAAGTGAGGTTAACTACTTTCAGATGTTATTGTAACCTCTTATTGAATTCTCTTCAATCCAATGTGTTATGGTAAAGGGTTTTCCAATACGAATGATACAATTAAAAAATTAAAAAAATACACATAAATTATTCAGTGAGGCCAAATTTTTTTTTTATTTGAAACATTACAATATGCCATTATGTATGGAAAATAGCATCATTCAAATGACCACCACGACTTCTCCGTACGTCAGCCCAATTTATCATCACTTTTTCACATAAATTTGGCTGTATTTCATCAATAGCACGTTCAAGGTTGATTTTTAATTGCTCAATTGTTGTTGGATTATCTGCATAAACTTGTGACTTAACATATCCCCAAAGAAAGAAATCACAAGGTGTTAAATCACACGACCTGGGATTATAATCAACTGGACCAAATCTTGAGATAATTTCATCACCAACGTTTGTTTTCAATAAATCGATTGTTAAGGTGGTTGTGTGGCAGCTGGCACCGTCTTGTTGAAACCACATATCTTCCAGATTATTCTCAACAACAGCAGGAAACCCAAATCTTTTCTTAAAATTCTTCATGTTGTTGTTTGAGAACGATTTAATTGTTGAGAACGCATTTCTTTGTCGTACTGGTACTCTTATATCGTGTAACGCAAATTCACTTTCAAATTTGTCTACAATACAACGAATAGTGAGTCGATTAACTGAATAATGTCGTCCATAAATTCTTCTTAAATTTCTCTCTGTATTGCCAAATGAGCGCTGATGTTGATAACATAATTTAACAATTTCTAAACGTTGTTGAAGCGTGTATCTTTCCATGATTAAATGGCCTAACCTACGGTACTCAAATGACATAAAAAATGTCAAAAAATAATATGCAGTGTTGCCATTATAACCATTTTAAATTGTAACATTCCTATTCGAAAACCTTTTATATAATTGAAAGTGGAAATTGCCTCCATAGTTCTCAAATCACCGAATATGCATAAATTCCGAGAGAGAACCAAAGATTGTAAAGCAAATTACACTATAATCTGTGAAGGCAGTGTCATTTTAAATTAGAGGACAGATTTTTAAGATTTTTTTTTGTTGGTCAGAATATGAGATCCTCAAATATCAGGTTAATGATCGGTTAGTGCCAAACCATTTATAAAATTAACTTTCACTAGATTTTCAGTCTTGATGACTTCCTATTACTGGGCCTTGCTATTTTACAAGCCAGATAATTTTTTCAAAAATGATGATTTTTATGTGGCCTTTGAGCGGGGGTCCATAATTTGAAGTTAGGCCATTGATAGTTAAAAATTGTAAACACTTCTTTGTGGACCATTATGGGACTAATGAAAAATCGCATTTGAATAATTGAATTTTTCACGCACAGCTATTTCAATAAACGGGGCTAACCTAATGTGAATAATAATAATGTAAATAATGATTTCAATCGGTTTTCTAATAGTTACTAGACAACGGTGCAGTTAACAGAGCAGAAGTCAGTTTTGAAGTTTTCTAAAACTTCATAAGCCAATTTACCGAAAACTATGACCTGATATTAATGCAAGACTGATTAAGTACAGTACAGTTGTTTAAGCTGATATACGTTATATTTTGCTTACAATGTTCATTCCACAAAATAATCAGATCCTGGACCACTAAAAATTATTCATTGTGCAAATTAGATCACTAGATCACGAATATGATTGAACATCTGGCTCGATTACATTCACATTGAAATTGTATATCATATATACGATTATGAAAATAATAACATTCACTTTTACAATTTGAACTTTGGTATACAGTTGTGAACCCCTGATATATAAAAATTTAATACGGGGTCGCATAAAACCAGATTAATTCACACAAACCCTTTTTAAGGAAATTGTTTTTGTTTTCTAAAATCGATACTCACAATATTTATGAGCTTATGACACGATCATACATACATTTCCGACAGATTGTGTGCACTTAGCGATATTAAAATCATATACAGTTCTGTATACCCTAAACACTCTTCAACATTGCTTTTGTACCAAACTTATAAAATACCTACATCGAAGAATATCCATTATCATGATCACAAAAAAAAATAAAAAAGTTAAAAACATACAAAAAATTGGTTAAAACATAAAACCACTTAATAAAAAAAAAAAAATCTCTAAGACGTTTTAGGATTCATGATTGCTTTTAAGCGATTCAGAGCGCGCAGGAACGCCCAACTAGAACCAATAACATTAGAAATATATTAAATCCAAGATCACAGATGTTTAATTCAGTTAGTTTTGATTTATTACGAGAATTTTTTATTTCCAAAATTTCCATTTTAACTTTTAGCCAACGAGATTATAATTCATTCATATTTTCATTTAATTTTTCCCTTTTTTTATATTTATTTAGCTATTTATGATTATTTGAATAAATTCAAGCAACAATAAACACAAAACACACACCAAACTTTATACAAAAACTATTCGTTATGATTATAATATTTAATAATATATTATACCATGTAAGAACACAAACACACAAAACTATAACACAAAATTTTTCTTAATTAATTTATATAATTTTTTGAATATTCATAAATTAATTAATTAATTAAAACTATTATTATTTTTATTACTGCGATGATTATTTCATTGTAACCGAATAACACAACATACAGAGAGCGCGCACTCTATACACTAAAATAATAAACGGCACACAACATATTTTCTTAATAGTTTACTTATTTAGTCTCAACTAAGCTCCGCACTATTAACTAAAAATATGGAGGAAAAAGAAAAACAAAAGCAAAAATAATAACAAAAAAAAAAAACAAAAAATCTCAACAGTGAAACAATGAAACTCGTACAACAATTTTCGTTTCTTTTTTTTTTGTGTGTGTGTGTGTGTATAGTTTTCGGTTTTCTTCAATTCTTTTCTTATTTCATGTCTTATACTTTACGTTATTATTATACATTGAGATACCGAATGATTTATTCTTTGTCTAACTCCTCTGTATACGAGCCGAAATAGTGTATGTACCGTACGTACGAGTATGTTGTTTTTATTCCATGGGATCTCGCTCGATTGTAGTCGTAGTACGTATGTTTCTGAAAATTCTTTTGAATTCTTAATATGCAAGAACATAAGAAACAGCATACAATACAATCAAAAAGAAGAAGAAATATAACCAAGATATTTTGGGTTTTTAGAGAATAGCTACGTTGATTGAGAAAATTAACAGAAACAAAATAGTGTGTGTTTCGTTAGTTCGGCCTGAGCGAAAAAGAAATTGAAAGAGATGTTCTTTTTATTATTTAAGAAAATACAAATAATGATAAAAATAATAAACGAAAAATGAAGCAGTAGCGTAAGATATTGTGCGGGGGTGTATAAGAGGCATCCACCTACGCACACAAATACATATAGAGTCGAAGAAATGCATAAAGATGAAGTTCGGTATTTTCAATGTTCGATAATAATCATCGGTTGATTGGAAATTTTAAATAATTTGTGTACATAAAAATTGTAAATGTCACTCGTCGAATTATTTTTTTGTGATTGACGTATCTGATTGTAATGATATACGAGTATATGTAATAAATGATAGTACTCAAGCGCCTACTTTTCATCAACCGTGAAATTTTTATCCGATTTACTAAAGGCGATATAAATGTTTCACGTTTGTGGAACGAATAGCATAAAACAGATCTATTACATTCTCGTGGAGTTTGTCCTAACTTGTCCTAAACTCAATAATAATTTTTAAAACAAGTTTACGAAAAACTTCATTCGACTATACAGGGTGTCCGGGTTTGAGATGCTAGGCTCAAAAGTGTTACAAAAATTTGGTTCAGAAAATAGTATACACAAATATTAAGCTGTAACTTCCAAAATATTTATCGGAGAGGTAGCTGCATATTGTCGGCTAAGTAGCAGTGGTCGGTGTGGGTTCTTTCCACCGTTTAACAGAAACTTTATAATGCTGCTCTAAATGTTCCATATCATTAGACACACATTCATATCACGTTTGAAAAAAATAAAATTTTTACAAATTCAAACCTGTCACGTGTAGCTAACACTAGAAAAAACAACTCAGTTTTATGACCTTCGATCTTGTGGTCACTATTCATAACCCAAACCTCCATATAATGTTTGATTTCAAAAACTTGGAACCCCCTAAGGCGATGTTAAAGCTTATCCCAGCACAGTAAAATAATTTTAGTTACTTACCTACTTTAGTTACATTTTTAATTTAACTTAAATCTAATAATGAACTAAAAGGAAAACCACAAACACATACCATCTGTAGAAATTAAGAAACGCACGAATACAACTTCCTGGCACAGCTTTAGTAAACACAACAGTAAAAGTCAAAACGGCAAAAACATAGATTGCAAGAACAAAATTTTAACTATGTATAACTTTTAAATTTTAATACGTTAATAATCAAAATAATTATATTATAATATACAGTACTCCCTCGATCTGCGCGGTAATTACATTCTGAAAAAACGGCGCGCAAATACGAGCATAAAGTTTCTGGCAACTTTCTGGCAAACCTTATAAATCCTATTAAACTTCTAACAAACGTTATAAATGTAAATAAATCCTGACAAATGCAAATTGACTCATGATGCAATATAATATTAAAATTTAATTTGCAGAAGCTCTTAAGACCATATTCTGAATTGAATTGCAAATAAAAATAATCTAATTAATCGAAACTATCAAAAACTAATTTATTATCAATATCGTGTAAAAAATTATAACGTTAAGGTAAAAATATGATGAATGATTATAGCATTAAACAACGAATTAATAATGCCATTTAGGAACGTTTACACAAACAGCCACCATATACAAATCAACCAGAAGGGTCTAAGCAAACAAAAAAACACTAGCTTTTGGAAATATAGAGAAGGGGAGCGGCCACGTGGCTTCGAAAAAGTCAGATATTGCTTAACATGACGTCACTAACAGCTTATTAATTACCATTTATGAAAGTTTACACAAACAGCCACCATATACAAATTAACCAAAAGGGTCTAGGCAAACAAAAAAACACTTTAGGTTTTGGAAATATAGAGAGGGGGAGCGGCCACGTGGCTTCGAAAAAGTCAGATATTGCTTAACATGACGTCACTAACAGCTTGTTAAATCTACTATTTAGGTTAATTTACACAAACAGTACACAAACTAACCATAAGCGTTTAGACCACAAACAGAAAAATACTTTAGGTATAAAAAATATACGAACGTTGGCTTGCTTACTGTTAGTGGGTTCAGTAAACGTTTTCTCGATATTCGAATTGTTCGATTAACTATATACTAAGAGACATTTGACATTGGTCTGTTGGTGGCCAAAACAAAATCAGAAATTAAGTTATGTTTAGACAATAGTGTGCCGATATGAATGAGTGGCATATTTGAAATGAGAATGCAAATATCCTTAATCTTTATTAACGCTTCGGGATCTTGATCAGTGGTCCGAATGCTATGCAGAGTGTCGTTGCTCATTGATTCTTTATATTTGTAGAGAATAGAAGCTTGCGACAGGAAAGTTACAATCAACAATATGACGAATAATTAGCTAATTTGATGAGGAGAGGAACTCAGTAGTGCATCTGCAAGTGTGAGATCTCAAAGGTTGTCATCTTTCAGCAAAAGTAATTCGTGACGCGCATTGTGACGTGTTTCGCAGTAATAACATGGAATGTTCGCAAGGTTGCGATGAAAATCAGTCCAACAACGTTAAGCAACAACAAACGCGAAAAGAAGCATTCTCGTTGCTTCGAATGGACTGTGTATAATCGGCCTAATGTATTTTCCATGAATATGCCGTCGTATGCTTGGACTGGAATGCTACGCTCTCGTGGGTGGGGCTCACATTTTTGACTGTTTGTTCCACGTGGAAAATCGTGACACATCAGTATACATTAATGTCTTTGCGAATAGACCGAAAATACCTGGTCGGTTGCATAGTTCAAAAAACTCATTTAGTGTGTTTTTTGGGACAGTTAAGGCTTGTTGTAGAGCAGTATCTTCAGCAAAATAAACACGCTGCCCATTTTCAAGGTGCACAGTCAAATGTATAACAGCTGGGTTTATGTCGTTTATGGGGAAACTCAAAATGCGCAAAAAAGAACAGCAAATACAGCCATATCGCAGCTGTTATGAACGTATTTAAATGTATTTGCTGGACTTCGCCGAACTTCAGAACTCAACGTTTATGTGTGCTTTAACGTTTTACAGCAACGGTGAATACGGAACCGCCCAGCGATGGTCAATGTCAACCGTTCAACCATTTGACACTCGTAATTGATATGACTGGCAGAATAGATACGATTGGCAGAACAACGCCAAGGTACAACGCAAGTGGCTTGCGCATGTATTGATGCGTACGTCAAATACCACAGAATTTGGCATCAGCGCCACCTATGATACACAAACATAATTAATATATGAATTATTCACAGAAGTTTTATTATTCATGAACTTTTCAGACGGTTTTGACGGTCAATTATTCTTGAACTTACGAATATTTTCCATTTTATAAAATATTTGGGGGTGTTGGTGCGTGGGTAGTGAAATTTCGTCAGTGCCACCTAGTAGATCCAATTGTAAATCTAAACCATCCAGGAACTCACTCAAACACACACACAAAATTTTATTAAAATCAGTCCAGTCGTTTAGAAGGAGTTCAATGACATACAATCGTACAGAAGAATTATACGTGGCCGCTCCCCTTCTCTATATTTCCAAAACCTAAAGTGTTTTTTTCTTTGCTTCGACACTTCTGGTTGATTTGTATATGGTGGCTGTTTGTGTAAACGTTCCTAAATGGCATTATTGATTCGTTGTTTAATGATATAATCAATCATCAGATTTTTACCATAACGGTATACGAGGGCAAATCAAAAAGTCTTGCAATATCATATGAAAAAAAAGAGTGAGTGAGACAGCCATATTTTTATTTTTCGACATCATCTCCTTTAAGGTTTATACATTTGTCATATCGATCAATTAACTTGCCTAAACCCTCTAAAAAAAAAGATTTCTTTTGCTCCATAAAATATTAATTTACAACAGACTGTACTTCATAGTCACTGGAAAATTTCCGGCCCCCTAGTATTTTTTTCAAATTGGGAAACAGAAACTAGTCACTGGGTGCCAAGTCTAGATTGTACGGTGGATGCGGAATTTCCACGAAGCCGCAGTCTTTTAATGCAGCTTGAGCAATATTAACCTTGTGCACTGGTGCATTGTCGTGAAGAAGCAAGATTTTTTTCCTAACTTTCCTTGGCCGTTTTTCCCGGATCGCTTTTTTCAATTTTCGGAAAACCTCTGCGTAATATATGCCTATGATTGTGGTTTTCGGTGGCATATAATCGATTATCAAAATTCCTTCAGAATCCCAAAAAATTGTTGCCAAAACCTTAACAGCAGACGGTTGAGTTCTGAATTTCTTTGGTGGTGGTTCACTACGTTTAATCCATTGCATCGATTCTTGTTTGGATTCCGGATCCCAGTGATGAAGCCATGTTTCATCGCCTGTTATTATGTTATCCAAGAAATTTTCTGGATCTTCTTTGTACATATCTAAAATCGCCTTTGAAGTTTGAACACGCATTTTTTTTTGTTCTGCATTCAACAAACGGGGAACCCATCGCGCACTTACTTTCGACATGTGAAGGTGGTCATGTAATATAGTATATGTGGTACCGTTTGAAAGGGAAAGTCTCCACGCTAACCCTGGAACAGAAATACGCCGGTCCTCCAATACAATAGATTCGGCCAAAATTACGTTTTCATGGCTAATAGCATCTGCTGGCCGACCCGAGGGGTTGTCGTCTACTAATGACTCCCGACCACTTTTGAATAATTTTACCCACCTTGTTACTGTGGCATATGATGGTGCAGATTCGCCGTAAACTTTTGATATATAGTTGAATATATAAATTGCATTTCGTCCATCTTTACAGAAAAATTTAATAATGGCGCGATATTCAATTTCATTCATTTTAAGAAAAATTCAAAACACGTGTTACTAAATTGACAAAAACAAACGAACTGTAAAATTTACATCGAAATGTTCTTCTAGAAGTTTCATCGCGACAAAAAATGGTTTTGAAAAATATATTGTTGTCTCACTCACTCTTTTTTTTCATATGATATTGCAAGACTTTTTGATATACCCTCGTAACTTTTTACACGATATTGATATTGAATTAATTTTTGGTAGTTTCGATTAATTATTTTTATTTGCAATTCAACTCAGAATATGGTCTAAAGAACTTCTGCAAATTAAATTTTGTTACCCTGACTTGTTGCGTGCTTTAATCTTAAAATTTCTTCTTTTCCAAGTTGATTGCCGATTTTCAAAAAGTCTGCCAGTGCTTTACTATTTAAACTTTTTTCTTCGACTATTTCTACATCATTACTTTCGCCTTTTTCGACATTATTGAATGATCTTTTCGAGCGCATTCAATAACTTCAGAAATATCTTTTGAACCTATATCATCAAATCCTTCATCACCAATTTTTTTATCTACAACTGCAATATCCACAACTGCTTATCTGATGCAGCACTCAGGCAATATTTTTTTCCAAACGACTTCATAGTTGTGTTCTTTACCTCATCCCAAGCAAATTTAATATTTTGTGCGGCATCTAAGATGTTGTATTAAAGATAAGATAGTTTAAATGCAGCAATGACATCTTGGTCAATGGGTTGAATTAACGAGGTCGTGTTCGGGGAAAAAAATTACCTTAACATTTATAAACTAACAGTGCTTTGTTCTTATAATCCCCAGCGGAATTTTCACATAACAACAGTGATAATCTGTCTTTTGCAAGCGTCCAACCAGGAGCAGATTTCTCTTCTTTCGATATAAACGTTCTATTCGGCATCCGTTTCCAAAATAGGCCAGTCTCATCGGCATTGAAAACTTGCTTTGATAGATATCCACCAATTTCTATTAATCTTTCAAAATTTTTGGAAGCGCAGAAGCCACTATCATATCAGCACTAGCTGCTTCCCCCGTTAATTTTATACTGTGCAAGTTTTGTTGTCTTTTAAACCTTTCGATTCAATTTTTACTGGCTGAGAATTGAAGCTCCCAGAATTGGATAAAGGCTGCCCTTCCTTTTTCAAATGATAAAATATTGATAAGGCTTTACTACGAACAATGCCTGAACTAATTGCCATCTTTTTTGGTTTTGGCCCTCTGTTCACAAGCTTAGAAATTTTTCAGTCTTCTCTATTACAGAATTTCGAATTTTATTGTGATTTTTGAAGATAATGGTGTAGCACAGGCAACTAAACTTTTAACCTTTCGTTAGGCGCGGGGTAAAAACCAACATTGAAAGGCACTGCGCGTATCAAAATGATACATAATTTAAGATGCCTTGTATTACTTAATATATATATTTTTTGTTTTTGTTCTGTTTATTTTAGGAAAGGTACGTTTAGCACTAAAACATCAAAATAATGTACACCACAGAAAAATATTAAGCTACTGAAATACAGAGATGGGCACTTTTTTTCGTTTAAAAATTATACACGAACAAAAACACTGTATCAATTGGAGCAGCCGCTGATAGTTAAGTTTCGCAGCATTTAATTTTATTCTACTTATGTTTGATTCATTTATATTATGTCTCCTAGCTAATACAGATAATTTTACGCCATTTTCTATTGCTTTAACAATTGCTAGTTTTACCTCCAATGTTAACATTTTTCTTTTTCTAGTCACGTTCATTTTACGGGATTGTATTAAACTGTAAAAATATGCTTTAACATTAAATAAAAACAACAACAAAAATTTACCTTAAATAAAAAACTGTTATAGAGCCAAATAAAACTGGAGAAGTTGGTGTAACACTCACTTTTATATAAATCTACACTAAAATAAAAAAAAAACTGTTCTTATCTTTAATATTCCTATTTCAATAAGAAAACAACAGTTAACTCAAACAATATATGTATGTATTACGTAAAATTGTTAAAAAATTAAAATAAACTATTCACACTTTAACACATCTTTATACAAATTACAAGTCATATCACACAATTTAAGGGGATTCACCAAATTTTATGTGTATATTGCACGAAAAATAGTACGAAAAAAAAGAAAAAGAGAAATGGGGAAATATGTACGCGCTGCTGTGAAACTTTTACCTCGCAATGCAAACTTTTAGTGGTAAAAACAAAATCTCGCAACACCGAAACCGCTTAGTCAAAAACCGCGCAGGTCGAGGGATTACTGTATATCGTAAAATAAATAAATGTACGTAAAATACATTGTATAAATATGTAAAGTAAATAAATATATGAGTAAATATAATTTTGTTAAATACAATCTTTATTTGAGCATATTTTTACGCGAGCTTAAATTCGAACCATGGTCTACATTGGGTTAACATGCATCAAATAATAATATGAATAATAGGTAGGCAAAAAAGGCCGCTTTACATTCATACCGGGTGAGTTTTTTAAGCTGAAACTTTCAAATATCTCGGAAAATAAGCTGTCTACGATAAAAATGACCATAATCAAAATTAAATCATTCTGGAGGTGAAATACATTAATGCTAAATTAGGACCCCCCGCCCTGTTTGTAAAGGGGGTGGGAGCAACTTGGAAACTAAGATAGGAACCCCTATTTTTTATTGCAGATTCGGATTCTACGGCTAAAAGTACGTAGGATTTCCTTGTAACATTTTTTCCGATTCATGGTAGATGGCGCTGTAAGAGGCGATATTAATTTTTTTTCGATTTCTCCTGTTCTGCAATATGTTTGCATTAAAATTAACAATATCATTTATTTGAAAACAAATATCATTTATTTATTTAAAAATATCATTTATTTGAAAACAAATTTAGTCGCATGTTCCTATGCAAAATCATCGCCGTCGTTGTTCCTGGGTTACGCTAAAAGTAGTTTTTTTTTAATTTAAGAAATGCAATTTGTTTAAAACTAATTTCAAGTATTTATATTGAAAACGTGTTAATTTTAATGCAAACATATTGCAGAATCGTATGCATAATGTTCTCAGTAGGAGAAATCGAAAAAAAATTAATATCGCCTATTACAGCGCCATCTACCATGAATCGAAAAAAAAGTTTCAAGGAAATCCTACGTACTTTTAGCCGTAGGATCGGAATCTGCAATAAAAATAAAAAATAGGGGTTCCTATCTTAGTTTCCAAGTTGCCCCCACTTTCCCTTACAAACAGGGGCGGGGGTCCTAATTTAGCACTAATTTATTTCCCCTCCAGAATGATTTAATTTTGATAATGGTAATTTTTATCGTAGAGGGCTTATTTTCCGAGATATTTGAAAGTTTCAGCTTAAAAAACTCACCCGGTATATCTCAGTAACCATTGGTCGTATCGGGCAAGTAATGTTAAATTAAAATATAAATATAAAAATCTTAAATATCAATATCTTCGTTTATCAAACGAAGAAAATATTGCATGCAACAACCATTTAATGTAATAGTGCATTGGAATCCGTTTTTTTTCTACATCACTTTGCACCACGTTTTTCGCTACAACCCAATATTGTATGTACATGTAGCTGGACTTTAATGTTCTTATTGAGATAATTTTTTTTCTCGTACACTAATTGGGTGGCTTTTTAATAATAAGTAGAAAAACAAAATAATCTTACCAAGTAAACGGATATGTTATAACGTATACCAGTGGCCCTATTCTGGCTTTCCCTGGGAATAGGGAATTGGGAAAAATATTTTTATAGCATTTTTGTCAAAATAATATTTTTCTAGCCTACTGAAAGAATAAGTTTAGTGCAAAATTTTTGAAAACAAAGTGAATTGGGAAACTTTTGTTCCACAAAATTTTTATAGGGAAAAATATTTTTCCATTTAACTTTGTTTCGAAAATATTAACACCAAACATGTTCCCTCAGTAGGCCAGAAAAATACAATTTAGACAAAAATGCTATGAAAATATTTTTCCCAATTCCCTATTCCTAAGGAAAGCCAGAATAGGGCCACAGGGGTGGTTTTTTCAAACCAATCCGTTTCTATAATTTAATAAAACAGAATACACAGACACTAATAAGATCTCAGTAAAATACCTTGGTACCACTTGGTACTACCATACCATCAGTAAAATACCTTGGAAATTAAGTCCCAACTATAGCGCACGATTATCACAGGATAACTTTTCACTTACAATTTTTTAAAACAATGTGTTGGGGTAAGAGAGATCATGGCGAATTAAAACTAAGTAATTAAAAAAATATAACTGTTTATTTTGAGAAAAACTGAATAAAAAAACAATTTTTCTCAAACGGATGCAGAAGCACGATAACCACTTAGATCTTAGAAAAGCCTATACAATTACCAGTTAAATAAGACTGCACTCCGATAAATATTTTGAAAGTT
The DNA here is from genome assembly GCA_947310385.1 of Nephrotoma appendiculata. Lineage (NCBI taxonomy): Eukaryota > Metazoa > Arthropoda > Insecta > Diptera > Tipulidae > Nephrotoma > Nephrotoma appendiculata. The sequence goes on from OX371223.1 coordinate 33,219,250, forward strand.
ATAGTTTAATATTTGTGTGTTTTTCTCTGAACCAAATTTTTTAAACACCCTATATCTCAAAGGATATTAAAAATGACCCCTTCTAACTCCCATACGATTTTTTCACAGAATGAACTGGGATACTCTGAATAGTAACATGTATTTTGTCCTAGACGGTCCTAATTTTAACGGTGTAAAATAATATCATATTTGTTGTATAAATATTATTGGTAATTTATAAAATAATTCAATTAATTATGAATTTATAATATTATAATTTAGTAAATTAATAATCAAGAATAGTACAATTAATTGAAAAAAAAAAGTGTTATTTCTAACAAAAAGATAATTGCTGGTGAATCAGGTGAATTTTCTTTCCACAAACCTGGCCTTTTTCAACCAACTTGTTGTTCTTTTTTTAATGTTCTGTATTTACCATTTGACCTTATTCCGAGAAGAAGAATAGGAAGAATTCTGAGTGCGCGGCCCCTCGAAAATCATAAACAGTCAACATTTCCATGAATTTTGATCGAATTTGATGTAGCTTTTTTCGGTTTCGACTCAGTTGGAGGTGACATTTCGAATCTTGTTGACTGGTTTGCATTCTGAACTCGTAAACCCATGTCTCATCACCAGTTATAATGGGTTTTGTGAATGTTATACACAGAAACCACTTTTTATCAAAAAACTAAACAATTTCGTATACAATTTTTTTGGAAACTACAAAACAAAAAAAAATGACATTACGCCAAAAATTTGTACACAAGCGTGTCTTTGGTTTCAGAGGTTTACAGAAATTTGTGATTGAAATGGATAGCGCTCTCGATAGCGGCTCCCGATAAATAGGTAGAGCCAAATATTTGTATATCGATTTTTTCCTAAAAAGTTGCAAACAAAATCTTAGTTTCGAGTTAAATAGAGTAAATACTACAACAACCAAAATATTTCGGGATGAAATTTTCGTTTTTCCTGCATTTTAAATCAATTTTTCGGGACAATATTTAATTTAGCACAGAAACACATCAAAATTGAAAAGGCTGTTTTCGGGCTGGCTTTTCGTGCCAGCTTCTCACACATGTAAAAACACTTTGTCATAAGATACTTCTAAGAGGTCACACTCTATGAATGATTGTTTTCACTTTGTAATGGACCCAATTAAAAAGCATGACTTTTCCGGAAAAAAACTAGGGGAACACTGGGTTTAATAAACAAAAGTTGTAGAGGTACAAATCGAAGTAAAAACCATATCCCAGAAAATAAAATTTTTTAATCGGGCAACACAAACATATCAATAACTAATTTGTTCTTGTATAAAGTTATCCCAGCCCAGATTTCAATCAATTTTGTTTTAATAAATTATATTAGTCAAGTTAGCCCAGCCTGGTAATTTTATCAAAATTAATGCAAGTCGAAAAATCATCTAATTTATAAATTCGATTTGATTTCAATCAAATAATTAAAGAAATGAAAATCTAACCATCTGTTGGAAATCTAAACAAAACTGAAATTATTTTATTTTTAACTAAATTATTTTTATTTATTAATGGAAAATTATAGGGCTAAGAATTCATTGATTTTTAATTAAATTTCCGTGCCGCTCGATAAAACTAAAAATATTTTGCCAAAATGAGAGATGTGTACAGTATAGCTAATTTCAAGCCAAATTAGAAGCAAATTATTCCGTGGCAAGTTTTTGAAAATGATCTCTCTCTTTCTAGTCCAGAGTTCATGTTCGAGAACTTGCCACGGAACGATTTTCTTCTAATTTGGCTTAAAATTACCTGCTAAGTGAACACATCTCAAAAGCATGTAGCCCTGATCCATAAGGTTTTAGAAATAAAAATCAATGAATTTGAGGTCTAGATTTCATTTTTGAGAACCTGTCACGTAACAATTCTTTCTAAGGCTGCGTGCCAAACTTAAGGTAAATCGTTTACTACGGTAAAAATCGGATTTAGGACAGATTTTTCGATCAGTTTGCCATATAGTTTTTGAAAAAGAATTGAATTTACCGAAAAATTTATTTAAAATTTACTTTTACCTTTAGGCATGCAGCCTAAGTTTACTACTTAGAATCGATTTTCACGAATATTTGAAAATATAGTAGTTATACAAAGATTAATTATCGAAATATTTGTTATTTGTAGGTCATCTGCCATTTATTAGTTAAATGCCAGATAAATGCCTTTCCGTTAGAAACTCGGTGGTTTCGAAGCAATTTAGTCATCGGTCCATTTTTGGACATTTTCAAATTTCGTGAATTACTGGTCTTTCAAATATGATGACATCGATACGGTTAAGTGGTAATCAGTAAAACTTCCCAGCCTAAGGAGAAGATGAGTTCCTGGGGTGATTTTGCTGTATGTGGAGAGCGTTGTCAAGCAGCAATATCACCTTCCGCTTTGTTTGGCCTAATACCGTTCAGTTGTAAGAGTTTTTAAATACAGCACGAAAACAGAAGTATACAAGATTCCTATTCAATTTTATATAAGAATCGTATACGAATTTGATTCAATTCAAATGTGAATTTTGTACTTTCGTTTTCGAATCGTTTTCAGGAATAGGGCCTTCTGTATTTTTCCTATTACATGCAATCGAAGTGATATTGCTTGATGAGTAACTCTTAACTATTCCGAAAGCTCTTTTTGAGTTTGACACGGATTTTCATCCAGTAAAACAATAAGTTCTTCGTCTTTAAATTGTTTTACTGCAACTGGACGTGGATCGTCCTCAAGCCTGGAATTTCCATCACAAAATTTGTCAAACCACTTTTTTACTTTTCAATGACTCAGAATGTTATCGACATCCATCTTTTAAAATTGCTGCACACGGAACAACTCATTTTGGAAATGACTGAAACTTATATCATAAAAACAGCAATGACTAAGCTACAAATATCCAAAGTGGCAAGTGACTTCTGCAAGTTCCGAGCGGAATTTCAATTTGCACACGTAATATTTGCAAACAATGAAAATTTATGGAAACATCTTAAGTATGAAGTTTCACTGTAGCGAACCAACAGCATTTAAACTGCACGAAATAACAAACGAACGAGGTCAACATTTTTCATGTTTGCTATACAATAAAAAGTTTTTCGCAGTTTTCGCCATTTTGGCTTAAATTTTGCAAAATTGACCTTGAGAGATATTGGTGCAAACTTAATTTAGAATTTTTTAGTGCAACTCGTTTTTCTTGTAAATGGTTTCTTTTACAAAATATAACCGATTTAGGATAAAATTCACTGGGATCTCCCGATTCCGATAACTATTGTTGCTGTAATAAAATACCTTAGCAATAAACAACAGGTTTATAAAAACGAGTTTGAATGTCGTTTACATTCGGGATAACTCCGTGCTATGAATTTAGGTTAAATGGAATCTGATTGTTCTCGTGATAATGCGGAATACTTATCAACATTTTGTTACGACTGTATCTACGTGCATCTGCTGAAAATCCTGTTGTTAGTAATCATATGATCGAGTAATTCAGTTCAATTAAATTTGATACAGAAGAAATTTTTAATTACATTTCTAGATTAAAGCGAAACCACAACTCAGGTTATGACTTTGTTTCTACAATACGTGAAAGCGTACTGGCTTTCCCGTTATTGTTATTATTTAACAAATCCTTGGAAGCCGGTTTTCCTTCTGATCACTGAAAATCGTGCCATATATTCGAATTTACAAAGCTGGTAATAGATCTGCAGTTGATAACTACAGAGCAATATCAATTTTGCCAGCTACACCGAAAGTGTTTGAAGGCATGGTGAGTTCATGAATTTGGTAAGATAATAAAAAAGGTTAGATAATACAATTTTATTTAGTTCACTGCTTTCAAAAAGCCATTTGCTAAAAAAGTCTCATGAGATTACTTTATCTAAATTGCTGAAATTCGGTGTACACTGAAATTTGTTTTTGTAGATTAAAACCTGTCTGTGCGGTTGCATACAAATTGTTAAGTTAGATGAATGTATATTTCTAGCGATTGTAAGATATGAACATTTAAATAGCTTTTTTGGATGGTGCGTAGACAAATGTGTCAAACGTGTCAAAATGTCGAGTGTTGAGTTGCCATAGAAAGAAAATCCTGTTACTTAAGATTATAAATTCAACAACGAGACCATTGAGCGTGTTTCTGAAGTTGATGGTCTTGGCATGGTAAATGGATAAAAGCTTAAGTGTAACAAGATTATTATGAAATCTAACATATGGCTACATAAGTCACTGTATTATATTTTAATTCAATCACAGGTGAAAATTTTCCAATTATCTGGTGGGATTGACAGTATGCCAATCGATGTTTTAACAAAAAATACTAAGCTTTGTTCCTGAAAAGTCCTGTTTAATTCCAATATATAGAATTACGAATAGCAAATAAATTATAAATTCCGATAAGCCGCATCAATTCCCCTAAATTTATAATAAACATTTGCGCAAATTTCGTTTTGTTTGTTAGTTGTATAAAATAAACCCCTGACACAATCTTTTACAAATAATTGCGTGTAATATTCAATCACTATAATGCTACACGTAAATATTTTTCTACACCACTCATTAATCATTATTATATTTTAACAGCTCCGAAAAAACACAAAAAGACACTAAGATTATATACAGACTCCGGGAAAGACTAACATTATCTTTATAATGACAAAGTTAAATAATTATTGCAAAATGAAAAATAGGATGTACCCTTCTTATAATTGATATTATTCACCCTTACGTATAGATTTTAACTGCACAGTACCCAGTAATTACTAATAATGACACCCCAGGAGTTGTGTTAAGTTGTCAGTTCCTCATCCAAGTGTTGTATAATGTACCGAACTGGGTAGTATTAAGAGTAGTTAAATTTGACAGAACAATATACAATATTCTTAAGTTACCCCCGGTCGGTCGGTACTCGGTACCAGACCAGGTGTACTATATACGTATATATAGAACAAAATTATATAAACTGATTAGATCTAGTACATAAGAAATGTATATAATTTTATTATTCGTTTACATCTTATAGAAAAATGTAATGTACGACAGTACACAATGCTGTTTTCTCAGCAAAATAATAATAATGATAATCTAATCTTCAAATCTCTAATCATCGAATATGAAACAAAAGAAAAGTAAAATTTCATTTTTTTTTGTTTGTTTTGTGGATGATGTTGCCATTGTATAGTTTGGTGGCGGGGGTGCTTGTGTACGCATTCCATTTCCAAACTTTTTTTAAGGCACTAAAGCAAATCTCTTTCAATTATACATTGTTGATGATAACGAAATAACATTTTGGGTTTTTGGCGAGTTTAAGATTTCGAATTGTTTTGAAGGTTTTGTAGCCAATCGAGATACATCCGTCGCCTTGAAAGACATTTAGATAATTTTTTGTTTGTTTCCTTATGTAGATGAAGTCAAAACCATGCTACTTGAGAGCCCTTAGTGGAGACTATTGATTTCATTCGTTCTGTCATTCTCCAATTAAGTGTCAACTAACAGATACGGAGCTTAAGCTGGTGCCTGTCATATTCTGTCGTGTATACATGCAATTCATTGGGCTTGACCAATATTAAAAATTTTACGTTCCAAAGACCTAATAGAACTGAAGCTCCTATTGTAAATGTTCCAACTTCATCAGATGGTGTGAAAAGGATCAGCGTCACAGCCAAGTAGTAATGATAAATGCAAGACAAAGACAATGTCTGTGTAAATAAAGCCAAAAGTATGTTGGTGTTTGTTGGTCATCCTAACCCTTTTAACCGATCTGAATCAAATATTGCACCGTTATTGTGTCCGTAATTGTCTTAAAGCTCGTTAGTTGATATCAAAAATAAAAGTCATTTTTCCCGAAGGTCGAGATAGTGAACAGTGTTGCCAAATTAGCTCTTTCGGGCTTGATTTAGTACGTATCGATTTATTTTAGTATCATAAAAAGAAGATTCAATTTTAGCACTAATTCTAGCACTTTCTAGCAAAATTCTAGCATTGTGTAGTTTCTACTAGACTAGATTAAATTCAGTCTAATGGATGTTTTTATTCATGCTGAAAGGATGAAGGAATAGAAACTTAATCATCATCAGAAGATTCTTTATGAAATGTAATAAAAAATTTTTTATAAAGAGAATAATTTTTGACATCTTATATTTAAATTTTTTTAACACTTAACACATTTATGCCAAATAAATGGATTAATCTTATCTAAATATTTCCAATATTTAACAATATTACATTTAGGACTATTGCCACCAGTTCTTACTGAACAATTGTAAGCAACCTTACGGAGTTCGCAAGCTGCACGACTATATACCAATTGAAAATTTCCAACATCATTCTTATTATGAAACACACAAGTATACGAAATGTCAAATTCACAATTTATGTTACTAAAATCGCGTATTGATTTTTATTAAAATAAAAAAAATAAAATATTCCAGTTTTGAGATATCCGTAATTTTCATAACATGGTGGATTTCTAGATTTCGTACAAAATAATGCTTGTACAAATTTAGTTTCAGCAATCTTTTTGTGACCTGCACAAGAATTTTGTTTGGACACCGTGACTTGAGAGTTGAGAATTTTTCTGTTGTTTCATAAGCACACTAGATGTCAATGTAAAATTTAATTACTATTTACATCAACCAACAATAATATTAATTTTGTGGATTTAGTAAGTTAGTAAAACAGCAGCAAAACTCCCAACTCTCAAGTCTCACTTTTCAAACAAAATCTGTACTCTGGTTTAAATCGTACTTGAGCAACCGCTCTCAATATATCGAAATAGGAAATAAAGATCAAAATTAATTTTAGCCACGTCTGGTATTCCTCAAAACCCCTCCCTACAATTTTCCAAACGGGATCACCGCAGTAATCCATAATCCTATGGTTCTAATGTTTACAAACTGTGGAGACCATCAAGGATCCTCATAAAGGACTTGGTTTGATCTAAAACTTTTCAAATAATATAATGTAACTGGCATAATCGATACAAACATTTTTTTAAATTCCTGGGCTCAAATTAATAATAAACCTTTCGTTATAAATTGAAAAGAAGATGGAATTTGGATTTTTTTTAACTTATTACATTTTAAAACAAGTTTGTTGAGTTAATTAGCACAGCGCCGTGTAGGTTTTTTACCTCTTTTTTGTCAAATTTTATCAGGTACTTTAAAATATTTTTCAAATATGAAATAAATATTACATGTTAAAACAGTTTCGTTGAATCACTTGTGGATATTCTTATTAAAACGCACGTTAGTGCCGTCATCAAGGCGCAAGACGCCGAGAAAGTACACAATCTCCACATTTTTGTTTCAAAAATAAAATATCTTCTTAATAGTGTTATTAACAAAATTTCGCAGCATCTGGTTTAATTTTTTCGATTTTCTCAAATGTAAAATGGGCGTGCGATAGAGTCCGGGCTTAACACAATCAATTAATAAGAAAAAGTTACTGATTTCACTGTGCTAGTTCAAAAATGTGACAAGCTGGCCTCCCGGAGGGTAAACCTAATTCGAGTACGCTGAATTCAATGGTGCTAGTCCCATTTCAAAGTTAGTCCCCATTTTTGAGATATCGCATTCGACATGTTTTGGCTCTGAGTCAAAATATACCCTCGTTTTCACGTTGATAGCTCTTGAACCATTAAGATTTTCGTTATACTTTCTTCAGCAAAGTTGTTGCGTTGTTGCGCAGGTCAAGACCAACAACTTTGCCGAACATATCAAGACCGAAAAACCACATCTAATTTTTTTTTGCTTTTCATTTCGACGAAAAACACTGTTTTTATCATTTTTAATCATTTTGTTGAATTTAAATCGAGTAGAATCGATCGAATAAATATCGCATCGACAAATATAGATACAATAGAAACTATTTAAAAGAAAGCTAAATCGATTCAGTTGATTTTATGGTGATTTTTCCTAAAAAAAAATTCCTAAAAAATTAACATTTTTCTTCCCTTTGACAAAACAATGGCGTGCCGTTGCGATAGTGGATAAAAATCCTGGATTTTTTCATCCCATCGTTTTAACCAATTACATCACGTAAATTATCACTTTGGGCGGCAGTCCAAACGAGTGACGTAAGCACCTACTGTGCTGGAAGTCGAACTCGTATATATACAGTACTGGGAAAAAAAATTGGGCAAACGTATTTTATTGCAAATTGGAGTCTTTTTTGCTAAAATTAGAAAACTTTTGAACGCAATTGGCTTATTATTTCATTTTAAATACATGTATGACGTAGTTTGTTGAAAAAAAATGTACCTGTAATTTAGGGGAAAACCCCGAAAAATGCCAAAATATTCAAGATACGGTGATTGGAGTTAAAGTAATGGAATAAATTAAACACTTATTTTTTAATTTTTTTTATATTTGTTATTGATTTATAGAAGTTCTATCATTAATATTAATATTTTGGTGGACTGCCTTTTGTTTTTATTACACCGGTACAACCCCGCAACTGATGTGCAAAAAAATTGGTCAAGCAATTATTTTATTTTAAGCCGATCGTTCTTGGCCGACAATGGTGTGCAGATGTTTTATTGCCTGTGATTTATTTTTTGAGCATAAATAGGGGTTATTTTGTAAGATTAAGTTATTCTGTAAGTGATCCTAGTCAAATAAAGAATAAAGTGCAATTTTAGTTAAAAAAAATGAGAAAAGTTAGTCAGCAGTATGTTGGTTTGAGCGTGTGAAAATTTAACCACGCGTAAAATAGCAAAAAAAACTAAATATTCCTAAAAATACTGTCGCGTGGAATATTAAAAAATTGCGAGAGATGGGCAGTTCACAAAGAAAGAAAGGCTCTGGAAGGCCCAGAAATACAACGCCAGTGGAAGATCCTTTCATAATATTATAATGTCGTCGGAACCGTTTTAAAACTTCATCGGACATACGACGGGATGTTGAGCGAGCAACAGGAAAATAAATCTCAGCCAGCTTAGTGGGAAAAGGACTTGTTAAAGCTGGTTTGAGAGCACTTAAACCAGTCCAGAAGTCTGAGTTCACATTACTAGTGAAAAAACAACATTTGCTATGGGCCCAGGAGCATGTTTCTTGGGCTTCAGAGATGTGGAATGATATAATTTTCCCCGATGAATCAAAATTCAAGCTGTATGTTGGAAATTCTCGTACGAAAAAACCGAGCGAGAGGCTTGGCAACGAATGCCTTTTAAGAGTTTCACCAAAAAATGAAGGAGTTATGGTCTGGAGATGCTTTTGTGGAAATGAAACCGGTCGATTGTGCTTCCTTAGTTCCAACATTATACAGCAGCTGTTCATCTGCAGGTCCTACACAACGAATTTGAGCCTTCTGTGTTAAAGCTTTTTGGCGAGACTTGCAAATTTATTTTTCAACAGGACAAATTTACGTGCTATACAGCCAAAGTTTTGAGTTATTAAATTTGAACTGTAGATAGAAAAATTGGCTTTCAGATAAACATAAATAATTTGTTAAAACTTGTTTTTTTTCTTATCTTTTCATTTAAAGGTAAAAAAGTACTTCGAAGAAAGAAGTATCGATGTGTTGAGCTGACCCTGTATAGTCCAGTCTTAAATCCCATTGAAAATATTTGGTCTATAATGAAGCTAAAAGTAGCAAGAATGCGCCCAGAATCGATTCAATCTTTAAAAAGTTTGTTGATGACGATTTGGGAATCCATACCTCCAACGACTTTGAAAAATTTATCAAATTCAATGAATCGGAGGTGTATCGCTGTAATAAGAGCAAATGGCGGTGCACCAAAATATTAATATTAAAGATAGAACTTCTATAAATCAATAAAAAATAAAAAAAAAATTAAAAAGTAAGTGTTTAATTTATTCCATTACTGTAACTCATTTTTCGGGGTTTTTCCCCTAAATTACAGGTACATTTTTTTCAACAAACTACGTCATACATGTATTTAAAATGAAATAATAAGCCAATTGCGTTCAAAAGTTTTCTAATTTTAGCAAAAAAGACTCCAATTTGCAATAAAATACGTTTGCCCAATTTTTTTTCCCAGTACTGTATATATACGAGTTCGACTTCCAGCACAGTAGGTGCTTACGTCACTCGTTTGGACTGCCGCCCAAAGTGATAATTTACGTGATGTAATTGGTTAAAACGATGGGATGGAAAAATCCAGGATTTTTATCCACTATCGCAACGGCACGCCATTGTTTTGTCAAAGAGAAGTAAAATGTTAATTTTTTAGGAATTTTTTTTTTAGGAAAAATCACCATAAAATCAACTGAATCGATTTAGCTTTCTTTTAAATAGTTTCTATTGTATCTATATTTGTCGATGCGATGTTTATTCGATCGATTCTACTCGATTTAAATTCAACAAAATGATTAAAAATGATAAAAACAGTGTTTTTCGTCGAAATGAAAAGCAAAAAAAAAATTAGATGTGGTTTTTCGGTCTTGATATGTTCGGCAAAGTTGTTGGACCTGCGCAACAACTTTGCTGAAGAAAGTATAACGAAAATCTTAATGGTTTAGGAGCTATCAACGTGAAAACGAGGGTATATTTTGACTCAGAGCCAAAACATGTCGAATGCGATATCTTACAAATGGGGACTAACTTTAAAATGGGACTAGCACCGTTGAATTCAGCATACTCGAATTAGGTTTACCCCCCGGGTGGCCAGCTTGTCACGAAAAAAAAGTTTGCAATTCAAGCACAGTGTTTTTGAGTAGACAATGTCGAGAATTGGCAGAGTATGTAGACGATTCGCAGACAATGAAGATTCCTGATTTTTTGTTATATTTCACAATTAAATAGGTAAGATTGAAATATCTTGGTCAATCGATGTCTTCGACAATCATAAGCGATTTCTTTTTCGTTAAAGGACATTTTATGTATAAAAAATTTCATCATACATTTTTTTAGGGGAATTGGAGAAAGCGAAGGCTACTAGATAGATTTTGGTATCAAAGTGAATCATAACTATCAATAAAAATCATTTAGTAAGTTGTTTTTTTGGTAACACAGTGAAATGAAAGCCCGTTACAATTTTATTTGAGATTTTATCGATGTTTTGATTGATTTTTTTAAATGATAAAATTTGTGTTTAGGTCCTACCCAGGTTTAATAAAATAAATTATATCGTAAATAGTTTACATTTCTTTAGCGTTTACTGGTTACTCCCAAAACTTGCAAACCAAGTGGTGGCTGACAGGCTGGTTCACTGTTAGTGCCACAACTCAAATTCATAGCCCCCTAACACGCACGATAAATTTTGGAACCCGCTATTTTCGAATTGGTCTGGGTTCACCCAGTTCATATTACCTTTAAACATTCAAATTATGTGATATTAATTTTTCAAATTTGTTTTCGGCGAAAATTTATTGGTATAACCATAGAAAATTAAGTTTACCATAGATTTTTCATTTCTATAAAACGAATTAAATCCCAATGTTTTGATTGTGTTTGTGATTTTACATTGTGCGTAATGTAAAGTCACAAATACAATCAAGACGTTGGAATTTAATTCGTTTTATACAAATGAGAAATCTATGTTAAACTTATTTTTCTATGCTATAACTTCAATAAAAGCGTTGCCACATACACATCTAATAACAGACGATTCGTGCGTATATTTATTTTGCATCGCCACATACCAAAAAAAAATACAGATGATTTTTACAACAACAATTCTTTATATTTTGTTTTGAGCTGAATGTTTATACCGCCATTTCTATCCAAAGTGTATATATTTATGTATATATTTATTTTAATATATATTTTGTTTTGGAATTTTTTGACATTTGTTGAAGTTCACAGACAACAGAGAAAAAAATCGTTTAAAATTTTTTGATGAGTTCGGAAATCGTTTTAGATTTTCGTGCGTTCGTTCACGTGTAAAATTATACCATTCAGAGAAAAAATCGTTTCTAGGAACGGGTAAATAGAAAATTGATAATTTTTCAATTAAAATTATTAAATAATTCGAAATTTATTATTTTAGCTACTAACTTGAGATATTTTACATATTATCTCATTGATTTGAGTCAAAAATATGCTCTAATTAATTCGTAAATGCGAAATCTGTTTTTAGATGTCGTCCGTAGAAATGTGTATGTGGCATCGCCTTAACATGTAATTTTCGGCTAATATCAACATAATTTTGTACTATCACCTGATACAAAATATACCAATAATGTAGGGTTTTTTGGCTGAAATTTTCTGCTAACTTCAGCAGTTCAGCAGTTAAATCAATTTTTGATTTAACATTTAAAAATTTTAAAAATAATTCTTCAGAATATTTTTGTAGTTGTCTTTTGATAAAGAAAATCAAATAGGTCGTTGAATGGTATTCTATTGATAAAAACTCATGGTTTCTAAATGTTCTGCTTGTTACATGAATTGATATGTTTTCCAAGATGTAAGATGAATTAATGTGACCAAGCAAAACGTTACGAATAAAAGCCGCGCCTATAGAAGTCGCCTATAATGCAAAACTAACCAGAACAGTACAGTGAAACCTGTTTTTGTGCGGTTTTTTGTGCGCTCTGTTTTTGTGCGATTTTTTTTACTTATGGTTCTTTCAAAATTTCAATAAAATTAGAAACAATCTAACTAGTGTTGGCCATTTTGTTTTTTCGATTTTTGATATTTTTGAAAATTATTTGATATTTGATAAAAAAATACTTATTAAATGTGTTCCGATAACTTTTTTTTATACCTACTCGTGAAGTTTCGAAAGATTTTTTTTATGCGATTTTTTTATGCGGTCCCTATTACCGCACAAAAAAAGGTTTGGCTGTACTTAACCCAACAGTGCGCCATGATTCATATGAATGGTTTCAGTTTTCATCATTTTACTTTGTACGACAATTTTTATATAGCTATGTACATTATGTTTGTTTGATTTATATTAAGGGGATTCCCATTTATCGAATTTCTTTTTTCTTTCCATAAAATTTGTTTGTTGTGTGTAGAGCAGTGTGATGTGACAAATCTTTGCATAAACAAATGTTTTTTGGTAAGGTACGTGTAAACCATTTTTTTTTCTAATTATTATGGTGTTGTATGTCTATTTTAGTAGTTTTATCGAGAATTTTATGAACAGTAATATTCCTGTTAAATCTTTGTGATTCATATATGAATCATCGCGCATTTTATGTAAAACAAGAAAATTATATAATTACTAGCGGACCGGACAGACGTTATCCTGCAACATTGGCTTGCCTGCTATTAGCGGGTTGAGTAAACGTTTTTTTTCTCTCGATATTTTCGATGACATTTGACATTGAGTTTGACATTTCAATTTTTCCTTTCGTAATTGTGTGATTTGCTGTTGCCCAAAATCAAAAAAATGAGTGCAATCTCTTGTTATCCTGCGCCGTTCAATTCTCGTGCCGGACGATATTTGGTGCTTGTCATTGACGCATTTGGCGAACCTAAAATTGTGAAAACAACCTATTTTGTAGTTAATTTATCCTAATATTTATAATACAAGTTTAACAATATTGATATTGAGATTAACTTTTCTGTAACATATTTTAGCATTCCAACCAGTTGAATTTACTTGCTCAATAGTAAACTAAAAAATACTGTACTGTTCAGTATGTTAAGATTACTCTTTCAAAGTTGTATTATTAACAAACCAATAAGTAAGTGTGTGGATCCAATGAACCAATTGTACACTGAAGATGGACTGCGATTAGCGGAGGAATGTGACGCACTTAAGAACTTTGCCCATGATTTTTTTATGAATAATCGCGTGCCAATGCATAGCTTTGGTGCATTTAAAATCCGAAGCAAAATTATTGGTGAACCAATTTTTAATCGTCTAGCAATTTGATGCATTTCCATGCAATCGAAATCGAAATTTCGGGGGTTATACGCTCTTATTAAAAAATTAAAAAAACAATTTCCAAGAACCTTTCCTGCCTTATCAGCAGGGCATGAACCATCTATTCTCATCAAACCTAAATTTTCTATTAATCCATCGGAAAAATATAACTCGTCCATTCATCAATAGATATACCAAATTTTTTATTTGCCGCTTTCATTTGATTGATCTTGGAAATAATTTGATTTTTGACAATATCGTGAAATTTATTTATTAATTTCATCACAACTGATATGGATTTTTCGGCAATGAAAAACCTTGTAATTGTAAACTTTTTCGGATAAATGAACTTTTACTTATTGTTTTAATTGAAATTCCATCCTTCACAGCAAGTTTAGGAACCGTTCTTGCCAGTGTGAGACTTTTATCAGAAGTTGTAAAATACTCGCCGATGCGTTTAATTTCTTTGGTTGCCGGTTCAGAAACTGTGCAGGTAGAAGATTCTTTTAATTTTCTCTTCAAGTTATGGACTTACACGCGAGTGACTTTCTGCAACGATTGCACATAGCTCTATCTTTATCAAGCTTGCCTCTTTTCAAATGTTTCCAAACATCCTCGCTGTCATGATTTTACAGGAAAGATTTTTTTTTGCATGTAAAATTTGTTGACAAATGACAACTGATTGATGAGTGAAAACTGTTAGGCTAGTTTAACCGTGTATAAAAAAGAATTTTGCAATAGATGCATTTTAATGCTGTAAGTGACATCTTATCTTGAGCATTAGAAACAAATTTTTTGTAGTTTTTATTTTAATTCTTAACACTAGAACTACAAACCGGTCAAATGACCAGTTGCATCATTTATTTATAACATTATTCCCCTTTGTCTTATTTAATATTTTACGGTAATGTCATGATTTTTATTAAAGAGGAAATGTTATAAATAAATGATGCAACCAGTCATTTTGACCGGTTCGTAGTTCTAGTGTTAAAGAAAAAATGTTATAAATAAATGATGCAATCGGAACCTATACCGGAATTTTATTAGCGCTTCACATATAGTACGTCATTCAATTTTATTTTTTGAAAGAAAAATACTAAACACAATCACCTAGCGACCAAATTTATCGTAGCTGCTTTCAACTACTCATAATAAAAAGGTAAACCAGTTGTGAGTAGTTAATTTAGCAAAGACAACAATCTTAAGTGCTTATAAGTACTTGCGGTAGTCTTTTGGCATGCCGCTAAAAAAAATTTATTTCTCGAGAATCTCGATTATATTTCTCGAGAAATGAGAATTTTGAAAATTTTAAATTTATATTTCTCGAGATTTCGAGAGTAAAAAATTTCAAAATTTTCTCGAGATTCTCGAGATGAGATTTCTAGAGTAGAAACTCTCTTACAAAGATTTATTGTCCTAATACAAAATCCATATACTATATGTTTAAATGAATAAAATTTTTTCTTACTTTTTCATTTAAAATGATGCAAAAAAAAATTCATAAAATACTTTTTCACTTATTTTATTACTACATAATTAACTCTTTCAAGTTAGAAATATCAAATCACTGATCGTTTTAATTTAAAATTATTAGTCGCACAACACTTTTCTTTCTCAGTAAAAATGAACGATAAGAAAGACGATCTGATGAAATAAAATCAAAAAAACGGTAGATACAGTGCTTTGTTGGAAATGGTAAATGGTATAAATTTCTGTTTTCAGTGATGAAGTGAAAATTGCGTTCCCTGACAAAGGGAATCATGATGATACATGCATTTTAATAAAAAGAGATATATACAACTTTGGATGAAAGAATGGTATACAAAACGTAGTGGATATGGATTTTCGAAATTCTAGCAACTGGAGAAACGTTTGAGGATCTTAAATTCTTTATTATTTTTTAACTTTGCCATATTTACTGTAATATGACATACACGAGTTAAAACATTACACTGAGCAATATACACATACACGATGCAGTTTTGCATGCACAAACAAGAAATTATCAAAAAAATTGAAAAGCACACAATGAGGATGCGCAATCACTCAATCAATACCATACACTGCGCGTCAACGATTGCGCCGCATGCATGATTGTGTCGTGTATGGGCCCTATAAATCTCAAAATTTTATTTATGTATATATTTAATTTCGGGCGAAAGTACTAGATTTGATTCAATAGTATGTACTAGGGAATTTTTTTACAGTCGAAAGTACTAGACATATCATCACTGTTTCAGGTCGCTAATGTTTGCTTTATGGATGAATTTATTTTTAATTTTTATGTTACAGCGACAATACGGATAGTAGCAGAATTCCGGATAGATAATTTAACTTTTAGTGCTCAATAGCCCGCCCCGGATAGCGAATAAAAAACACAGCAAATATTAGTAAATATCTGGTATTGTGAAACCTCCATTATTTTGCCTGAGATTCAATATCTTATTTTTTCGATTTTGGTGTGATCTCCGCTTTCTTCAAAAAATACCGTCTAGCCCTAGATATTTTTTTTTTCAATATTGTTGCAATTTTTAAAGAGATATGGCAATATTAATCAATCTGTCTACCAGCCCCCAAGATAAACACACATGATAGTGATATACACATCCCGACATTTATAATATATTAATTCAGGATAAACAGGAAAAAAATTATTGCCTCTTTTTATTTTAAACCTCCTTCGACTATTCTATAACGTATAACTACTACTCGTAGAGCTGTCGTTGAGTCATTAATCAATTCGAAAAAAATAGACGTGAAATGCACATATGAATCATTATCAAAATGTATAATATGCAAATCTAATATGTATATATAGGCGAGTAATGTAAAATCATTATCAAACATATATGTACGAGTATATAGGAAAAAGAACAAGGGAACGTTGAAAAGTGGTGGATGGTTTGTGTGTAGGCGATGGAACGGATATAAAAATATTGCGCCTAGGTTTGGGTGTATAAGGCGGATACATATATCATCATGTCATGTGGATATGTTGTGAAAAACTGTAAAATTCATGAATAAATTCGTATTTATATATTGAAAATGAGCTTAACAGATTTAAATATCGCGTCTCCCACCCCAATGCTACACCACTGTACCTAAACTATTTATTGCCTTTTAACACTGGCCATTATAATTGTCGATTTCTTCTTACATACACCGACAACGAGACGTTCAAGTATTAAACCATCTAATGTTTTGTACATAAAAAATACATAATTTTATGCTCTTTATGTGTTCGTATGTACGTACATATATATCGAGTTTAGAATTAGTAAAATGGATTAAGAAGCGCATATGGAGTATAGCGTTTGTAGGGGTTTGGTGTACTCGATACCCATTAAGAAAAACTAAAGTACGATATAGTTTTATGTACGTTGATAATGATTGAACTGATTGATATGAGTGTTTTATGTATTTTATTTCTAATGTTTAAATAGAGGGTTATAAGAAGTCAAAATGAAGTTATATATTACCATGTACTTTATACTCGGTTGGATGATGATGAATATGACGATGAAGAAGAAGTTTGTATAACATATATAAGAACCAACATAATTTCTCCTTCAGGCGATCATTAAGAAAATGTGTTATATTTATCGTTTAAGCATAAAATTTACATGTTACGTATATAATTCCAAGGTCAAATTACATTATACTAAGTGTCTTTATACGGCAGCATATATGAATATATCGTCCTTATACCACCGTCATTATTATATTGTTAGTTGGTGGCATTTTATTGCTTTCCCTTCGTAAAATTTTTTAATGAAAACAAAATAGACCAAAAAAAATTGTGTATCGTCTTTTAAAGGATATACACCCAAGAAGCGAACAGGCGCGCACCTGTCGAGTGATGAAATTTTTTCGGAATCACAATATGTACCATCCATTATTTAAATATATATTTTATTAAGGGTATTACGCTAGTTTGGATAAGTTTCCAGGAAATCGTATGTACCTATATAGATTTACAGATGTTTTAGCGTATTCTCGTTCCCAAGTGAATTTTTACCGATTTTTTTTTGTTTTCATCTCTCAAGCGAAAATGAAAAATTTGAAAATTTAATGTTTTTACGATTTACGAAATAATAATAAAATCCAAAATAGAAATAAAAAATTTGATTGATTATTGTGTATAACTGTGTATGGTGTATATGGAAATACTCTGGCTGGAAAATAAACACAACACCACAACCAAAAAAGGGGTTAAATTTGGTTTCAATTTTGGTTTTTATTTTTATGTACGTTTCCATTTCCATTTCATTCATGCGGTACTATATATAGGGCAGAGTCAGTCGTATCATAATACCCTTCGAGAGTTTAGAGGAGATTACGTTTGTACATATTTTTTAATGCTCCCATATATGTAGATATAATTTACTAAAGAATTAATTTCTAGATATCTTCTTATTAAATTACCTTAAATTTATTTGTACCTGGAAAGATATATACCTTATACCGTTCCGTTTAGGGTTACTTAAGTTTTTGATGTGTGTTCTTATTTTTATGTATATCTTGGCAAAAATAAAATTATACATCTTTATGGTTTTTTTATAATATATATATATTTTGTGGTACACTTTATTAATCGATTGAGGTCTAAAATCCTTTATTAGGTTTACGTGAAGCAGAATATATGAAATTAAATTTATTATTTTGGTGAGTATTTCGTATAGTAGAAAATAGGGCAACATCCCTTATTTTACATACTATACATACATATATCTATCGCCACCAAGTCTAACGCCACAGATTTATTAGTTGAGTACACGATGATGGCAGATTTAGATATAGCATAGTACAGTTATTTTTATGTGTGTACGCACACGGGGAATACAATATGGGAATAATTGCAAGATGATACATTTATATATCGCCCCGGGAGAATCATTTTATTGTTATTAATAAATAAAATTTCACTCGAGCAAGTATGAAGTATGTGTATCTGGAATTTGTTTAATTTAAACTTTAAACATCTTGACATCCCCTTACTCTGTACAAATTAAATTTTGTAATAGGGTGAACACATTTTATTTCTTATCGATTTAATAGAATTTTATTTTTATTTTTTTTTTGATTGATACAAAGACCGAGAGTAGCGGAGCGCAATTTTTTCTCGTCTTTAAAGATTACAAAACATATGTGCAGGGTTAAGATCCAGCAGCCAACCATTCCATCGATATGAAATAAAACAGATCGAAATTATTTAAATTTGTTTTTATATATTTGTTTAACCATATACAGCTTTAGATGCTGAAGGGAGCATTGGCATTTTGAATGCAGATTGTTGTTACTTTTAAAAACGTTTTTTTTCCTTTTTGTTAAAATTGATTTTATATTTTAGCCTCGAGCGTTCAAACCGTTTTTAAGTTTTTTTTTTATAAAGTATGTACGTATACGTATTTGAATAATTTAGTAGAAATATGATTGAAAATATAAAATTCTATATTTAAAGGACATTGTTGCCATATTTGTAGAAGGAAGGATACACATCTGGCATTGTGCGCCAAAATGCAAATATTTTACTAATGACAAAATAAATCTAATTTTAACCAGAATTCGATAATAAGTAGTTTTGGACAAGTTGAATTTAAATGCCAGTGGAGTTTATCCAAACTAATCGTTAAAATACAACAACAACAAACTTATTGTAATAAATAGTATTGGTATAAGTAAACATTCAGGCAAATTTATATTGTGTATAATTTACACGAGATGTGATTTTTTTAATTAGGCTTAGATACATTCCAAAGTCATCCTAAGTATTTTCTAAGCATTTAGCAGGAACTTTCGAGACATTGGTAGACTGTCTAAACCCAAACGAGTGTCCCTAAAAGTAAATTATATGATTTTCCAATTGGTCTGAAAGGGTGTCCCATGAGTTTGGCAGATATAACGGTATATGCCTGATTAAAGCACTGAAAATCAGCATTAGGCACACAAATGGTCATTACATTACACTGGGGATAAGGGTTCTCTCCCGTCTGTTAGATTAGGTGTCCGAATCATCCTCATATGTCACCAACAAGTTCTCCATTCAAAGAGTTTAGAGAAAATTCTTAGAATGACTTTGGAATGTACCTATATGAGGCCAATTAAAAAATCACATATTTAAATCTCATGGAACACCGTGTCAGGCCCATTAAAAATCATATAATTTACTATTTCTAATTCACTCGTTTGGGTTTAGACAGTCTACCAATGTCACCAAAGTTCATATTGAACGCTTAGAAAATTCTTAGGCTGCGTACCAATCGAAGGGTAAAAGTTTAAGTAAATTTTTCAGTAAATTCAATTATTTTTGAAAAAATCTATGGTAAACTGATCGAAAAATCTGTACTAAAATCGATTTTTACCGTAGTAAACGATTTACCCTTGGATTGGTAGGCCAATAGAAATGATTGGCCTTAGAATGACTTTGGAATGTATCTAAGGCTAATTAAAAAATCACATCTCGTCTAAATTACACAAAATAAATTCGCATAAACGCTTCAAAAAAAAAAAAAAATTCAGATACACAATACAAATTTTTTCAATAAATTCAAATATGTTCTTTACACAACATCTTTAGTATTTGGTTTTTTTCTATTTACTAACTAATAATATCACATTTAAAAAAATATAAAAATTAATTCATTTACTTAACAAAAATATAACAAAACTTAGTCAAAGAAAAAACATACATCTAAAAAAACCACTCAGTTCCTAGTATTATTACTAATAAATATAATTAATAATTTATGTGCCACCCTTTCTGAGATTGGCCCTATTTTAGGCGATTATGCATTGAATGCACCAGTTTTCCTGTTCTTCGGGCGTAATTTGGTGCCACTCGTCGATTAATTTAGATTTTAAATCGTCCTTTGTGCTAATATCATGTAGTCTCACCCGTTTTTTCAAATTATCCCAAAGATGTTCGATGGGGTTGAGATCTAGAGATTGTGGAGGGTTCGGTAAAATGTATTTCACATTGTAGATCAACTAGTTTTTTACCAAGTGGGATGCATGTTTCGGATCGTTGTCTTGAACCAAGCTAATATGTCCAGATATCCCCATCAATTTTTTGTCCAACTCTTTTAAATGATTCTGTAAGATTTGCAAATATTGTTCTTTATTCCTGATAGTCTCAACAAACGCCAGATCCTCGACCACCTCGGTACCCATTGCACCCCACCATAACGTTTGCTCTACCGTGTTTGACGATGGGGATGATATTCTTACTATTTAGTGCAGTATATGTGGGACCGACATAAATGACCCATTGCATTTTTCTTATGTCGGCACTGACAACGACTTTAAATGACCGATATATGTAGTATTATTTAAAGATTTCTACTAGGTTTCCAATTTTGGTTGATACATCATATGTATTTATCTGGGTATCTAACATTAAGAAAAGAAATGTCATTTGGATGGTGATTTTTGTTGATGTCCTTGAAAGAAATCCGTAACGTTATTTAGCTCACAATATTTCTGAAACTTGAGGTTTGTAGCATTAGCTTTCGTAGAACTCAAACTATTTCACAACATTAAGCTTAAGTAATTTTAACTCGGTGAGGATTTCCTGTTTCGAAAGAAAATATTTTTTCTCAAATACTGTTTCAAGAATTCTGAACACCTTTTGTGTTCCATAGTAAACCTTATTTAAATCGAAAGGTGTAGCTACACAAATTATTAAAAGTGTACTGCAAATAGAATTTGTTAGTTCAAATTGAATTTAATGTAATTTCAAATTTGAAATTATTGAAATTAAAAGTTTTAGCACATTTCTGGGGCGAGAAACAATTCGATCTTCCATAATAAACTGCTGTTATCGATTTTAATAGTAATAAATGACAATTATAAATATGAGATTTTAATCATATTTCTGGAAAATGAGTAGCTTACAGTTTAATAAAATTTGTCAATGCTTATTGTTCACTTCCATATAAAATAAACTAAAAAAATAAATAAATATTTTGATAGCTAATTTTTATTTTCTATTATATAAAGTTGAATTTTTTTTGACTTATAGATGGCTAATGTGTAAGAAACACAACAATCAGTTTCGAACAGATGAGACTAATGGTTTGAAAAAATCAGTCTTCTCATCAGGTTGCGACGACTGATGTTGTTTATTGTTTATATTGGCTTTTTTGTCATTAGAAATACAGGGTGAGTTTTTTAAGCTGAAATTTTCAAATATCTCGAAAAATAAGCCCTCTACGATAAAAATTACCATTATCAAAATTAAATCATTCTGGAGGGGAAATATATTAGTGCTAAAATTGGAAACTTGGAAACTAAGATAGGAACCCCTATTTTTTATTGCAGATTCGGATTCTACGGCTAAAAATACGTAGGATTTTCTTGAAACATTTTTTTCGATTC
The DNA here is from genome assembly GCA_947310385.1 of Nephrotoma appendiculata. Taxonomy (NCBI): domain Eukaryota; kingdom Metazoa; phylum Arthropoda; class Insecta; order Diptera; family Tipulidae; genus Nephrotoma; species Nephrotoma appendiculata. Next base: position 33,241,381 of record OX371223.1, read on the forward strand.
ATGATAGATGGCGCTGTAATAGGCGATATTAAATTGTTTTCGATTTCTCCTACTGAGAACATTATGCATACGATTCTGCAATATGGCATTAAAATTAATACGTTTTCAATGTAAATACACTGTTTACTGTCGTTCCGTTAAATTCAAAAATTGTAGCTACAAAAATTATTCAAAAATCGTAAGACACGTTAATTTTTTTTTGTTCATATTGAATTTAATATTAATAAAAGCTAGAAATAGAATTTAGTCACACTTTTTTGACAAAATGTGTAGTTGTGGCGCGAATTGGCGAAAAAAGAATTGTTTACTATTTCACATAATAATGGTAAAATACTGTAAAATTTTGTAAAATAGTACTTAATTAATAGTAAGCATCCCTAACATAAAGCAAGATGCAGAATGGACTGCTCCACCCCTTAAAAACTTTTACATAATTTTAAAAATTGGTCTTCTTGTATAGCCAGGCTATTGTAACATTATTTTTGAAATTGAGTTCAAACATAAAAGAGAATTGGTTTTCTTACCAATCCGGACCAATTAAACAGAGTGCTACTAGCGATATCAGAGTATGAATGCGACCAACACAAATATTAGTAAATGTTTACCATTCGAATACTGAGATTAGTATTTAGGAAAGAAATTTTACATCAATTTAAAAATTTATGATTATAAAAAATCTAAAAAAAATATCGATAATGTACTTTCCCAGCGGATTACTAAAGAAGGATTTAGATCTGTGATGGTTTTCCAAAATTTCTTGGTAATCAATCTTTTTTCTTAAAGACACTTGATACTTTTTTTGTGTGTTCCTTTATATTATATACAAATCGTGACTTTTCCAATATTTGAAGAAATATACAAACCTCCCCGAAGCATACAATATTGAAATAAAAAAAATAAAAATCTATCACCTCTCTCTCGTCGTTCGGGAAAATTTGAACACAGTGCGAGATAACCAAATCCATATAAATATATTACCGAACAATCGTTTTCTCATGTTTATGTGATATGATTATTCCTTCTCATACATATATTAACATTTAAGATTATTATTATGGGTATTTTATTCCAATACACAACAGCAACAACAAAAGTAAAAATTCAAGAAAATAATTGATGAAAATCTAGATAGAAATGTTATCTTTTCATACATAATGATAGTCGAGCAGCGGCAGAAGTAGAAGAGGCACAAGAAAAAAAAACACTGTACGCTGTATTTAGCGATTTCGATATGTTATATCCGCATATGGTTCGATATACATACGAGTATGTTATACACATTTATAAGTTGATTCGGAGACGTATGTACTCGTTTATAGATTTAATTCAAATTTATATTTTTACATCAAAGAAACAGTTTTTCTTTTCGTTACAGAATTCTCCCCTTTTATATATGGCTTTGCAAATTAAGGCAGGAACAACACAAATGACTGAGGGTTTAACATTTTTCTTTAGCTCTATATACAAGTATTATAATATTATTTATAATAGATTTGTAACATTCCGATATTTTAAGGTTTTTCTCGTTTCATTCGTCGTAGTCGTTGTCGTCGTCTTTCGACAGCACATATATTTTATTTTTTTTTTGCGTCCAGGAAATTGAGGGGATTTACGGAGGTGGCATGGCATGATTGGTGTATATATATACCCGTATGTATATATGTGAACGGATAAGGATATTGGAAGAAATATATATTCTTAAGATTTTTACTAGAGACAGAATTTATAATGTACTTATGTATAAGATTCAGACAAATATTGTCAAAGAAGATATTTAGATAAAATGTATTAAGTAATGTGATGACAAAATTCGTTGTTAATCGATTTTGACAAAATACTTTTTAAATCTATATAAATTTTAGGTCGACATATTATTATATATAGAGTTCAACCAAAATAGAATCTTCGTGTATAATTTGAAATAATTCTAAATTTGGTGCAAATAGAAAATTACCCGAAACCTTCTATAATCCATAGGAATTTTTGTTTGGTTTAGTTTTTAGATTTTTACCAAATGTTTTAAGTTTTTCAGAATTATTTAACGTTACACTAGTTGCTCTGAATTAGTTCATTAATTAATTGCAGATGTACAATTATTCAGGTCTAAAAAGCATATGTCGCAACATCATTTTTTGGAGTCGTTCAATCTGACAATTTATAATGCACTCATAAAACCTTTTCTGGTTTTCGGGAGCGATTACTTGATCCTGATTTCTAACGACTGTAGGATATTATTTACGTTTGAAAGGAAGGCCCTTCCTTAGGGCTACGATATCGATGAAGTATTCAATAAAGTTCAATAAAAATTGAAATAGGTGTTTCCTGGAAAAGAGTAACCGACAGTCATTTTACCATTCATTTCTAAAATACAATCGTGTAAATTAATGCTTGTTGAAAAGCTGGTTGGCTTGATAACTGGGAGTGAAATTCTTTAGTGTTCCAAATTAATATCTAATTAATTTCTAGATGGCTTAAAATTTGCAAACCAATTAGATAGCATTTTATGTCTAATTATGCAATGGTTGAATGAGCCATACAATTTCAAGCAGATCTGAAATCTTGAATAGCAAAATACTAAAAATTTTATAAAGACGTTTCCAACGATACATTTGAAAAATGTATGGTTAAGATTGGCCAAACTCTTTCATCAGAAAGTGTGTTTAAAAAAACAAATTCGGATTTTGTTAGACAAAACTATTTTGCAACAACGTAACTACAAATGCGACCCATTCTGTTATAATTTATAACTGTTTTAGGCCTCGAAATTTTATGCAGTCAATATCTAGCAATAGGGAACATTTTTTGATTTATTTGCTGTAGGAACCATTTAAAGATGGAGAGCGTCATTCTTGCTATTTGATAAAGGTTGAGCTGTTTAGAACAATTTTGAAAAATTCAGAATACAATTAAAAAGTAGTGCTCCACCGAGTATGTGAAAGCTTTTGTTACCCACAATATTGCCGAAGAAATACTATTGAAACATAGTTTATGTCCATGATCTTAAATTTGTAAACAAAATAATTTAGTTTTGCGAACGGTAATACTTTACCACTAATGGTTGTCCTAAAATCGGTTAGCCAAATGGCTGGAGGACTATACAATTCCGGAAATTCAATAGATGAGCTTTGACAATGCACTTATTTTAAAATCATCATTGAACAATGAAAATTATAAATGGTATTGCTATACTGAAGCTCGAATTTCAAAATCACGATTCGTTTTTTTGCAATCGCTCTTTTTCAATATTCCGCTTTTCAAAATCCTGCTTTAGCTGAAATCTTAAAAAAGTCTCGCCTAAAGCCGGATTATTTTTGAACATGTTAACCCCTTCGATCCTTTCGACACATATTAAAATTTGTCACAGTTCGTAGTTTATGATCAATTTATCAATTAAAAGAAAAAATAGTTGCAATATTTTTCTCCGTGCCTTCTCCGTACCTGTTCAGACTTGTTCAAATCGTGAATGTGAGTACATTGCATGTATGTTTTTGTCAAAACTAGTGGTGAAAACTAGGTATTTTTACTACCAAAAGCTCATAGAATATTGTCGTGTGTGGAAGAAGAAAGAGTAAGTGTTGTTATTTTATTTTATTACACTTGAATTTAAAAATTTTAGCGGACGGATTTTTTTTTTTATTTATCGCAATTTTTTTTATTTATCAAATTACAGTCACTATACATAAAAATTATTTTTCTAATATTGTAACAGCCACATAATGCGATGAGTATACACTGAAGGTGAACTTCGAACCATTTTAGAAGAATCAGATGACTCTGGAGATTTTTCAAGTGGCAGTGAGGATAACTACTCGGGACTCAAATGTCCTGCTAAAAAAACCGGTTGAGACTTATATGTCGCAGTCCTTACCGCTGGCCCTAACATAAATAGGCGCTAAAAAAGCCGGAATGCGCTTTACTATATTTAACAGTTTTTGATCAATAAAATTCAAAATCAACATCATACTTACAGTATTTGTTTTCCACATCGAAAGGGCTAAATTGTTTTTTATTAAGAATTCGGCCATTTCTTGACCAATCATTGTAAAATTTGGGTTATGGCATGTGATTTGAATTTTAACATGAATTTTTCAAGTATTTTTGGAATTAGGCTATACTCATTGGAACTTAGCCATTCCTCTACCAATAATTTATTATCAAATTTGGTAGACAGAATTGGAATTGCATTCTAACCTCAATTTTTATTTAAATTTTGAAAGAGAACGGTTCGCTATACCAAAAAAATCCAACTCACCTAAATTCCAAAATCACACTTTAGAAAAAAAATTTAATTCCATTTTACAAATTACCATAAAATTAAATTCAAAATTCTAGCAACGTAAATTAAAAATTTCGCAAAAATTCTTATTAATTTAATTTCATTAATATTATTATTTAATTATTTAAATTTAGATTAATTGTTCTAACAAATTAATACACAAGGGGAACGGGTCGGTTATCCAAAAAACAAACCAACTGACATAAATTTCTAAAATTCCAATTAACACAATTATAAAATTCCATTGTACAAAATGCCATAACATAAAAATCTAAATTCAAATTTCCAATTGAGAAAATCCCAAAAATTTATTTATTTTAGAAAAAAAAATTCCATATTTAAAATTCCATTTAATCATTAGTTTAATAATATTTTTACAGCATTTCGCAAAAATTTTAATTAATTTATTTCAATTAATTAAATTACATTTAATTCTGCTTAAAAATTATTACTCAAACATGATCTCCATTGTTTACCAGATTGATTAACGCTTGTTGAGATTCTAGAAAACAGAATTTGATTTTTTTGGAATACCGAACCCCCTACAAACATACCAATACATACTAACAAACTTGTGTATGGTACAGGCATTAATGAATAAGTATTGTAACGATTTTAGCAAATACAAGATACCTTAATCGAAAATTTTCTAATTATAAGTTATAATAAAATTTGCAAAATAAATTCCATTTTATGGCCATGGAAATATGAAGAGCGTGCGCTTTTCATATTTCCATGGCATAAAAGGAAACTTTTTTGAAATTTTGTTTGTAGAATTTTGAAATTTGGCATTTTGTACAACAATTTTGCTTTTTGGAATTTTGTTTTTGGAATTTCATTTCTGGAAATTTTGATTTGGCAAATCGTTAATTTTATATAAATATAAATTTTATAATTATGTATATCTATTAAATGAAAATATGAAAATGAAATATAAGTCTACATAATAGTAATATATCTATGGTATATAAAAATGAATTCCTGTTTGTTTGTTTGTTTCGAATGGGCGTCTCAGCTGCTCAACCGATCGCCATGAAATTTTTACCATGTACAAGTTGCATATCCAGAACCAACCTTATGATATTTTGGAAGGGGCTGGACCCCGGGGTCTAGGGAATTTTCCACGAAAATGAGTTTATGGGGCTGGTGATATGAAATTACTGACATGTTCGATCCGAGGGGCCCAGCCCTGGATCAAAAATTAATTTTTACATGTATAGATACAAATATTTGATTATTTCAAAATGACTTCTCAGTCGCTCAACCGATCGCTATGAAATGTTTACCATGCAAATGTTGCATGTTCAAGACCAATCTTACGAAATTGTGAAAGGGGCTGGACCCCGGGGTCTAAGGGCCATGGCACAAATTTTTTCAAAAATTTAAATTTTTTTATTAGAAAGAGTTTTGGAAAGAGGTTATATGAAATAAGAGACATGTTCAAACTCGGGGGGTCCGCCCCTGGATCAAAAATTCATTTTTACATGTAAAGATACAATTATTTGATTGTTCTGAAATAACGACTTAGCCGCTTTACCGACCGCCATGAAATTTTTACCATGTATATCTTGCATGTTCAGGGCCAAGCCGACGATAATTTTGAAGGGCTGGACCGCGGGTCTAGGAGTTGTGGTATACATTTTTTCTCAAATTTCAATTTTTTTAAGATTTTTTGACGGGAATGACTAAGAAAAGGGGTTTTATAAAATTAGTGACATGCTCCAATCCGGAAGCCTGCCCTGGATCAAGAATTAATTTTTACATGTATAGATACAATTATTTAAATGTTCCGAAATAGCGCCTTAGCCGCAAATTTAGACACCAAAAATGATATCTAGCGTGCGATTGTTATACACAAATCATACCTCTACTATAATTGATTTAATTATTCAAATTAATTTTATTAATTTAAATTTAAGACAATCTTTCATCACTTTAACTGAAGACAAATCTCTGAACACTTATATTATCCATACTAATAATCCATTTTTACTGGTTTGACATGTACTGTTTAGTGATATCCTATTTATCCTATCCTGTTTTGAAATGTACCATAGTCAGCGAGTTCTAATTTTCACATAACTTCAGAAATAATTCACCTTCTACTTTAATCCACTATTGCAACCGGCGGCTTTTAACGAAAGTAGTAGTTTCATACTAAACGCCAATAATTTATTACTTTATTTAGTTAGTTTATTACTTAAATAATCAATGATTGTTTCATAAAATCAATTCTAGGAAAGGTACTAAAAAATATTGTACGTATAAACTGATTTACTTTGAAAAGTACTAGGTAGCAAATATAAAATTTGAAAATAGCATCTTCTACAAGAAACATCCTTCGATTCAAATTATTGTACGTGTAAAATTGCCTTAGTTTGAAAAAACTTCTTTTTTTTTTTGAAATGTCATTTTCAATCACAGTTCGCGGTAAAACGTATCGAAGTGGGCGTAGTTTTAATCGTTTTGAATAAATTAATATTAATTTGTGTTTCAGATGCCGTTGTTCTCGGTTAGTTAGCTATATTGCAATAAAATAATTGTTGGTGATTATTTTCCAGGTATTAAATATTATTTCAAGTGAATATACATTCTTATTAGATTTAAGTTTTCAGTTTATAAACGTGTTAATCTATGATTACTTTTTGATTGTAGATAACATTTGATTTTGCTTAAAAAAAAACTCCGTAAAGACATTTTCAAACACAGTTTGCGGTGAAACGTATCGAAGGGAACATTAAAATCGTTTTGATAAATTAATACTAATTTCTGTTTTGAATGCCCATCATTCCTGATTAATTAGCAACACGTTTCATTTTTGCTTAAAAATGCCACCGAAAAAAGATCAATAGGGCAGGTAACTGCAAAGTCGAAGAAGATTAGAGCCGCAAGGGTGGCTGAATCAAGCGAACAGTATGAAACACGACTTGCAAACGTTCGAAGCAGTACATCTTCTTCTAGAGCTAATGAAACAACAAAACAGCGCGAAACACGATTTGCAAACGTTCGAAGCAGGATGTCTTCTTCAAGAGCTGATGAAACCATTGAACATCGTTCCGCCCGGCTGGAAGTCGATCGGTTACGATATGGACGATTAATAGAAACTTCTAGAGGAGATTTAAAGTTAGCATCATTCAATTACGAGAAAGACTATGATTACAATGTTTCAATTGGGCAAATGGAAAACATTTGGTTGTATTGTCGTGCTTTAAAGTTTCACAATGAATCGCCTGGAATGTGTTGTTCAAATGGAAAAGTGAATTTACCTCCTCTGGATGATCCACCTGAACCTCTTCTAGCTTACGTCTCCGGAACTACTGAGTTATCCAGACATTTTCTACACAATATTCGAAAATACAACTCATGCTTATATACCTCCCGTGCAACGCCGCACATAAGGGTTTTAAGTAGTGCTTAGTCCCAAAAATGTCTAGAGCCTAGAAAAATGCACCAAATTGAGTATATTTTTTTTAAATACTCTTTATGAGATTCTTAAAAGATCCCTCATGAGTATTTTGAGTCGGAATCTGCGCGCGCAGATTTCGATTCCATTGGTTCTATTTTCGGTAAATTTTGGGATTTTTAATTCGACATTTTTATTTTTTCAGATTTTGTGCCAAGCAATTTTTTTTTTTTTTGTAAATATATTTTTAGTATTATTGGTTTTGAGATTTTTGTTGTTTGGATTAATATTTTTGGGATGACATTTTAAGATATTTTTTTCAATAATAAAATTGTTGGCCTTTCGATACCAACCCAAAATTATTCCTTTACAAAATACCTACCTAGCTAATTAAAAATTGCTATATACAAAATTTCAAAATAACTTCCATTAAAAAAGTCGAAAAGCTTCATATTTCATATTTCCATACGTATAAAATGAATTTTTTTGTTGAAATTTTGTTTATTGGAATTTTGAAAATTGGCATTTTGCATAGGAATTTTGTTTTTTCGGAATTTTAATTTTTTGGAATTGTTTTTTATAGGAATTTCGATTTTTGGAATATTGTTTTATGGATTTTTGATTTTGGAATTGCGTTTCGGAATTTTGGGTTTGGCAAAACGTACCCAAACCTAAAAAAAGGGTTGATTTTTTTGGAATACCGACCGTCCCCGTTTTTTGGAATACCGATCCGATTTGCCAAATCCAAAGTTCCAAAAATGAAATTCCAAAATCAAACTTCCAAAAAACAAAATTCCACAAACCAAAATTCCAATAAAAAACAATTCCTAAAAATAAAATTCCGAAAACACAAAATTTCTATGCAAAATACAAATTTTCAAAATTCCAATTTACAAAATTCCAAAAAACATAATTCCATTTCATGCCCATGATAATATGAAAGGCGCGCGTCATTCATATTTCCAGAGCCATAAAATGGAATTTATTTTAAAATTTTTATTATAATTCATAATTTGGAAATATTAGATTAAGGTTTATTCAACGGTATCTTGTAATTTGCTAAAATTGGTTCATTATTATTTATTAACGACTGTACCATTAAGCGTTAATTAATCTAGTAAACAAACTCAATCATGTTTGAGTAGTTTTTAAGAACAATTAAATTAAGTTTAATTAACTAAAATAATTAATTAATAACAATTAATTAAATCATAATAATTAAGTTGATTGAAATAAACCAATTAGAATTTTTGAGAAATCTTATGAAATAATGAAATTCTGTATATCGATTTTTTTCCTAAAATAAATAAATTTTGGAATTTTCTCAATTGGAATTTTATATCTTTGTTAATTATGATTTTGGAAATTTAGGCCAGTTGGATTTTTTTTTTGGATAACCGACCTGTTGCCATTTTCATGGGGGTTGGGTAAGATTTGCCAATTCCAAAATTCCAATAAAAAATTCCAACTAACAAAATTCCAGAAACCAAAATTCCAATAAAAACAATACAAAATGCCTATTTTTTCTATACAAAATGCCAATTTTTAAAATTCCCATATAAAAAAATTCCAAAAAATTCCATTTTATGCCATGGAAATATGAAAGGCGCGTGCTTTTTATATTTCCATGACATAAAATGGAATTTGTAATTATGAAATTTATTAAGGTTTATTCAACAGTTTCTTGTAAATTGCTAAAACCGTTACAGTGCTTATTTATTAATGACTGTACCATTATCACAATTTTTTAGTGTATATTTATATATTATCACGTTTTAAGGGGGATCGGTATTCGAAAAAAACCCAACCCTGTTTTCTAGAATCACAACAATAAGCGTTAATCAATCTGGTAAACAATTGAAATCATTTTTGAGTAAAATCAATAAAATAAATATAAATAGTAATTTTTCAGAACAATTAAATTTAATTTAATTAATTGAAATAATTAAATAATAATAACTAAATTAATTGAAATAAACCAATTAAAATTTTTGCGAAATGGTGCAAATATTATTAAACTATGTATAGTGAAATAATGGAATTTTGTGTATGGTGTTTTTTTCTAAAATAAATAAATTTTGGAGTTTTCTCAATTGGAATTTTGAATTTTGATTTTATGTTGTGGTATTTTGTAAAATGGAATTTTATATTTTTGTTAATTGGGATTTTGGAAATTTGGGCCAGTTGGATTTTTTTTGGGGTAACCGATCTGTTCCCAATAAAATTTTAAAATAAACTTCATTTTATGCACGTATTCAGGGCATCCCTATATCCATGGGCACAAATAAATCTTTATATTTTCTCAATGGGAATTTTGAATTTTGATTTTTATGTTGTGGTATTTTGTAAATTGGAATTTTATATTTTTGTTAATTGGGATTTTGAAAATTTAGTTCAGTTGGATTTTTTTTGTTACATAACCGATCTGTTCCCAATATTATTTGTTTTATTGGAATGTTTGGTGAAATTTCGATGTTGAAAAACAGGGTTTGGCGAATTGCACTCAAACCGTTCTGTAATTCGGCCCTCTACAATAAAAATTTCGAGTTAATCCAAGCCGGTAGTTCAATCAAAAAATGTAAGAAATTTTAAATCAAAATCGGAAAACGCTTCCCGATTTTATTTAGGATGGCTGAATTCTAGAATTTTATTTGAAACCATTTTCAAATTTCATTACAGCTCAGCTAAGTTTCATTCCCTATAGCTAAGGGCTTTACAAACCAAATTTGACCTTCAATTGTTATAAAATGGCCTAGTTCTCCAGTCCTAGATTTTGTATACTTACTCAATTCTTCTTGTGGTCTGTCCTACCAACTAAATATTTGGATTTATTTTTGCATATTATTTAATTGTGTGCATTTGGGAAAACTGTTTGTAGTATAAATTGAATGATATTCAAAATTTTATTGTGGCTTGTTGGACAATTGGTGGCGAGTTTCACGATCTACAAAACTATTATTAAAATTCTTTCGATGGAATAAAAGACTGGAAAAAATGCAAGAAAATAAGTTTTATGTAGCATGAAATGTACCTTAACAACCTATTTCCTTCACAGAATCGAGAAACATTTGAATACCGTAGTTCTACCGAATACTTAGCCCTTTCAGAGTACATCAACGTAAAATGAAAAACTTATATAGATTTACATGAACCGAATAAAACAAACAAACTTTCTGTTTTCGGGTTAGGGATATATCAAAAGTTCAAGGTTTAATCTATAGCTATTACCCTATAAGCATTTCCAAGGGACTTACAAACACATATAATAATAAAAATAATGGAAAATCACAAAAAACCATAACCGTAAAATACATTTACAAGTTGCACAACACCTACCATTCACTCCCACTTTCCCGCAGCGCCGCCACGGAGTTTTCTTATTATACCTCGAGTCTAGTACACAAAAGTTAAAGTTGTTATCATGTGTATGCCAAAATATTGTATACAAGAAAATTTTTATATTACATAATAGAAAACGTATATAAAACATATATAAAAAAATAAATAAATTTAAGAATCTTAAAGAAAATGTATATAAAATTTATGTTTATAAGTCAACGGTATAGCGTAATTGCCTAATTACATGCAAAGCATATTTTTTTACGTTATATATCGAGTTTTTAAAAAAGCATAAGAATTTAATTCAATTTTTGTTGTTGTTGTTGTTTGGTGTGTTTCGCCTGATTTGTGTGCTACACCAGAAATATTGTGTACATATACACACAACTACACAACCTGTATGATTATTATTACTATTTTTTTTTCATTGTTGGGCTGGAAAAATAAATTGAACAAAAAAAAAATCACCAACAAAAAAAAAACGTTACTAAAGCAATCTAATTATACACATAATATATAGCATACTAATTTTTCACTAGGTTATAGATTGCAACTTACATGAACTTAAAACTTTTTTTTTTTTTGCTTTTATTTGTAATTAACACGAGGATCCGCTGACTGTGGTGAATATTGGTAGCTTTATTTGGTATCACTCTTCATCACTTTTGTATATTTTTATGCATAGTAAAACACTTTGAATTATTATTATTTTTTTTATTGTGTATATGAGTTTAGTGTATGTTTGATTTATGTACTTTCTTTTCTTTTTTAATTGCTGTGTTAATATAAGAAGCATTTTTTAGGTGAATTGTGAATATATTTTAAAATAAATATATGGTACTGAGGAGTCAAAAAATTTAGTTACCGATCAAGATTAGTTTTTATAAACTCTTTGTAGTATGCAAATTTTTAAAGTACTTAATATATAAAATATTGCGGTGAAATGTATTTTGTTATGAATTTTCAAACAATACTTCCCTATCTCAGACGATATTTGCAGATTGTTTAAAAATAATGTTTGCAATATGTCCATAAACGATTTGACAGTATTTTTGTGAAATTAATTGTTTGTATGGGCTTTATAGAAAAGAATGATGAACTCCAAAAATTTACTTTACAATACACTGCGCGAAATAACTATATGAGACAATTCAATTTTTTTTTGTTTTTTATCAAACCCTTATTTCATTTTCATTTGCGTCACAACATTTGCCAATGCAGATTGCATATAGATTTCAATTCGGTTAGTTTTCATTGTACCTTCATCCTTATGTATGCAGTTTATTCTAATTGGTCGAAGGAAATAGCTGTGTAGAACAAAACTTAGAATTCATTTATTATATTCATTAATAACAAAAATACTAATAAAACGTGCATTTTAGTAGTTTGTATGAATTTTATTGTTGTTAATAATATCCGTCTATCGTCGTGGCATTGAATTTATTAACGTTTGGAGAACACAAACATCAATTTTTATCCAGTCCTCTAGAATGACTGTCTTCTCTGACTAAGAATGCTCCAAAGATTTTCAGGATCAATTTTTTCGTGACAAAAAAAACTCTTTTTACCCTAAAATTTCCTAAAACGTCGTATAATAACTGCACAAAATTCCCCGCATTTATTTTATAAAAACAAAACAAATTAGGGTGTTGTCCCGATAGCAGAAACCACCCCATGTCTTAAGTGTCCCTCCTTGAAAGTTGCGCGAATGACATGTTTGGGATGCCTCACAAATATCTCGCCAATAATTCTGCCATCCATCTGGTTCGGCAAAATAAAATTGTTTTTCATCCGAAAAAATTATTGATCCATTCTCGCTGATTTATGGCACTTTATGATATTTCAGATTAACATCCTCTTTTAAAATTTGTTGTATTTTTCGTTTAGTGACGTTCAGACGCAAGTCACACTTTATTTGGGATGGATTCACATTTCTCCTAACAGCAAGATGCCTTATTTCACTTTTACTTCTTGCGTCATTTATAGGCTTTGGTCCTTGCCTTTTTATTGAACCATACTGTTTAGGGATTTTTTAGAAAGTTTTAGATTGTATTTTTATTTCTACGTAGTTTTGTGGCTATCTGAACGAATGATAGTGCCAGTTTCGTTCCTCGCGGAATAATTCTTTAAAACTACTTTGAGTAGCTAAAAATTATGCTTTTAATGTAACAAATAATTAACTCTTTTTTTTAACGTTTCCGAATATCTATTTTTTTGCTACACAATATTAAAATTAACAATAAAACACTGTTAAAAACGCACCACTGACGAAAAAGTGACGAAAAGAAATTTTAATTTCAGTTTGATGAGTATGTATTGACAAATTTTCCCATACAATGTACTTTGTCCTATATAGTTATTTCGCATAGTGTATATTCAAAATGCATGCAGCCGGTTATGCGGTCGATACTCGATTGGCTAGCAAGCAAGCAATTTGCTAGTCCAAAACCTGGCTACTCAATCAATTTTGCCAAGCAAATTTGAATTTGAATTTACATTTTTCTGTAAATTTTTTTAATTTTTTTCGATTGCACAGTGAACTTTGCGGCTTAGAAAACTATTCAGCAAATTTTTACATTGTTTTACTGTGCAATCGCAAAAATAAACAAAAAAACGGATAAAAATGATTGATTTTGTTTCAATATTTAATTAGATAATTTTGAAGTTCGTGCCTTATGGCATGTTTTGATTAAATATTGAGAGGGAAACTTAAGCCTTTTGAAATTAACCTTTTTTAGTACCTACATCAGAAAAAATGTCAGCTATTTCTTTGGCGTTCGACATATTCATATTTTTATAAGTCATATTGGCAGGGTTACCCCTCGATTTCACATTTAGATCAAAAGTATTTCCAAAATTGTTTCGGTGATTTAATTTTATCTTGGGTGTCAGTCAAATGATCTAAAACTCTCTCCAGATTATTGGCAACCATATTATGGTTTAAATTATAACTCAACATGGTATCAACGAATAATGATTGTGCATCACACTTTATGTTGCATTTAAGTATGCAATATAATTCCGGGTCAAAATGCAACGTAATATTGGGAAAATTAAAGCCCCATTCGATTGTTAATCGATGGCAAAAATAAAGTTGGACTTGTATCAAACGAGCGATCATATCTATAGACAACATAATCATGTCCAAAATATCCCGATCTATGCATCTCCGGATTGAATTTGCTTTCACTAATTCACATAAATCAAACAGCTTGCCTGCATCACGAAACCATAAAATTGAGATGCTTTTGATGTCATTTTGTTAACATTCTGGTAATAGATGATGCATACTCCTTTGAATAATTTACGACTTAATCTTACGGATGGTTTAGTTGTATCTAGTTTTAATATGGAGTTATCAAAATTTATCCCTAAAAGTACATAAAATCCGATGGCATTCGCAAATTGGAATATTCATCTAAATACAAGTGTTATTTTTATTTTGTTATTATCCTTGCCATGTGTTCTGGACCAAGGCTCTCCAAACTCTTTCACGGTCCGCTGTTCCCGTCCCTACTTTTACTCCGTTGCCAGCCAATTCGAGAACGTGTAGCTACAGGTCCGATTTTGTTGATAATTTGTAACCTGTCCTTATCGGGATTAGAATCTACATACATACTTTGGTCGATTGGCGCGTCGAATAGGATTGTTTTTTATTGACCATGAGGTCCCGAACTTGTATTAAGAAATTAATTTGTGTATTACATGCAATCAACATTTAGGCAACAGTTTCTCTCCGATTACGATACTATGCAGTGGATGGGGCTTGGATTCCAAACTAATTTTAGGGCTAATATAGCCATTTTGATGTTAGTGTTCTATATCATTCTAATGTTTTCTATCCTTCTGTTTGATTGCAGAATAAAGTTATTACATAAAGGATGTACCAACCTAATACTTAACAAAAGGTCTGTACTAACTGTATTTAGATAAGGAAAATCGGCGATCTCCCATAATCAGGAAACAATAATTCGTAATATAAAACCTCTTTCGTCAAAATACGAAGCAATGGAATGTAGAACTAAAGATATTTTCGAAAAAGAGAGAGGGAAAATGGTTATATGTAACTACGGTCTCCAGTAGGTAATCACAGATTAAATTGGCTTTTGGTTGGGTAAATTTTCTGCGGAGGAAAAAAGAAGATGGTCGAAAACAAAATAAGAGGAATAGATCGACAAGCTTGGCGTTGTCGATTCAAAAGCCCATCACGTCTAACAGTTGTAAAGTGACGTCCTAAGGAAAGAAACTTTGGCTTCCTAGTGAATGGTCACAATTTATCGTAGAACAGTTTATCGTGTGAATAATGCTGGGCGGAAATGGGATTCACAAATAATATTGGAAAATTTGTTGAATTTGGTCACCTGGGGAGAAACTTGGAAATTTCTTAAATGATTAGCGCTCGATTTCGTTTGTCCCATGAAGCCCCATGAAGATAAACTCGATCGAACCAAGCATGCTCTTTAAAAACAACATCCTGAAATCGTTTTGAGCAAAATACTGTATACGACGTCAAACCAGTATCGGATGATTCCAATGTTCAAATCAGAGGCACTCACGAGGTACATCACGGCACCATCATTTAGAACTCTGTATGCCGTTTTTAAATAACAATGGATCATGAAAAATTGAGCAAGTCAGATTCTACGATTCGGTGGTTGCAAGCACATATTTCCCATATGAACGCATCCGTCAAATGCATGACATTTTGAATACATAAAAACCTAAGGTAAGAAAACTTCAATTCCAATATTAAATTAAATTACTGATCACTTTTCAGTTTCCGATTTTTGGATTAATAGTAGATGTAGCATCTGAAAGAAAACTGCATGAGCCGATTTCCTTTCTTATGTAGTGAACAGAATGAGCTGTCTATCACTCTTATGGAATGTTCAGTAGACCGAATAGACGACATATTATTTTTGAACATGCGGAAAATAGATATTTGGCCAGTATTTCAATATTTCGCAACTGCACCAGATGCTTTTCGATATTATCTTGTGCAGTTCTACGGTTAAATATTCATGTTAAATTGAAACACTACAACCTGTTTACAATAATGCGACCGACGCGCGGCTACTTCTTCGACTGTGGGCACCTAAACATATGGAATAAATTTTCCGAGTAAATCTGGTCATACATTACCACCAAAATAAAATACTTTATTTTGCGTAATGCAAATTGAATCATCCGATTATCAGCTTTGTTGACGTAATTACCAAAAAACGAATATTTTCAGGAATCAGTCGTACAACCGGGTTTTTTAAATTATAATCTAATTAACGTTCATTGAAAATTAACGGCTCGGTTTTGGTAAGGTCTCATGTTCTTCAACAGCAGATTCAACTAAGTAGTTAGGAATCCATTTTGAACAATTTTGCGAGAAGCGATTCAGTCGGAATTTTTTTAAACGTTGTTATATGTCCAAATAAGGGTTAAATTGAAGTGAGTGGCGTGTTGATATGAGCAATGTGTGTTTAGGTTATCGATAGTTCGTTAGCACACTTAATTGAAATCCTTACATTTTCCGCAAACCATCTACAAATACGTTCAACAGGATTATATTTAAGATACTGCATGCTAAGGGATACTGATGCTTAATTGTCACTAACTCCAAAAATCCTATTTGAAATCCCAAACTTGTTTCGGTTGATTTTCCAGATTTGGTAAAATTGGGAATTGGAAATCCTTAAATCGAAAAATTTAATTTGGTTGTATACGTGATCTGAAAATCTTTCCTTTTATATAATTAACACACTCATCCAATTTAAAGATTTAAAACCTCCCCATCAACCAAAATAATAATTTCAAAAACTGATTTAATTGGTCCATTGGATGTACGCACAGTCATACAACTGGGTCAGCGTGTTATTCATTTAAAGTAATATTATTAATACCCAGGAAGGAATTGATAGGTGGAATTTCCAGAAATTACCAAAACAATTTTCAAAATTTGATTTATTCAAATTAAGGGGTTTCTTTCGTCTAAAAAACAAAATGATCTTGTTTTGACGAAAATCGTTTACCGATAACAATAAAAAAATCGTAATGTTCAATAGTCTGTCTTTACCTAGTTTCTGTCTGTCCCCTACATTAAAAACAACAATTTATAGTTTTGATTTGTTTGCCGTTGTTAGCATCAAAATTTCTCGGATTGAGAAAAAAAAAGTCTCAAGCTGAGAAAAAATATCTCAGTATGAGAAAAATTTCTCAAGATGCTAAAAAATATCGCAACGTAGAGCTTTGTGTAAACAAAGTTATACATTATATGTTGGGCATCACACATAACCTTTTGACTATATGTAAGAACAAAAACCAATCACCATTATGTATTAATAGTAAAATATTCCTACACCTTATTTTGACGAAAATCGTTTAATGACAGCCAAGAAAGCTATTAGATTTTCCAGGTTGAGAAAAGTATCTCAGAATGAGACTCCATAGGATGAAAAAAAAAATTTAATTCCCAGGATGAGAGAAAAATATGTTATGAGAAAAAAATAACACAGAATGAAAAAAAACATCTCAGGATTAGAAAAAAATATATCAAGATGAGAACAAAAATAACAATTTAAAACTTTCTGTAACAAAGTTGTACAAACATCTTAAGCATGACACATTTGTGTGTTTGTTTTACGCCGCAATGACGATTATGTTTGGAAATTTATTGTCAAATACGGAAAATTACGAAATAAAAAGTGTGTCCACGATAAGTGGTTATTGATCAGCAATAAAGAAAAATAAAAATTATTTAATTAATTTAAAGTAAGTATGTTACACGAAATTATGGTACTCAAACTATTTAAAGAAAGAAACCAGTTGCATCCATTTAGGGGCATTTAAATATCGATACTGATGTCTTTTATTCAAAATTCGTTGTTCTATTAGGTTGGTTTAGAAGTTATTATTTATTATGAACTACCGGATTATTAAATTAAGCTGTCAAACATTTTCAGCTTGATTTTCTTCAGCATCGTCATTTTTATTTTACTTGGGGGTATTAAATTACCATCTCTATTGGAATGTTGCAAAAAATTATAAATTGACAACGTTAGTTTTATATTATGTATATAATTTATTAAATACTTGTAAAAATTTGCATACCATACCACTTTTTTTTCTATCGAATTGCAAATCCTTAAAGATTGACACCACAATACCATATATTACCATAAGCGATTCTATTTTGTAATTATCAATTATTGAGTATAATTAAAAAATAATAAATAATTTAACAAGTGATTTTTCTGCTTTAAAATAATACTACAATCAAAATATATATTGAAAATTGTATAATACTTCATATTATGTCGTGTAGAGTATATGAGGACGAGACAGCCTTAAAAAGTAGTTAAAAAATTAATTGGACTATAATTTGAAAATTTCAGAAACCTCTTCATATACATATGTCTAACGCTACAGATACAAATATTTATTGTGTAGTCTCCTACTCGTATTAATTATACAATATTTTGTGTCAGATTACTATAATACAATAATAAAAAAATGTTATGCCATCACCCGATCATTATTATGTATATTGTTACATTGTCTAATTTATTTATCTTTGAAAATTGAAAATGATTGTGACATTGTTTTCAAGAATAATTACTCTAACTATATACTCGTATATAAACTCTCTCGTCTATAGGCAACACAGAATAGACAAAAACAAATATAGATAAAAATTGACTAAAAGTATTTTTGGTTTTTAGGTAAATATATATTGTTGTTGTTGTTGGTGTCACTGTGAAAATCACTTTTCCTATTGTTCTACTCTACTATTTGGAAAAATATTGGAATAATTATTATTATTTCCCCATTCTCCCCTACTCTAACTGTCTGGATATTATATCGATATGTTTATAGGAGTATTTATTGAAATATTCGATTTGTATTTCATTGATAGTTTTGTGTATATATCATTTTTATAGCAGAATTATTACAAATGCAAGCCTCAGTTTTGGACGGTTTCAATTGGACACAATTCAAAGGACACCAAAACCCGTTCAAAACTAACGCCCACAAATGTTTTGGGTGTTTTATATTTTAATATACATTATTAGTTATTTCAAAATAAATTAAATTTTCTAAAAAAAAAAAATTTATATTAAAAAATTTAATATTTATTCTTTTTATTTTACCATTGTGGTTATTAGAATAATTGCTGAAATTAATTTTTTTTTTAATAATATAAGACAAAAAAGATAAGGAATTATAAAATGGGAAAATAAGATAACGGTAATGCGCTATAAAAATGCCAAAAAACAAAAAAAAAAATCTAATTTTATATAGAGTTTTATATACACATTAAAAAAGAAAAAAGCACATAAATTGATCATACACCAAGCGATTTTTATATATATATATATAATTTATAAATAAATAATTCTAGTTATTTTTACCGTTATATATACACATACCACCCATTTTTAGGGTGGGCAACATTTAAGAGTATAATTTGCCATCCAACATTTTATTAATACATCATTGCAGATAAATTTCCTGCTCGTATATTTACACATAGTTTGTTTTACTAATTAGATTACATATTTTTCTTTACAGCCAAAAGTTCCCAGAGGAAATTATTTCAAAACAATTGTTATTTACCGGTACGTTAGTAACAGTAAGCTAGTTTCTCTATCCGCCCATATCTGTTACTATACTGCACAAACAAACTTGGTTAGATTAAAGAACCAAAGTATAAAATGTTGAGCTTTTATATGGAGGAATAACGCAGAGCCATCTTTAATATAGAGCCTTAATGACCTTTTTATGAGGAATAATAAGCATTTTTATGGAAAACTAACAATAGAAATTTTTTCTGAGAATTTTTAATTTATTAAAAAAAATTGGCTACCTAGCCTTTAGTATCGCATCGCAAATTGACTGTTGCGACATTTTTTTTATAATACTAACTAAAAACGTAAACATTATGAGCGGCCATCTTATAGATATTTCAATTTTTTACATATTATTTATAATTTTCTCCGCTTTTGGATTAAAATTTACTATAATTTTTAACAAATTGTTAAAGAAAAAATTGATAAAGAATGCCATCTTAGGGATATTTTTATAAATAAAATACAAAAATCAAAATCTATTTAAATAATTAGCGAAACATAAATAAATTAAAATGCTTAATTTAAAACAAAATAAAAGCTTGGTATTTGTGGTACGTACAACTATCAGAAGATTTTTATTTTTAGTAGGTGTCATTAATAGATTCTATATAATCCGCCCCTATGTGCGGCACGCAGTGCGGCATGTTCGCTGGTCCCGGCTTCTACGCCCCCCGAAATTAAAATCTAAAGCCCCCGGAGGGCTAAGTACAGGGAGCACAGCGGCCCTCCGCGTATAAAATGGTGCAATTATTTTTCTTTTTAGTAGGTGTCCAATTGTACCATTATTTCCTTCCCTTCCCACTCTTAATTGCATATATTCATAAAAAAATATTGAATTTGATTTATTTTTAAATCAAATTTAAAATTTTTTGATTAAACATTATTTTACTAACGATTAACGTATAAAATTTTAAATTTTTGTTCATTTATATTTCAATAGATGGCACTAGTTAAACATTCCGAAAATATCTAGCAAAGACACTTTTGTTTTAGTTCTAAAAATAGCCAATTTTGATCAAAAAGGCGCCACCATCGTTTTACTGTCAAAAAAATTGCGATGCGATACTAAAGTTGTTCCAAAAAATTTAACAAATTTCGTTTGTTTCTTTTTTAATTCCTGAAGATACTTACCAATTTGTAAATTCCGATTAATATTAATAATAAATTCCAACGAACAATTACTCCTCGCTGACTACACGCGGGGTGTCACCATCATCATAATTTTTTTTTTCAGTATAATTCGGGAGAGGATATCATTAGAAAAAATGATGGGAGGAATCGTTTGTGGCCAACATCCGAATTTCTTTTTCCTCAAATGTATACAATCTAAAGCGAAAACATAAAATTACCAAATTTCCGGTAATAAATGTTGTTTACAAATGTTGTCACTTCCGATACACAAATGTTGTAAGCATCCCGTCAATTTGAATTGAAATTAGAGATGCCGAATTTTGGTGAAATAAAGTTGTTTTAATCAAACTACCACTTGTCATTTCCGATAACATTTAAAAATGATCTGAACAAATTTTTTGAAATTTAATTTATAAACAGTTTTTTTTGTACTAGAAGTAGCCGAATCTAGTAAAACATCCATTGATCTAGAAAAGGAGAATATGGATCTCTTGGCGAGACTAGAACAGATGGATCAATTATTAGCCAAGCTAAGTGAAAAAATTGAGTATCTAAAGCGATAAAATGAAGACCTAAAAATGAGTCGGGATTCAAAAGAAGACTGCGATATAAGAAGCATTGATCAAATTCATCTATTTCACTGATGAAGATGAATTACAAAACACAGTTCAGAAAGAGTAAGAAAAGGAAAGCTGTATTATCACCTGAGGCTGAACAATTAAATGGTAGGGGATAATCTAGTCCAGATTAAAAAGTGGTTCTAAACAAAGCCAATCAACCAAAAGGTAGTAAATCTACTAAGTACATTACACCAAAATTGGTACACCTGGAAGAAAAACCACCCCCATAAATAAATATTGTGGGTGTAACCAGTTTCCTAGAAATTCAGTCACTGATGAAATCGGTTATTGATAAAGATTATAAGATAACAGTGCTAAACAATGACGTTTGGAAAATTAATACTCTGGGCTCAGATACTTATAGAACCTTATCTATGAAAATGAATGCTGAAAAGTATAAACAGGCCCGACCTATAAAAGTTATGGCAAGAGGTTTGCATCACTCTTGCTCAAGCAAAGAAATAATGGAAGACTTACAAAATAAAGGTCTTAAAATACTAGATGCTATGAATATTGTTAAAAAAAGAGAACAGAAATCCAGGAAGGGAGCTAAACGAAACTATCAGTGAAAGGGGACTCTCTCTTTTTATGCTAGTATTCCAATGAGGAGAATCACAACACGCATACCCCAATGCAAGAAATGTCAGGCATTTAATTACAGCCAAAGATATTGCGGCCGGGATTCTCAGGTAGTCATATTACCCAGGCATGTACAATAGGGAGAGATGTGCCGCCAAGGGTTCAAATTGTAAGGGCCAATGTCCGGCTAATTGCTAAACAACTACTATAATTAAGAGATACAACAAGAAATCAACCGCAAAATCACGAAAATCGAAGGGTTCACACATCAAATCAGATGGATCAAAACCCCCAACCAAGCAACACTGAGCAACGAAAATCATTTGCCCAGGTAGTGAAAGGTTTGGGTTCAACCAAACATATGGGCTCCGAAAATAACCAAGTTCTGGAAAACATTATGTACAACATTACAACAAGATACTTGATCAGCTAAAGAAAATGCATTACGCAACTCCCACAACGCAATCCAACCAAAAATGTTAAGTAAGAGCACAACTTTCTAAATAGCAATCTGGAATGCGAATGGGATTATACAACATATTCCAGAAACAGAAATATTTTTAAATTCAGAAAAAATCGATATTTTCTTAATATCCGAAAGCCATTTAGTTAAATCTTCGTTTGTTAAAATACGGAGTTATAACTTATATCACTCCATTCATCCAGCGGAAAGAGCAAGAGGTGGTTAAATGTAGAAGAAGAAACAATGTAAGTCACTACTGTAAGGGTTCAAATCAAACACAGGTGAGGTGACTTAAGGCAAAAACTGAAGAATTGCTTCTAGCCGGGCAGACATAAAAATGTGAATTTTACTCTGGTGGTTCCCCAACAGACTGATCCAGTGACGAAATGAAAATAATTTGCCTAATAAACTTTTATGTAGCAAGAGTTATATCCCAGAACTACATTCGCATTGAAGAAAGCAATTCTCTAGTATCCGATCAATTCCCGGTTATAATGACAGTCAGTGAAATGATATAACTCAAAGGGAGAGTGCATCCAGGTTAACAAATTCAAAAACAAACTGGGATCTCTTTCGTGAAGTAATGGAGGAAAAAATCAATCTTCAGGTACCAATAAGAAATTCTCACCAGTTGGAAGATGAATTAGAACAGCGCAATGAAACAATTTACTATGCTGCTTTGGCAAGTACCCCCATTATATAAAATAAGAAGAAGCTTAACATATCCTACGACGGGCACGTAAAACCTGGCAAATAACCAGAACACCGCGAAATAAAACAATTCTTCTCAACAAAACAATTTAGGTAACAGTCTCAAATCTCTTCTTAAAGAAGTTAAAAATGCATCAATCAACAGATATCCAGTTAGCCTAACCGATGAAAATAATTAACATTATTCACTGTGGAAGGCAACGAAGGGATTCAAAAGGCCCAAAATGCAAGTGCCTCCACTTAAAAAGGAGGATGGAACCTGGGCAAGAGGTCCTAAAAAGAAGGCTGATCTGTTTGTAGAGTATCACAAGGATACCTTCTAACCGCCACCAAGACAAACGGCCAATGAAAATATAATGTCAATCCACAAGCTAGATGATTTTTATATACGCCCAGTAACTCTCCAAAAATTAAAAGAAGAAGTAAAAGCTTCTATGAAGGCTTTCATTTACGATGAACTGATTTCCGCCAAAAAATATTGGGATCTCCAAATTTATGAGAAAAGCTTAAGTATAAAGTTTTATCGCGATAAGTTGATCCGTCTGCCTGGGTTGTAGAATAGCTACAGACATTTGGTGTGCACGGCACCATATATGCACGCACACACCGAGATTTTTCAAAATCCACTTTTTTTGACTTCGGCAAAACTTTTCAAGATACTATGCTCTATTTTATTACTCAAAAGAAAGTAAAAAAGTCTTTTTCTAAAATTCTATTTTCCGCTTAGATTCAGACGAGAACCAGACCTGTGCTAACATTTAAAAGGGAAAGTTGGACTAACGATTGAAAGTTATTATCTATGAATACGAATGAATCACAAAATCAAACGTCTCCAATCGAGTTAGATGACTGGACCATGTTGAAAGATCCCCATCATAACGAATGATAGGAAAAGTGACCCAACAATAGCCGCGATGGTGTCGAGCAAGATCTGCGAACAATATGATGTTGAAACTGCAGAGAGCGTGCGATGAAGCGAGATGGTTGGAGGACCACCGTGCAGTTGGCACGAGACCTTTATGGAATGTGAAAGCTAGAGAGAGAGAGAGGGGGTGGAGAGAGAGAGAGAGAGAGAGAGAGAGAGAGAGAGAGAGAAAGAGAGAGATGGGAGTTGATTGCAGCCATTTCCTAATTTAGATTTTAACATAAATTTTGGACGAAGTAGTGCACACAATAGATTTCCTGAAAATTTGCTGGATCTTGGTTATTTCATATCCGATGTTATTTAAATTTCTCTTCCTGATAACCCTTTTTCAACCAAGAAAACAAAAAAATTGGCTAAACTTAAGTCCAAACCACACAAATGTGTGAGTAAAAAATCATAGTATGTAATGGCGTTGTTAATAAAAAATTTCGCTTCATATGAAGTACAACCAACACAATTGTGTGTATAGATATAGTGTTTTTTTTCGGACGAAAATAAGTTAAAAAGGAATTCGCAATGTGTAAGTTGGTTGGAAAACACATACCATATAAGTTGGTTGGTAAACACAATAAATTTTTGACATGGTACTTTTGCCCTACCCGCACAATTGTGTTAGTAAAACACAAAAAGGATAAGAGTAATTGGGGTTCTATTATAAGTTATGGATAAAGTTCAAGAAATTGGCCATGCTAAATTGAAATCGGTTATTTTATCCGATTATGCTTAAATTCCATTTGTATTATTGAGTTGCAACCTGAATAGAGTTTTAGTGTTATCTGATTACCACTAATCAGGGTTTAAAAGAATGGGACCCAGAACTATTATTATTATTACCCCCAAATTGAGCGGACACTCAAAGCTTCAGAGAATTAGGTTGGATACAGATCCTCCAAAATGTCTCCAAAACTATTTATTTTATGTTTTCCATTGGACCAAACCATGAAGACAGATTTATTTTTAAGTTTTAAATAATACCATTTTCCATTCTAGAAATCATTTTAAATCTTCTTTGGTCCATTAAAGATGCACACGCAATTTGATGAAATTTTCTTGGCATTGACAAGGTTACGATAAAAGACAAAAACGACTGTAAGTCGATCCGTCGATCATATACGTTGAACTGCAAATTTTCAATGTTTCCGTCCCAGAAACCTATAGGGGTTGTCTATAGATGGCGGCTACAGGTCCAATTTACGTAGAAACATCTGTACCTTGCATAAATCCATGCTAGGATATAGTACAGATATTGAAGATGGGTCGGCCCATGAGTTCTGCACTTTGACAGGGGGACATAGTTGTGTTCATTTTCATCACCGATCGTAACCAGATTATGAAAAATCGTTTTTCCATCCTGCCCATACCGTGATTCAAACCCGCCACCTCCTGACCGCAACACCGAAGC
This sequence comes from Nephrotoma appendiculata, assembly GCA_947310385.1. Classification (NCBI taxonomy): domain Eukaryota; kingdom Metazoa; phylum Arthropoda; class Insecta; order Diptera; family Tipulidae; genus Nephrotoma; species Nephrotoma appendiculata. The sequence goes on from OX371223.1 coordinate 33,266,851, forward strand.
TTTAATCACTGTGCCATTTGGTAGCGTTGTTCTTTTTTATAAAGATTATTCACTAATCCTAAGTCATATTTTAAGATTTAGGAAAATTTTGTTTTAATATTTATATAGGCTCTTGAAATTTTTGCTAATTTGGAAATTTTTTTTGCTTAGGGTGTTTTTAAGAAAAAGTTAATGCGCATCCCAGAGGCCAAAGTGCCTAGAATTTCAAAACCTGAATTTTAAGAATATTGCAATTCACGAACGAAATTTCAACTCGATAAATCTTTAATTTCATTTTTGGAAATCTGGGAATATGGCAACAATTCAATTAACCACAAGATATTGCAAATAACATTCGACACCAAAATAAAATAATACAACCTTTTGAACCGACTGAGTCAAAACCAACACACACCAAAGGAACGAGATCCTTTTTGTCCAAACTAAACAAGGCAACTACACAAACCGCTCGAAAAATACTTTGTAACGAGAATATTTTTTTTAACGATGAAGCCAGAGAGTTTTTCATCTTTAAGCACAAGAAGAAGAGCAATTGTAGAAACAAGTCTCTCTAGCGTAGCATACCAAATGTATATCATAGAGACACTCAGATTTTTTGTTAATACTGAAACGTACAAGAATTTTTTTCCAATTCAGTTCAGCGCTCAATTTAACATTAAATCATCTGATAACATCAATTCAATAAAGGAACAGATTGTGGGCCATTTTTTAAAAGCATCGGAGCCAACAAAATAATTGAGTTTTCGTGCAATACCGAGTTATAAATCTACAAAAGCAGTCGACGTAAATTAATAACATGGCATTTCAGGATAATCACGTTTCCCACATACTGAAACAAAATCTTTAAATAATCTTGCGAAAATTCAAGAAATTGTTAGAATCGGTTAATAATATTGAACTGTTAACTGAATTAAACCCATTTGCACCAAATCCTATCGTTACGCTCTCAGCATGAGGAGTGAAATATACACCACGGACAATTTATCGTGGAATCAAATTCGGGCAATTTACCGTTGAAATAATTATGCCTAACTCGATCCTAACTCACCGTGGAAATAATCATTTTTGTATATGAAATTGGAAATATGTTAGTTAAATAATATTTTATTAAAGGGGTGACCACGGTAATTGTAATGTGGCAACCCAATCGATAAATGGAACCAAACACACAAAGCTGTTTATAATTTTTTTTAATAATATTTAATTTCCATTTGGAGCTGCCAGAGAGATTAGTTAGCTGCAGATTAATTCAAAATAAAAAAAGTTTTTTGTAAGTTACATTTCAATATAAGTTTTTCAATTAATGTTACTAATTAAATAAAAACACTATAATTGGTGATTGGTGAACACACAGCGTATGGTTGGAACGCGGGCTCGGACATTGGGTTTAATTAATCGCGATATGCGTACCACAACCTCAGAGTAACACGCACCAAAATCTTTCACGTATACACAGCGAAAGCCTTCGCGTATTCAATCGCTGTGGAAGCGAACATTTTCTCTTTAGAGAAAACCGAAATTCTCATCATCTCAGGGAAGTTCGGATAATAAAAACAATCAACAAGCGACAGGATATTAATTTCCATAACACTTTACCAGTTGCTCAAACCATTGAGTCTTAAGAACGCAGCGGCAGAGTTAATACAACCGTAGCAAAACTGCTCATTTTTACGGGATTCGGTAAACAATATCA